>BCNH02000004.1:13468206-13524727 GCA_001662345.2 Metrosideros polymorpha var. glaberrima | reverse complement strand
GGGGGGGGTCAAGAAATGAGAAGTCTAGTTTGGGAAATAGATTTAGGAGAAATTGTTTTTGGTAATTACTTTTCTAAAGGGGGATCTTTTGGGGTAGAAAAGGTCGTGAAAATCAGCGCAATGGATAAGAACGAATGAATCAAATCTAACGATCATGACAACTCCATAAATAAACCAATAACCAACAACTCATGTATCTTTTTGTACAACAGAAAATTCAATATGGTAATTTTATTTTCGGTAAGTTTATCCACTGACTTAGATTTATAATAACTCGCAGGCATATCCCAGATCTTACATTCTATTCGGAGGCGTTACCAAATACGGCGAATTGGAGATTAATTACCCTACTGATTTCTCATCATCTATTCAGATTCGTTTCTGTTTTATTTCCAATTTTCCTGTTCCTTTCAACCAAACAAGGCATGACTTAAGAAGGCAAGATATCTTCTCGAAAGGAAGGAAAGAAAATCCAACGTCCATCCTAAGTATGTCTTTTATCAGACATCCCCGGCTTCTCTCTGTTTGGTATATTTATCCCATCTCTCTCTATTGTTTTTTTTTTTTCCTGGATCTTTCTTTCCAATCTTTGGGGCCTCAAGGTAGATATCTCCAATAAATGTACTTGCAATGTTAGATTTGCTGTATATACTACTGGTTCATGCATGTCGATCCACCAGAGTTTGGACAATCTACTGTCAGACAATGCAATAACAACATTTCTGAGTTTGGCGTCTGCTTTCATTTCTATTTTCAGGGTGAGAATGTAACAGGATATCTTAATTTGGTTACGACGCAAACAGCACTGTAGGCAACAACAAAAAAATGACAGAAACAAACGCGTCAAGATCGTCCAGATTTAATTAAGTTTTTTTAGCAACGGACACCGATTTGTCTGTCTTTAGTAACAAAAGCAGGCAAGACACTCGTCCCTTCTACCGTAATTGTCTTGACCTTTTCTTTAAAGCCGCTCAATCACTCTCGCTCACTCCGCCGATAAAATTCCTAGAATCCGAGATCTCTCTTTCGTACCCGTTTAACCTTTCTTGTCGCGCATCACTCGCCTTTCTTCATCTCCCTCTCTTTTTGTTCTTAACATACAGTCGTGTCTCTTTGGTCGTAAAAGAATTCCGTTCTCAAATCGCATAACCATTCCTGACCCCATCATGGACAGATGTGGAAACCGATGGAGAGAACGCGATCGGTATCACAAGAGGGAAGAGAGAAACCAGAATAGGGATCGGCATCGTCGCCACCACGACTATCAACAAGACCACCGACGTCCAAGGGGTGGTCATGGAGAGGAGAGAGGCACTTCCCGAGAATCTCATCGTAGAGATAGGAGTCAGTCACCTACTAATACCAACGCTCGTCATCCTGGATATGATGCCTCACTACATCGAGAGCCAGAGCCTATAGCTGGTACGTATAAGTTCTTCTCATCAACATTGCTCTCACGGTGCCATACCTGATTGAATATTGATTGATTTGCTTTGGAAAGAGAAGTAGTCCAAATGGCCCGAAACTCAGGTTTTTTATTGGATTTTCAGAGTGACATCAGAAACGCTTTCTTTTTGCATTTCTCTTTCATTTCGTTTATACCAGCAGGATCTTTGTATATGAATCATGTCATTTTCCATTCTCTTCACAAATTACATATAACGTTTCAACACATACAATATTGAGCTAAGTTTTTTCTCCAAATCAAGTGCATAACCGCTGCATTTAATTATTGGCCGGTGATTTAGTAGTCAAATGTTCAGAAGTCGTACGGATAAAAAAAAGTAAGAGGTTTCATTTTTTTTTTTTCTGGATACTAATCTACACAATGGTGCATAAGTGTTGATATTTTATATTCACATTTTATCAGTTTGACAACCCTAAAAGTACCAAAAAGTTCGTAGAAAAGTATAAAAAAACAATAAGCGAACCACATAGGGTAATTCTGACAAAGTGACTGAAGCTAATGAGTATCACCAATTGATGTGGTTTATATTCTCTTAATAGATTTCCGCACTGTTGCTGTCCAGCCGGAGTTTAACTTGGCGCCGGAATTCAATATGGTTTTCCTAGGTAATGGGGATAAGATTTGCCCCATCAAATGCCCTAACAAAGGTGACTCGTTGCCTGCTCGGCATGTCAGGCTTCTTGTCAACAACTTTCCCGTCACTTTCAATCTCGAAACCATCATAAACACACAAAGATATTGACATCAAGCCCGAGGCGCCCACGAGGCACAACCATCCCGTGAGGCTATCGAAAGCCATTCTATCTCAAATCAAGGGGAAGTGGTTGGACGATTATGGTCCGACACGCTGAATTCAACGATGACCCATCTTTTGATCGGCTTCCCATCTATGACCGATTTCCCCATTAGATACCAATTGCATTTCTCATCATCAACTCTATCTTGATCACCTTGCCATTAGAATTCGACAACTTTGGAATCAAAGTCGACCTCCCGAGCTGAAGTTGTCGATTTCGAATGGTAAGGTGATCAAGATAGAAGTTGATAAAGAGAAATGCCACTGGAATCTAATGGGGAAATCGTTCATAGATGGGAAGCCAATCAAAAGATGGGTCATCGTTAATTTCAGCGCATCGGGCCATAATCGGCTTCACCGAAAGCTGTTCATCCAAAAGCTTATAAGCCTATGCAGGAACTTCGGGATTTGCACGGAAGAACCGCTCTTTTATCAAGATGCCACTATGAGCATGTTCTCCAATGTGGCTAGATTGTCTGAACTACTGGAGGATGTCAATGACCGCACTTGCAGAGTTGGGAGATGGCGTCCTCAATTCCTTCTTTGCGTCATGTCTAGAAGGGACATCGGCTGCAAGCACCTGAAATGGATTTGCGAGACTTCAGTCGGGTTAGTTACTCTGTGCTTTTCCATTCATGCCAATAAAGTGAACGATCAGTATCTCACTAATTTGGCCCTTAAGACCAATGCCAAGCCTGGGGGAAGCAACGTGGAGCTATTCAATCAATTCCCGCACATCAAGGGCAAGGGGCGTGTGACGTTCCTTGGTGCCGATGTCAACCATCCGGCATCTCGCAACACGATCAGTCCATCATTTGCTGCCATTGTCGGTACCGTCAACTGGCCTGCCACCAATCGCTATGCTGCGAGGGTGCGACCTCAGCTCCACCGGCAAGAGAAAATTGTCAACATTGGGGAGATGTGTCTTTACCGTGAAAGCCTACTGGAGCAATGTTAGCATGACTGAGCAATCGAAAATGGCTCCGTGGCTGACAATGCTCGATTGCTCCGTCAGGCTTTCACCTGTTGAAAGAAGGTCAACCCTTAATGAACTTCTTTTCTAGAGGAGAAGCAGTGGCAACTCCAGAAAGTCTCATATACATTCTTTTAGATGGAGAAGACAGAATGTCCTCAGGACCTCTAGACACGAGCCTAAGACCTTCAAGTGAAGATAAAATGTCCTCAAGAATTCTAGCCATTTATTCAGGATTCTTAGCGCTTTTCTGGGAAGTTTTTTTTCATAATCCTGGTAGAATTAATGCTATCATGTGCATCGGGGGAATAGTGGATCTAGTCATTGTCTTTTTTATTTGTTTTTGGTAACAAATCTGGGTTCCTAGGTTATTTGTCTCCAACTTAATTTGTGGTGATTAATTGTTACAACACGAGGTGTTTTTGTGTGGTCAAAATGATATATTTTGCAAGTGATATCTGTTTGTGAAAAATTAAATGAGCAATTTTATCAATGTTTTACTGCTAATGTCGGGATGCCTTCTCAATGCTGGAGCATTTTCTACCCTCTTTGTTTATTTGCCTATTATGCTGGTTTTCGTAATCTAGAGATTAATGTGTTACCTATTTAGTTTACTCTTTCTGGGGGAGTCTCCCCTGATGAATCAAACCTGAAAAGTTACAATGTTTAATATGCATTTTAAGAAAATGTGATGAATGCAGCGTCCTTCGTTACTTTTAATGTGGATGCCTTTCTATACTCTGGCACTTTTTGACCTGTTCATTTAACTCCCAATTCTCTAAAATTTTGCAATCCTAGTACCTATTGTCTTACTAGTTAAAGACTGGTGCATTGCATTCTGGAATTTTACTTATTCAAACTTGATTTAGGTAGTCTAATATAATCAAACGATATAAAATGCATAAGATTTTTGTATAAATTTATACCAGTTTCATATTAATCAACAAACAAAATGAATTTACTGGTAATATTAACCGTTAGATTACTGTTTTTTTATTTTAATGTTCGTATTATATTAAAATTTATTGGATATAATGTATTGTACTTTACTCTCCACTGCACGATAGATGCTTCTCTATCTACGGGATCTCTTACCTTCTTTCTCGTGAATAGGATATCTTCCACTTCCCTATGTACTTTCTCAATCATATTTTTTTTTAACTCGTGTATAATATGCGATAATCTCATTTTCTAATAATCAAATAAGGAATCATAACTTTGATTTTGACATGCGAATATATGCAATTGTAGCACTCACGAAATTCTAGTTTACGGCTGAAAAAAGGCTTCTACTCAAACTATTTGCACCTAATAGTTCGTTATTAAAGATAATAACAATGCAGAAAATAGAATTGAGAATTTCTGTATATTTATGCGTGTTCATAATGAAGAGTACATGAACCTACATATAGGCTATTTCATATAACTATTTAAAGTAACAATATACAATATCAATTACAATCAATCAAGGAAGATAATTATATCTCACATCCCCTGAAACTCAAGCCGACATAGAAGAAGTCAACTGAAGTTTGGGGAAAATATCTTTAAAATGTATGGGTGAATGTGCCTCAGTGAAAACATCATCCGTCTGATCAATCGATGAAGTGGAGACAAGACGAACAGAACCATGAAGCACGTTATGCGTTGAAATGACAATCTATTTTTGTATACTTGGTGCGCTCATGGAAAACATTATTATGTGCTATTTAAATAAAACTTCGATTGTCGCAGTAAATGAACATTCCACCATTACAACGAAGTCCCATGTCTTTTAATAACCACCGCAACCATAGTACTTCTGATTTTGTACTAGCAAGAGCATGGTATTCTACTTCCATGCTAGATTGAGCGACAATAGTCTGATTCTTACAATGCCATGAAATAAGGGAGTTCCCGAGGAAGAAGCAATAGCCTGTAGCAGAGCAACGATCAAGAGGGTCACTAACTCAATCATCATCACAATAAGCTGTCAATTCTAAGGTTGAGTTATCAGAAAAGTGAAGACCATGAAATAAGGACCCTTTGAAGTAGTGAAGAATTCGAAAAACAAGAACAAAGTGAGTCGTACGCGGCGCGGTCATGAATTAAATTTATGCAAACAATATAGGCGATGTCGGGATGAGTAACAGTGAGGTATACAAAACTACCCACTGACTGTCGATAAAGTGTAGAATTCAGAAGATGAGTCTCATTTTTGTCATCAAAATTGACATTAGTCCTAAAGGGAATTGTAGCAATCTTGTTATCATTAAGTTCGGCCCGAGAAAGAAGTTCAGTGGCATAATTCGTTTGAGAAAGATATTAGCTAGAGGAATTTGAAGCATCCTCCAAGCTTGGAAAATAGTTAAGTTGCCCAAGATCTTTCATTTCAAACCGTTGACTAAAATACTTCTGGAGTTTTGTAATGCCAATATGATCATCAGTAGTAATAACAATGTCGTCTACATATAAGAGCAACAGAATATACCCACAAGATGTTCGTTGAACAAAGAGAACATTGTTATAGGGGCTAGATGTAAATCCAAGGCGTTCCATGGTGGTGAACTTGGAAGTCCATGCATGAGGAGCTTGCCTCAGCAAATATAATGCTCTACATAATCAACACACTTTATTAGGAGTGTGCGTGTATCCAAGATAAGGCTCCATATATACTTTTTCAGTAAGATCGCCATTGAGGATTGCATTTTAACATCCATCTCAAACAGAGACCATTAGTTAATAGCGGTGATAGCAAGGAGACTATAAACAGAAGTAACACGTTCAACTAGTGCAAACATCTCATCATAGTCAGTGCCATGATCATGAGTAAAGCCCTTTGCTACTAGTCTAGCTTTGAAGCATTCCACCATATCATCTACCTTTGTTTTGATCTTATATACCCATTTACAACCTATAGTTGATTTTTCAAGAGGCACAGATCAACTAAATCCCAAGTATGAGATTTGTCTAACACTTGCAACTCATCCGCCATTGCTTGCTACCAAATAAGATTAGTACGAGCTTCTTTATATGTTTGAGACTCATGAAAAGAACCAATTGTAGAATAAAAATGGAAATCACAAACCCAAACATAAGGTTGACTTACACGAGTGTTACGACGAACAAAAGAAAAGGGAATGACTAAGGGTGGAGAATCCATGGATGACACAGACATGTCAGGAGCTGCCGAAGTGGGATTACCAAAGGTACCTACATCAAGATTAGGAGAAGACAACTCCGAATAGGAAGATTCAAGTGTGCTATCTTTAGGAAACAGATCTACATTGGTGAAGAAGAGAACATTTGGAGAGGATTTGAAAGGACGAAAAGACGTGAACATTTTATGTTTCCAAAAGGTAACATGATGAGATACATGAAGACGAATAGATATAGATACCATTTGTGCTTAATGTCATACCCAAGGAAGCAACACAAACGAGGTTCTAACTTCATGCCTTTTTTAGGGAGAAGTGCACAAAACAGGCACTACCAAAGACTGAAAAAAGATTGTAATTAGGAACACTGTCATACAAGCACTCGTAATAAGAAATGTTACCAATAGTAAGCGACAAAATACGATTGATAATGTATACAAAGTATGGCAAGCCTCTCCCCAAAACTATTCTAAACAAGATGCTGAGAATATCTAAGATATGTATGTGTCATGGGTCAATCAATCTAGTATTCCCTCAACCCGTGCGGCCTTAAGAATTCCTTCCCAAGTCAGCATTTCCCACACTCACTCGCTCAGAAGGATCTTTAGAAAGAGAAACTCTAGAGAGAGAAGTTCTGGATTATATTACTCATAAAGCATGAGATGTACAAATAAGGAGGAGGAGACCTCTTTATATACAAGTACAGGCTCAACCGTATCCGTAGATCTCTCTTCGATCTAACGGTAGAGATTGCATCTCCCCAACTACCATCTACCATCATTTAATACAGAAGACTCTAAAATAGTGTACAATTACAATATTGTCCACCCTCGAGAATGTTCTAGAGACTCTTGGAGAGGATCATCTGTCCCTCTTGGATGATTCACGGTCCTTTGAGCATTCAGAACCTCAGGACTGTGACATTTTCCCCCACCTAATCAGGTGATGCCCTCGTCGCATCTTTGGCATGAAACTCGTCGATTTGCTTCTTGAATTGCCAAAAAGTTTCCTCGAGCTCCCAACTAGCTTCACTCTCTGGAAGACCCTTCCATTTGATCAAATGCTCTTGCTTCAGCGCACAGTATCGCTCCCGTACGACTTGATCCGCCATGATAAAATCAACATCTCGATCATACGAGGTTTTCGCCCTAAGCGGCACCCTTTGTGACTCCCCTCGATCCAGGTCTTCTTCTTCTACATCGAAAGGCTTAAGCATACTCACATAAAACACTGGATGTACCTTTAGTTTCGGCGGAAGTTCCAACTTGTATGCAACCTTCCCGACTCATTGCAACACTTGAAATGGCCCCTCATAGCGACAAATAAGCCCTTTATGCATGTCCTTGTACCGAAGAACCGCGTGTAGCTTGGCTAACACTAGGTCTCCCACTTGGAACTCCACATGTCGTTGCTTCTTATCGGCCCACTTCTTCATGCGCTTCGAGGCTTTGTGTGGACAAGTCCTTGCCAAGTCCGCCTGCTCATGCCATTCCTTAGCGAACTTGTATGCGAACGGGTTACTCCCCTTGTAGCCCGTGGCAATCGTGCTTGGAGTGAGTGGTTGTTACCCTATCACGATCTCAAAAGGGCTTCGATTCATGGACTTGCTCCGTTGTAGGTTGTAAGAAAACTGGGCCACATTGATCAACTTTGCCCAATTCACCCGTGTCATACTCACGTAGTGCCGAAGATACAACTCTAGGAGTGCATTTACCCACTGTCACGCCCCAACCCTCGAGCGCTTGACAATCCCTATCCATTCTCTTGGGTCATTTGAATGTAATATCCTAGGACGCGTTGTCAACCCATTCATTTTGTCTTTTGATTAACGTATGCGGAAACGATAAATATTCACCCAAACAGTCATGACAACAGGGACAGCAGAAAAAATAGCAGAACAAACATCAATAGCAAAACTCACACTTCATTTATGTACTTGTGTTATGAAGTTATATGTACAAGCCCTCGCTACGAGCCACTTCCTACGAAGACCATAAAAAAGATACCGGGGTTGGGGTTAACTTATCTCCGCTACTACTACTGGGTTACGCCAAAAGTCGGGCCTCCAAGCCCGACCTAGAGGTAGTACTCGGGAGGAGACTCGGGATTGCTCTTTGCATCCGGGTCAGACTTCGAATCTTCGACAGCGCCATCAGGAACATCTAGGTCCATGAGATCCCAAGCTCTTTTGCTCGACCTCCTCCCGATCCATCAAAAGCCCTCAATGGACCAAAGGGGCCGTCACCGTGGGGAGCGAACCATGCCTTAAAATGGTGAGATATCATACGCCTCAATCCTTCGTCGACCCAGACCGTCGTAATGTGAAGCTCATAATGATAGTCTGCACCAGGGACCAGGTACGACTTTACCTCAAGGCTCTAGTCCGTAGGAACCTCGTACCGCACTGGATGTACATCCATACTACAGGTTTGAAAAGCGATTAACAAAAAAAAATGAGATAAAATCTCAGCAAATCAATAACCTAAGCCTTGTGTATGGTGCTGATTCACCTAGAGCATACCCTAAACGTGTGGCTTAACATCGATAGCAGATCAATAGCGAGCAACTCTCTCTCTCTACTTAATCTATAACAGGTTCGAGTGACTCAACTCAATCAACAGACAAATCACAGGCATTCTCACATCGGCGTAGCATATACCCTGCATGATATTGGTTATAACATTCTATAAGCAATACACCAGATTAGGCACAACATCAAAACACATAACACCATTTCTCACACGTAATGCATCCAAACATCATCCAATTTTATGCCTAGTGATTACGCCCGCTCTCGGGCACGGTATAACCTGAAGGTTGGCAGTTCTCAACCTCTCTAGGCCACGACACGACCTAAAGGTTAGCGGTCTTCCGACATGACCGGGCATCGTCCTGCCCTATCGAGCACGGTAACTTTTTCTCCTGGTCGATCGAGGTGCGGCCCAACCCCAACCTCCCCCACAAGTAAACAGCATTCCATAAAAGAGAATCGGTCTGGTCTCTACCGTAATCCGTCATCCGAACCCCCACTGGGCGTCCGATAATATCACCAATAAAATTGAGCATCGTCCCTAATCACCATTAAGGGTCCGTACACTTTGTGATCACACGAGCACACAGGCATACAAATCTCATTTCTTCTTTCTTTTAGCCAATGCACTCATGATACGTGCTTATGCCATGATTTGTGCTCATACGTAAAACTTATTGTCATTTTCACACGTAAAAATGCAATAAATAAACCACACGTGATCACACAAACATGCATTTCTCGTCAAACTTCACATGCTTCATTTTTCAAGCCTCCTAGATTATTCCAACACCTAAAACTTGGTATCTAAGCAGGATACCATACCAATTATCTTTTATATATTAAAAATTATATTATTTTCAAATAAGAAATAATACTTCATAAAACAATTACCTTTCTAAGGCAACCCTCACCCTAAAACATACCAAAGCATATATAGAAATATCACATATCACAAATACAAAGCATACTAATGAATAACTTAACAATTGAACCTCGATAACTTATCGCTCAAACTTGATAGCTTATCGATAATTCCTCGATAGCTTATCGTCTAATTGACAATAGCTTATCATCTATTTTTTCGATAGCTTATCACCAAATCCTTGATAACTTATCACCCCTTTGATGATAGCTTATCACTTTTCCTTGATAGCCTATCACTTCCACTTATCATTTCATGATAACTTATCACCTAACCCAACCATAGTTAACTAATCCAACATAGTTAACTATTCCAACCATAGTTAACTAATCCAACCATAGTTAACTCTAAACTTCACTTAATCTAACTCCAAGTGCAATTAACAACCTAACCAAGGATTAGGGAGTTAACTCACTATTTAATGGCGGCGGCAACTACAGCGACGAATGGCAACACGGCGCGACTTTGCTTGGCACAGCAATGACTCGAGCGAATGGCACGATGATGAACTTAGCGGCACGGTGCAGCTTGGGCGATGCTGCACGGCGATGGACGGCAGAGATGGGCAGCACAGTTCAGCTCAGCATGGCTACGGCACGGCAACACGGTTCAGCAATGGTGGTCTGAACAACGGCAAGGGGCGGCAAGTTGATGAAACAAGAAGGAAAAGGTAAGGGAAAAAAAAAAGAGAGAGGATGGGTGGTGGTGTTGGCCGAACAAAAAGAAAGAGACGGGGGAAAGAGAAAGTTGTCTTGCTTGTTTATTTCTTCTTCACCAAGCCTTCACTTCACATTAATTGTCACATAAATGCAATCCCAAAACTTATCCAATTTGGTTCTTGAAAGTTTAAGACAACTTTAGGCTAATAATGGAAGAGAAAGAAAGAAAGAAAGAGAGAGGGACAAGGAGGGGCGGCCACAAAGGGAGAGAGAGAGAGAGAGAGAGAGAAGACCACTTGCAAACCTTAATGAAGCTTGTCTTGCATCCATAAATTTGCCTCTTAAAATCCAAGTTTATAGAATGGGCAAAATGGTAATTTCCACCCTCGGCACTATTCATACAGGCTTGCACTATTCACATGGGCTTAGCACTATTCACGAGGCTTGGGCTTGATATCCATTGGGCTCTTTATTTGGGCAAAAAATGGATTTTTAGGGGCAAAACGGTAATTTCCTCTTATATAGTCTCTTGGTGGCCGAATTTCATAAGTAATATGCATGTTGATTCATGCCACGTCCGTAACGTCTTTTTGGTTCTCAATTCTCGGATTACCGTCACTTATCCGAAAATTTAGGGTTTACCGATAAACTTTGATATCTTGGTTTCTTGACGTCCAATACTCGTTATTGGATTAGAATTCGTGGTTAAAATCCATCGAATTCAATCTTAGTATGTCGATCAAAATTTAGGAATATGACAACTCTTCCCTCCTTACAGAAATTTCATCTTCGAAATTTAAACCATTACACGACATCCTAAAAAAGATAGGGATATTGACGCCTCATTATCTCTTCGCTTTCCCATGTTGCTTCCTTTGTTCCGTGATGTTGCCAAATCACCTTAACCAAGGGAATCATCTTGTTCCATAGCACTTGCTCTTTTCTGCCCTCTATCCTCACTGGTCATTCCACATACAACATTCAGTCGTCCACTTCTATTTCCTCAAAGTTAAGTACATGAGTCGAGTTAGGCTCAAACTTTCTCAACATAGATACGTGAAAGATATTATGTAGTTGAGCAAGTCTTGACGGCAACGCTAGAGGATAGGCCAAAATCTCAATCCATTCCAAGATTTCAAAAGGTCCAACATACCTCGGACTCAGCTTTCCTTTCTTGCTAAATCGTGAAGTACCTCGTATTAGTGATACCTTGAGAAATACATGGTCACCTACTTGGAATTCCAATGTTCTACGTCGCTTGTCTGCATAACTTTTCTATCGGCTTTAGGTTGTCTTAAGTCTTTCTCTAATAACCTTGACAACGTCCAACGATTGTTGTACCAACTCAGGACCCGTGATCTTTCGTTCACCAACTTCATCCTAGAGAACTGGAGTCCTACAGGCCCTACCATGCAACGCTTCAAACGGTGCCATTTTGATGCTTTGTTGATAGCTATCGTTGTAGGCAAACTCAACAAGATGAAGTTGTTCCTCCCAACTTCTCTTAAAATCCAAAACACATGCTTGTAACATATCCTCAAGTGTTTGAATTGTTCTCTCTAACTGGCCATCCATCTGCGGATGATAGGCAGTGCTATATTGCAACTTCGTTCCTAAGGCAGTCTGCAAGCTTTTCCAAAAAGTTGCAATGAACTTGGGATCTCGATCTGAAGTGATCGTCACTAGTACTCCATGAAGACGAATAATTTGTCACATGTACAAGTCAGCATATCTATCCAATGCGAAATCCTTTCGTATGGCGATAAAATGTGCAAACTTCATTAGTCTATCAACCACGACCTAAATAGAATTGTTATCTCGTTGACTCCTTGGTAATCCCATCACAAAAATCCATCGTAATATGTTCACATTTCCATTATTGGATCTCAAAAGGTTATAACAGTCCACCAGGCTTGCAATGTTGTGCCTTCACTTGTTAGCACGTTAAGCACTTAGCCACATGCTTAGCGATATCAGCCTTCATGCCACTCCACCAATAATATTACCTCAAATTCTGATACATTTTCATGCTGCCCGGATGAATGCTGTAGTTACTACGATGGGCTTCTGATAAAATTTCTTCCTTAAGCCCTGTATCATTGGGCACACAAAATCGTCCGCGGAATCTTAATATTCTGTCCTCAGCTACTTGAAAGTCAGCTTTTCTCTTTGCTGAATCTTCATGTAGAATGTTTTGGATTGTAGGGTTTGTCAGTTGCAAAGCTTTAATCTTTGCTTGCACTTCTGGTTCAATCCTTAAAGTAGCTATGAGACTCGACAGGTGACTTTCCTCAAACTTAAAGTCTGAACCATCATTTGTGCAATCGTTGACTTTCGACTAAGCGCATTAGCCATCTTGTTGGCTTTACTAGGATGGTACAGAATGTCGCAATCGTAATATTTGAGAAGCTCCATCCAACGTCATTGTCTTATGTTCAACTCCTTCTGCGAGAACAGGTACTTGAGACTCTAATGGTTAGTGTAAACCTAAAACTTTTCTCCGCATAGATAATATTTCCAAATCTTGAGGGCAAATACGATTGCTATTAATTCCAAATCATGCGTCAGGTAGTTCAACTCATGAGGTCTTAACTAACGGGACACGTATGCAACCACTCTTCCATGTTGCATTAGAAAGTAGCCCAATCTCTTAAATGACACATCACTGTAGATTTCATAACCTCCTAGACCAGACGGTATTATCAAGACTGCAGCTGTAGTTAGCTTGTGCTTAAGCTCTTGAAAATTACGCTTGCATTTATCTGTTCATTCAAACTTCTTGTCCTTCTTTAGCAATCGTGTTAAAAGCATAGCTATCACAGAAAACATTTCTACAAATCGTCTATAGTAGCCTGTCAATCCCAAGAAACTCCAAATCTCCATTACAGTCGTTGATCTTAGCCAATCCATAACTACTTCAATCTTGGTCGAATCTACAGAAATTCCTTCGCCAGAGATTACATGTCCAAGAAAGCTACATGAGCTAGCCAAAACTTGCACTTACTAAACTTAACATACAGTTGTCGCGACCTAAAAAAAATTCTCTCGAGCGCTAGGTGGAAATGGTAATGCCCAAAAGATTTTTAAAAGGTAATGCCTACTTGATTTAGGCACGGGCTCTTCCAAGCCTTACCCAATCGCGACTTGAATTCACTTAAAAGAAAAGTTCAATTTCGGAGTTGCCACTAATCGTTTTTGGGGTAGGTAGATTAGACACCTAATCGAGTTAGGGGAGAATTGACTCGATTCTATGAAACCAGAGATTCTAGGGTCCGGGGACTTGATTACGCTAATATTTCTATTAACGCCCTTTCGGTATTTAATTAGTCGGAATGATTTCTAAGTGCCTATGCAATCTTGATAGCATTTTAGTCCTAAAGGTCAAAGCCATTTTTGTAGATGGGTATATAATAATTTTTTTTTTTGTGATTTTCCCTTTCTAAAGATCTAAGCTAGTTCTATCCTAAGAAAGAGAAATTAACAAGAAATATATTGAAATGCGGTGCATAAAGTAAATAACCAAGCAATTTAAAGCAAGCTATTCTAAGTGCGAGAAAATAAAACCCGCAACTCGTCGGGTATTAGGGATTACAACCTTTTACAAAAATGGAGGGAAGGGATCAGAATGGACATCGGTCGATCGCCGTTTTCAATGTGTGAGGAAACGAGCACCCCACCGGGACATGCAATGCCTAATCATACATCTAATGATCGAATGCAAATAAAAGCAATCAAATGGCCTCAGGGTCGATCTTTGCAAGCATGCAATTTCAAGATTCGTGCCTAAACGAGTGGTCGGGATTGATTATCATTGATTGAGCCCATTGACTCTCCACTTTGCACAAGTGTCGTGAGAGGGTAATGGCATTGATCCTAGGGCTAAATTGATGTAATTTGATACTCTAACGTCGAGTATACATCGGAGAATCGAACTAAATACTCAAATAGACAGAAATCATGAGATATTTGAGGAACACAACATAAAAAAACATGAATTAAAAGTGATGTCCCGATTTTTGTGCAAATCTCGCCCAATGACCGTGAAACACAAAATTTAATCATTAAGAAATCTCAAGAATGAGGTTTGAGGGTGCAAGTATTAATTTCGGCCACATGAAACTTGAATACTTGAAAACATTGCCAAACTAGACCCATAAATCAGAAAACAAACTGGTTTTCTCTTGGAACTTTTTGGATCTAGTAAAAATAGCAAAAGACCTTAAATGGCCACGAAATTTGACAAAAACATGGATCAACACGTTCTGAGCAAGTTTTGTGTTTTAAGTTTTCTCAAAAGGGTCCTAGCAATTGGTCAAAAATGACAAATTTTCCCCGAAGGTCAGACAAAAAGTCTGTTTTTTCCTGACACTTTAGAGAATTTAAAAAAATAACAGAAGACAACCTAAAATCACGAAAATTTACAAAGACATAGATCAATGTGTTCTGAGAAAATTTCATGTTTTTATTTTTTGCAAATAACGACTGCAACCTCATCGTATTGGAAAAATAAAAACAGAACAGATTGTTGTTCTGGAATCTGGAAAATCGACCTAGAAAGATCGGTAATGTGGAGGTTGATATGACCGAGTTAAAAATTTCGTATGGTCTTGAAATTTTTCACAGAATATACATGGGTGTGGTCTACAACTTTCATGTAGAACATTTTTCCAAATTCTGTCTGGGAAAAATCATGAAAAATCAACAAACCGCGAGGGTCGATCAGAAAAGAGTGAGAAACAGTGAAGAACAGCAACAGTTTTCATTTTTTCAGATTTCAGGATGAGTTTTGAAGGCCCGATTCATATAGTAGATGACATTCCCTTGGGGCCCATAAATACTCAAATCGAAGCTTAGGACGTCAAGATCGATTAACTCAACTATGGCTTTCTCGAAAAATATCATTTAGAAGGTCAAATGGCCATTGGAAGTGAGAGGGGTCAGAAAAATGATTTTTGCACAAAACTTGGGATACCACTCAGCAACAACCAGCATGCATACAGAAGCTATTTACCATCATTTTAAATTCAAAGACAGCAAAACACAGCAACAAACTTATCTTAAAAATATGGCAAGAACATAAGACCAAACAAGTCCTTATTCGACCAATAAATGCCGAGTTTAAGCGAAGGCCGAACCTACCTTAATCTACGGACGCACAGAGCTCAAATGAGCTATTTGGCCACCTAAGGGATGTCTCGGACGGCCACGAACAACTCAGCAACTCTCTGATTCAAGGAGGAAATCGAAGCCATAAGTAAAGCGAGATGGCAAGATATGAGCAACAAAAGAAGATAAGAAGAAATGAGGGACTCCGGCGGCGAAATGGGTAGACTCCGGGCATGGCGAGCTCAAGAACACGTCGGAAGGTGGCGTCGCAAGGTTGAGGGGGTCGAGATGAAGGAGAGAGAGTGTGTGTCGGTGGTGGTGGTGGTTCACCAGAGGGGGGTCGGCCGGCGACGGTGCACGATGGCCGGAGGTGGTACGGCCGTGGGTGAGAGAGAGAGAGTGTGTGTGTGTGTGTGTGTGTCTTTCTATCTTAAAATGCAACCCAAAAAAAAAATTGATTGCCCCCCTCTAGGATTTTTGGAAAATGTGTCATTTGTATGGTCACTTAAGTGATCTAATCTTGACCCTTCATCAAGTAATAGTTAAGATTTAACTTGTTCCCCAAGTTTGTGATATTTTTGTAATTATGGCTGAAGAAAGTGAAACGCACTTGGCCTTGCGAAATGGGTCATAAAATGGGCTAAAATGGCCTGAAAATGGTCAAAATCCGGCCATTTCGCCGAATCTCCAGCGAGCTGGTCGGATCGGGTCAACTCAATCAAACCTGGGTTGACCGGTTTGACCGATTCTTAACCGGGCTAGAGCAATCTAGTACTCCCTCTAACATTTGACTCGAAGCTAAAGTAGACAGTCCATTTTCACCGATATGCCCTAGCTAGGGGTGAGCAAACTAGCCTGGACTAAACCGGGACCGGACCGGACCGGCCATTTTGGTCCGGTCCTTTAAGGAACCGGTCCGGTCCCCGGTTCCTATAAGTAGGATCGGTGACCGGGCGGTCCGGTCCCCGATTCTAGGGGTCATTGGACTGGACCGAACTGCTCAGCCCGGATCTATTTTTATATAATATATAAACATATTTTTTTTCTAAATTTCTTAGTTGTGGATACTCAAATTGTGTTGTTTTGTTTACTTTTAATAGTTAGATGTGTGCAAAAAAAAGTTACCCATGCTTGAAGTAATTTTGAGATTGAGTTCTCTTTTCTATGTTTTCGGATTGAGATCTAACATGTAACATTTAGATTTTTATAAATGGTTTCTTTCTTCTTATTGCAGTCTCTAGTTTGACGTCAATGGGTTAATTAGTAATTAGATGTTCATTCCATCCTAACATTATTTGTTGATCAGTGGAAAGGGCTTTGTTTTTCTTGGTTTTGTTCTTCTTTTAGTTTCAAATTTCTTGGAACTTAGGACGAAACAATTGCTGAGGCGACATTCTTATCTTGTTATGTTTTCGTACAATTACAAATGTATTTGTTGGTTTGGTATGCGATATGATTTGTGACAAATCATTTTTCTAATGCAGAAATGCCTTAAAAATGAGAGGTTTTCTCATTCATGCGCTTCATCACGAACGAAAAAAATTGTGTCCTGCTGATAGGCTGTCGCAATTGGCTTTGTAGGTTCATTGTTTAACGGTCCCACTAGAACCGAACCGGACCATCGGTCCTAGTCCGGTCCGGTCCCGAACCCGGTCCTAGTCCCGAAAACATGGGGACCGGGATTATTGATTCGGTCCCGAGTTTCATATGAGGACCGGACCAACCCGAACCGTGCACACCCCTAGCCCTAGCCTCTGATACCACAACATGGATGTATCATGTTCATCTTCTTTTACCCTTTTAGAGATGAACCCGCCACGAACAATCACCGCTTCCCCGAGCAGCTTGTACAACGTCCCGTAACGGACTCCTCGTGCAATCACAATAGAATCCCGAGTCATCTTACACGAATTCTTATCACAACTGAAAGTAACTCTTGAATGACCCATCGTACCAACTGATAATAGGTTTTTACCTATCAAGGGTATGTGCATCACCTCCGGAAGAGTCTTCACTATGCCATTAGACATCTTCAGTTTCACCTTGCCACGCCCGACAATCTAAACTGCAGTATCATCTCCGAGCATGACATCTCCACCATTATATTGCTCATATTCACAAAACCAGTGTTTATGAGGCGTCATATGGTATAAAGTACCTATGTCGATGAACGAAATATCCTTGTCTGACTGTGCCATACATGCAGCAGCCACATACATATCTCCTGTCTCGACCTCCTTCTTCCCCAAGGATGGTTCGACTTCTTTCTTAGGAACGGGCTTGTTTTTACAATCCCGCTTCACATGGCCCCACTCTTCACATCTCCAACACTGTACCCTACTCTTCGATCGCCCACGAGATTTGGATTTGGACCCTTTTCGATTTAGTCCCTTCTCTGTTGGCCTACCCCTAGCCGCTAGCGCCTCTTTATTGGAACTCTCTAACCCCTTTTTTCGTATCTCCTCTGATAACAGGGCCGAACACATGGTCTCATATGACAATTCCTTGTCCCCACCACCGATTACCACAATCAAGTTATCCCATGAATTCGGTAGTGAACAGAGTAATGTTATCACCTTATCGTCATCCTGGAACTTAACACCGATTGATACGAGTTAGCTTATCAACGTGTTAAAATCATACATGTGCGCAGAAAACGAGTCGCCCTCGCGCATCCGAAGATTATATAGCTTCTTTCTTAAGAACAACTTGTTTACCAGCGACTTACTTTGGTACAGCGACTCCAGTTTCTGCCATAAATCCCTAGCTGTAGGTTCGTTCATCACATTCGTTAGAATGGAGTCCGTGAGACAAAGCCGGATCAAACCTGTTGCTTTTCGATTGATTCAATCCCAGTCCTCAATCTCCTTTGGATCTGGCTATTTGGGGGTTTGAATCCATTTCCTTGCCTATCATGACACTAGCCGTCGCAACAGCCGGCCTTTCCCTTACGATTGCCAACCACAAATCTCGATCACAAAGAAGATGCTCCATCTTCATCTTCCACAGATCGAACCGCTTCCCATCGAATTTTTCTATCTCAATTCGTGACCCTCTTGACATCTTAGATAAACCCTAATTCCTCGAACATAAGGCTCTGATACCAATTGATGGGTTATATTCTAAATCGAATCAGAACAATCACACATAATGAAAATTGACACACGAGTTTACCTAAGTTTACCCTAGAATAGGGCTACGTCCTGCAAAAGAATTCAACTATAATATATTTAAGTTTTTACAACTACACACCACACTCATACGAGTACAATATATATAAGACTTAAAATGGTCACAAAGCCCAAGCCTATCCGAATCCCTTTAGTCCCACAACAAACGAAAAAAAAAAAACTGATGTTGTTTCGAGGGCGCTGCCCCCTGCCCGCTCACCGGCGAGCGGAACCCCCGCCCGCTATCCAGGCAGCGGGACCCCTGACATTCCATGCGTAGGGGTCACATATCATCGGTTCATATTTCGATTTCCCTAAACTCACGTGGGCATGCCCAGTATGAGAAACAAGGGTCTCCGAAGTATTCACCAACTCCAACAAAAACTACATTCAAATAGGAACCCTATTGAATAACAAAAGTGAAAAGTTACATCATGTCTGTTCAATGTGCTGTTGCACGTAAACATCACATATCCAAGTCTGTTACTCTTGTCAACTATAGAGAACAAAGCTAGGTACTTAATAAGAAATGGATAAGTTAATTAGGGCAAGGGGCCAATCACAACATAACAAGGGTCTTCCGCCATTAATTAAGTAGTATTTACTACTTATCAGAGGACCCGGTCCATACATACTCATCAGGTACATTCTACATATGTGCACAAAGTCATGCACGAAAAGCACGGACCACTAACTCGATGCAACCCAGCGAGGACACAGGTCTTGAAACGGGAAAAATAGGTGTTGCCTATGAAGCCACCGAAGAGGTGTAGGAGGAAGGAGATCCCCATGAAGTTGGTGAGGGCGGTGGCGGATTTGGTCCAGTCAAAGTTCATGGAACCATAAAGGTATGTCACCAAGCTCACCGCGTTCGATAGGAACGCCGTGTTCTCTAGTCCTTCCGTAGCTGCACCAAGTACACACATACATATACACTCGGACTCGGTAGTTGGAAATATTGCTTGAGAATGAGGATGTGTGTATGTAAATTACCACATAGGAAGAGAGCAGCCCGGTTGCCTCCCCGTCTCGCTTCTTTCTGCGCAAGGGACTTGATATCCCTATACTTCTCCAATTAGGACAGAACGAAAAGCACAGTAGAAGAAAATCCTCGGTGTTTGGTCCATAGTTGACGCTAAGCTTGCAAATCATCCATTATGCAAAATCTTGTCCTCTAAATATCGGATTTTCCTAGAGTAAGCCATGGAATAGAGCATTATGCTTTTGCAACTATTACTAAGGGTATGCCTATCACTCTGCATTTGAGTCTTCATACATTTATCATGTGAACCATGGTAACGCACCTTCTTTCCTGTCCGAGGCAAGAAAATTCACCGTGCATTTACTCGACATTGTAATTTCAAACGAGCTAGTCAATTGTGACAGAAGACTGTGCATATTGCTCTGCAAAGACATTGTCTATACTAATAACGCAGAACGAAACCACCTAATAAATTTTCGCCTGAGGGATAGCTCTAACTTAGACCATCCTTCTTCGGTGTTTAATCATAATCAAGAAACGAAATTCGACGTGAACATTACCATTTTCGAAGAGCTTTCGGCTTGCATTTCGAGTGAGAAAGGGCTTAAGGAAGTGGTTGCTGAGCTGGGTGTGTGGAAGCTCTAGTTATGTTCTTTCTCTAGGGAACCTTTTCGTCTATACATAGGCAAGAAAAGTCTCATTTCTACGTGCTGACAAACCAAGAACAGGAAAGAATCAGAAAGCATCTCCGAGTTTCCAAGGCTTACTTGCTCTCTCTTTGTTACTGTATGCAAACCTTTCGCTTTTACTTCCCTTGTACCGGACACCAGCCTGACGTATCCATTTTCGTTTTATCAAGTGTTTCAAACATAATCTTATTCTCATAGCAAAGTAAACCATTTCGGAAGGCGATTCACGGATTGATTTGGTTAGTTGAGCCCGTGCTTACAACATTAATATATAATCGTACTGGTGAAGCATTTCGGCTTAGTTTGAAGTTCATCAACAAATAATTTGTTTCCACAAGTACATGGACCAACTTAAATTGAAGTAAAATTGATGGATTCACATAAGAACTCAAGTTGATCCTCATATAAACGGTCGTTCTATGTGACCTTACCAAGCTTAATAAAGAGATAATATCGCCCTTTATGGAGGATGATCCGAAAAATTCACCAAAACCGTGAGTTGATACACAATTCATCATAGAATTTTATCCATTTTACTTAATGGGTCTCTTTCAAGAGCGCCGTGGAGCACTTGTTATACATATCTAATAGGAAATATTTTTATTTACAAAACATTGATTACGAGAAAAAAAAATAATGCTTCGCAAAACTACAATGTTTCTTTATCCAATTGTTTAATAAGTGCACCGGCGGCACTCAGCTACAAAAAATGCTTACAGAATCTCATAGCATATAATTGAAAAAAAAAAAAAATACACATTCAAGTAATTCAAGAAATAAAAAATAGTTTAAAGGTATAATCTCCATGGGGGATATCTACTAGTGGATAACTTTTTGACGAGATAATGCCCAAAAAAAGTGCTAAACTTATTGTACAAATGCGAAATCAATTCTAAAAAGTGCACTTTTTTTTTCAAAGTCTTTTAGTTTACAAGATAATGGTTTACAATATGATGTTTTGGAGCTTAAACTCAACTTGTCTCCTTGACGCTTTAAGGAAACTAAACCTTCTACTCTTGACATGCAAGTACGGACGCATGAATAGTTCATTACTTGAATTTAGGGCTGTCAATTTGTATCGGCTAGTCAAAATGGCGTTCAACTTTCGTGTCAATTGGTATCGGCCTAAAAATATATTAATTGTGAATGTACATGCCAAACAATTGGACTGCAATGAAATCGTGTCAATTTGCTAATGTACAAGTTAGGCGTACGGTGTCATGTCGTGTTCGGATTTTTTTCCACAGTAATTAATGTTTTATCTCGTGTGGTGTAAATGGGCCAGAAGCCCATATAATTTTTTGGTCTTTTTCTGTTATTAGAACCGAAAAACCTGAAAAACGATACGGACGGCCCCCGAGCCCACTGACTCTTCATGTATTACGACTCTTCACAGTTTTGAACTTGTAGGCCCATTCGTTAAAAAAAACACTTGTAGGCCCATTATTTTATGTTCCCTAACGCATGACCAATAGTAGAATACCATGATGCTCTGATGGCACAACTCTCTCTCTCTCTTCCTCCACATATTGTACCCAACCTTTTCAATAATGTTCAATGAATTAACTTTATTCTCGCATTGAGAAATTTTCAATAATCTATAATATTAAATAAATGTTTATTTGTATGCAACATTGTTCAACCGATTTTTTCTTTAGATTCCCCATAATGATAACTACAATCACAAAATAGATGTGTCGTTAAGAATTTTCAATGTCACGTGCCCATTTGACTAAAATCAAGTATAAAAGTAACGAGCACAAGAAGCCAAACAAGTGAAGTCCGAGAACATTCCAACCACCTCAACAATTTAGGACTCAAAGTCGAGTCATTCTCAATTAATCCGGCATATTCTTTTATCAGGATCACTTTCCTTTAGCCAAAAAATCCTTGTAGTTCCCATTAGCTAGATCTTCAAACACTTTTTGGACAGATGAACTCCGCACACCTTGTTGAACTCTTCGTCGATCTCCTTTACATCAACATCATCTCGGGTTATGAATATTCTCTCGGTGCCTTCTTTGAACTTTTTGTCCGTATTAGCTCCTAATGCCAAATCTTAAACCTGAAATCAAAAGCAAAAGGTTCAATATCCTGAAAGATCAATCCTTTTGTAGACATATTAATTGGAATGAGAATTGCCTCGGGCAACCTGTGACCTGGCTAAAATATCTTTCAGGAGTGCATAGGCATTGCACCTTCTCTTGTCATTTGAAGTCAGATTTAAGATCCTGAGACAAAGAGAACCCTGTCAAAAGTATAAACTATCAATCATGACCTTCTCAATGGACTCCAATTTCTCAAGTGATCCGATAATTGAGGTTTTTTTGCTGAGTTTCCATCTATTGAGTCATCCTTAACAAGCATTCAATCATTCGAACAAATGAATCTCACGGCAGTTGAGGCCAGTAATGATTCCAACAAGATAGAAGTGGGACTCCAGGACGTCGCACAAGCATATAAAGTAAATGCATATGGCATATGCTGCGGACAAGGAACAGTGTAAGCCGACTGGGAAGAACTTGAATTTGCACGAGTTCATGCTTGAGGAGCACTCATCAGTAATTGCCTTATGGCATAAGATGAAACATGAGCAATCGTTCGCATCCCTTCGTTTCGAAAGCAATCGTTCACTCCTATCCCACCACATCGTCATCTCTAATTCTGTTCCCCCTCTTCTCTGGGGACACATCTATCCACATTGTTTTCGCCAAAAACCGAAAGACACCTATAGCAGCAGTAATTATGCTAAACCGTCTCGAAGAAACAAGAAGGAACCTATTGAATAAAAGTGATCCATTTTTTAACAATATACTAGTCAAATCTAGAATTGTCTAAGTCAGCAATCCAAGTCGGCAACAGTGGACGTGGGAAGCAAGAAGACTTGGAGAGAAAAAAATCTGGAGTTTTCTAGGACAAGACTTGCTAGTAGAGTCTAGAAAAAATTTAGTTTTAGGCAGTGAAAACGTCAAAAATGTTGTGCTAGAAGTCGGTGAAACTCTTCTATAAATAGGACTTGATGGACGTCCACTAACCAGAAGCAGAACAACTAGAAAACTCTCTCCTTCTTCCATTATAATATCATTAAATAATAAAAGCCCTTGTACCATTGCCATTATTGCTCTTGCTTTCTCTGGTTATTGCCGTTTCCTCCTCTCTTCTTCTTTAACAAATAACCCACGCACACACCCTTGCACATCAACCAACGCACGCTTCCGCAAAATAACCAACAATGGTATCAGAGCCACGTCTTTGGTTGGTATTGGGCATTTGTCCAACCCACCATTACTAAAACTATCCATCCAAATATTCAACAATTAAACTATGGCTAACTCTACTACATCCTCATTTTCCATTTCTATCTTTGATGGGAATAACTATGACTATTGGTCCATCAAAATGACTACTTTCTTGATGGCCCAAGACTTATGGGACATCGTCGAAGAAGGATACGAAGCTCCGCAAGACGGTGCAAGTGTCCCGAAGGATCAACTACAAAAGGATGCAAGGGCTTTATGTGTCATTCAGCAAGCACTTTCGGAGACGGTATTTCTGAGAATAATTGGAGCAAAAACGGCAAAGCAGGCTTGGGATATATTGCGCGAGGAATTCCAAGGATCAGCAAAGGTACGCACAATTCGCCTTCAAACTCTAAGAAGAGATTTTGAGAATTCTAAAATGAAAATTAATGAGACCGTCCAAAAATATTGTGGAAAATTAAAAGAACTAGTTAATCAAATGAGAGCCTATGGAGATGAAATTACTGATCAAACGGTCGTAGAAAAAATACTAGTGTCGCTCACTAGAAAATACAATCCGATTGTCACAACAATAGAAGCAACTAAGGATTTATCGACCCTGTCAATTAGTGAATTGATTGGCTCTCCAGAAACACATGAGAAAAGACTGATGGCACAAGATGAAGATTCAGTTGAAAGCGCCTTTCAGTCAAAAATGAACATACGGTCTCGTCAAACTAAGAATGATGGAAGGAACTCATGGAGAAATAAAAGAGGAAGAGAAATTACTCAAAAGAAAATATACCCACCTTGTGGAATTTGCAAGAAAAATAATCATATGGAAAAAGATTGTTGGTTTAGAAATAAACCACAATGCCGCTTTTGCAAAAAATATGGCCACATAGACAAAGATTGTCGCTCGAAAACAAATAACCGAACCAACTATGTTGAAGAAAAAGAAAATGAAGACAATACATTCTATGCAAGCCATGTAGCAAATGATAAGAAAAAAGATACGTGGTATATTGATAGTGGGTGTAGCAATCATATGACTGGGGATGAATCAATATTCACCAATATTGATACATCGGTGAAATCCCAAGTGAAATTGAGCAACGGCGAGTTAGTCGATGTAAAAGGAAAAGGAACTATTGCCGTTAAAACAAATAAAGGCCCAAAATATATTCACAACGTATATCTAGTCCCTAGTCTTGCACAAAATCTCTTGAGTGTGGGCCAAATGATTCAAAGTGGCTATTCCCCATACATTGGAGGAGATGCTTGCATTATCTATGATAAATATAAAAATATTATTGCCTCTGTTAAGATGGAGAATAGGAATTTTCCTATTCGATGGAAATATGTCACTGACATAGCCATGAAAGCTCAATTTGATGATTCATGGCTATGGCATCAAAGATTTGGCCACTTCAACTTCGCTGGGCTAAAAGTTCTCCATCAGAAAAATATGATGAGAGACTTTCCCGCTATTTCAAAAATTTCAGATGTATGTGAAGGTTGCCTCCTTGGAAAACAACAAAGGCAGTCCTTCCCATCTGGAGGTGCATGGAGACCTAAGAAGCCATTGGAACTAGTCCATACGGATGTGTGTGGTCCAATGAGGACTCCCACACCTAGTCAGAATAAATATTTCATCCTATTCATCGATGATTACACAAGAATGACGTGGGTCTACTTTCTTTGAGAAAGATCGGAGGTTTTCTCTATTTTTAGAAAATTCAAGAACCACGTCGAGAATCAAAGTGGCCGTAGAATCAAAGTCCTAAGAAGTGACAGAGGCACGGAATACAACTCAAGAGAGTTCAATAAATTCTGTGAAGACGAAGGAGTCCATCGTCAACTAACTGTTGGCTACGCCCCAAAGCAAAATGGAGTCGCAGAAAGAAAGAACGGAACCATCATGGAGATGGCAAGGTCCATGCTAAAGGAGAAAGGCCTTCCCAACTCATTTTGGGCAGAAGCAGTTTACACGGCTGTATACATCTTAAACAGGTGTCCAACTAGAGTAGTTCAAAATAAAACTCCAGTCGAAGCATGGAGTGGATGGAAGCCTTCGGCCAAGCATCTCAAAGTGTTCGGCTGCATATGCTACGTCCACGTCACTGCTCAAAAAAGGAGTAAGCTCGACGAAAAGACGGAAAAAGGAATATTCCTCGGCTACAATGATCAATCAAAAGGCTATCAGGTGTACAACCTAAGAACTAAGAAGCTCATGATCAACCGAGATGTCGAGTTCGACGAGAATGCTGCCTGGAACTAGGAGGAAGAGAAGGTTGAGAAGAAGTATGTCACCTTACCAGACATACCATCAGCAGTTGAAGAATCAACAACTCAAGAAGAAGGGGAAGCGTCGGACTCCACTACTCATGACTTAACACCACCAACCTCTCCAAGAGCGACGCAAGAAGAAACTACTCCGAAATCTCCAATAATGAGGGTAAAATCCCTTAGAAAAGTCTATGAAATATGCAACTTTGCTACTCTAGAACCAAAGAACTACGAAGAAGCTGCCAAAGAAGAAGTTTGGATAAAAGTCATGGAGGAAGAGATCAAGATAATAGAGAAAAATGGAACTTGGGAGCTCGTTGATCGCCCCAAAGACATAGAGACTATTGGCGTCAAATGGGTCTACAAGACAAAGCTCAACGCAGATGGATCAATCCAGAAGCATAAGGCGAGACTCGTGGCGAAAGGATACTTACAATAGCCAGGTATTGACTATATTGAAACTTTCGAACCTGTTGCTCGTCTTGATACTATTCGGGCACTTATAGCCCTAGCAGCACAAAAAGAATGGAAGATCCATCAACTAGATGTAAAGTCCACATTCGTAAATGGATATCTCCAACAAGAGATATATGTGGAACAACCACAAGGTTTTATCATCAAAGGCCAAGAAGAAAAAGTTCTAAAGCTTAAGAAGGCCCTATATGGGTTAAAGCAAGCACCACGAGCATGGTACAGTAGAATCGACGAATACCTCACCAAGCAAGGATTCAGGAGGAGCATGAGCGAGCCAATGCTCTACATCAAGACCCAAGGTATGTCTGACACTCTCATCGTCTCTCTGTATGTAGATGATCTCATATATACAGGGAACAATGAGAAGATGATTCAAGAATTCAAAGAAGAAATGATGAAGACATTCGAGATGATAGACTTGGGCTTGATGCACTACTTCCTCGGCATCGAGATCAACCAAAATGACGGAGTCTTTATCTCGCAGAAGAAATATGCCAAGAATCTACTGAAAAAATTCAATATGAATTATTGCAAAACAGTTGCAACACCGCTCGTGACAAATGAGAAGCTACTAAAGGAAAATGGAGCAGAAAGAGCTGACGCCTCCCTCTATAGAAGTCTAATTGGCAGTCTGCTATATCTTATTACTACACGACCGAACATCATGTACGCGACAAGTCTACTATCGCAATTCATGCAAAATCCAAGTCAAATTCACTTTGGAGCTGCCAAAAGAATTTTCAGATATTTACGAGGAACTACAAATTATGGCATTTGGTATCGGCCAAGTGCAACAGCTAAGCTCATTGGCTACACCGACAGTGACTGGGCAGGTTCAGCTGACGACAAGAAGAGCACGACAGGCTATGCATTTACACTGGATCTAGAATATTCTCATGGACATAAAAAAAACAAGACTCAGTGGCACAGTCTACTACAGAAGCAGAGTATATCGCAGCTGCTACGACTACCAGTCAAGCACTATGGCTTCGAAGAATATTAGAAGACATTGGAGAAGCACAGTTAGAATCAACTCCAATAATGTGTGACAACAAATCAGCAATTTCTATCTCAAAAAATCCAGTCTTTCACGGACGAACTAAGCATATCGATATTAAATATCACTTCATACGAGAAGTGCAAAGCAAAGGAGAGATCGAACTTAAATATTGCAAGACCGAAGATCAAGTCGCGGACATCTTCACAAAAGCACTACCACAAGCCAAGTTCGAGACGTTGCGCGCTATGCTCGGAGTATCACAAAAATGGATCAAGGAGGAGTATTGAATAAAAGTGATCCATTTTTTAACAATACACTAGTCAAATCTAGAATTGTCTAAGTCAGCAATCCAAGTCGGCAACAGTGGACGTGGGAAGCAAGAAGACTTGGAGAGAAAAAAATCTGGAGTTTTCTAGGACAAGACTTGCTAGTAGAGTCTAGAAAAAATTTAGTTTTAGGCGATGAAAAAGTCAAAAATGTTGTGCTAGAAGTCGGTGAAACTCTTCTATAAATAGGACTTGATGGACGTCCACTAACCAGAAGCAGAACAACTAGAAAACTCTCTCCTTCTTCCATTGTAATATCATTAAATAATAAAAGCCCTTGTACCATTGCCATTATTGCTCTTGCTTTCTCTGGTTATTGCCGTTTCCTCCTCTCTTCTTCTTTAACAAATAACCCACGCGCACACCCTTGCACATCAACCAACGCACGCTTCTGCAAAATAACCAACAGAACCTTTTTGCAGTTGGTCCCTTGATGTCCATTAATGGTGAAGATTAGGCAGTTTTCCTGCTGCCTCTCAAGACGAAGGGAGCAATAGAAGAAAATAAAATTATGTGCTAGACGAACGATCTATCTCCTTGTCGGTAAGTAAAGCTTCGGAACTCGGAGTCAGTCTAAGATCACAGATAATAGGCATAGACTGATTCTCATCGTGGATGGATGAAAGACATCTTCTCACTCCGATTCGCATTGACCCGAATCTCAAGCCAATCAACACCAGAGAAGGTTAAAAACGTCCTTTAAAACTGAACATCACTTTCCCTCCACAACTGATAAAAGAAGATAAGGAAACTGTATTTCTTGCATATTCTCGCTCGACCGGACATTCCATACGTGGAGCTAAAATTACTTAATGCTTGCTTTCGTACAAGCTGTATACGACAAAATTATGGCTTTCCGGACAGTTGGCCCAAGTGCTTCGCTGACACCCAAGTAAAGAAGACTATAGGAAGTTTCCTCAATGTGCTCCACAGCTTTCCAAGATAACACACCACAAAGGAAAGAGGTTAGTACATGCTTTTATCGATACTTCCGAATCCTAAGCAGGAATAAGAATCACAAAAAACTTAGAGCACACAGAAAAAGAAAAACATGCAAGTCCTTCTAGACGAAAAGAATCACAACAATGTACCAGTTTCTAATTCGGTGCTGATCCACGCGGTTAGCTAATATAATGGTAGGGATGGCCAATTTCTCCATCAAAGATAGTACTTCCATTCACCACTGACCTGTCTTAACCACGAGTTCTTCAAATGTAAGTGCGCGAAAACTGGGTACACGGCTCACGCACAAACTCCAACTCTGCAGTCCCACTTGGTAGTATGACGGCAGCAAGGCAAGCAGTAGATACATTGAATTCACCCTCAGCCTTCCGGCAAAGTTGTCTCAATTCCTTTAAACTTCATATTCTCTTACAAACAATCTTGATAATCAATCCACTAGCTTTATGATGTCACCCATATAAATTAGAGAACCTAGCACACATCATCAACATCAATAATTGGAGGGATAAATCTATGACCCTGAAGGGTCTGCTCAAGATGTGCCCAAGCTTGAGCAATTTTTCCGGCAAATAAATTAAACCATCTTTGTCTTAAGAAAAATGCAGGTAATATGACAGGTATATATAAGGAAACGACAGGAAGAACTTGGAATTGATAAGACAGACAAGTAACTTCAGTATCAGGTAAAGACTTAAATGGATAAGAGAGAAGCAAAAACCTCATCAAATGCTGCACTGATTATCTGAAGACCAACAGGAAGGCCGGAGGATCCTCCATCAACAAATCCAGGTGGTGATTCTAAGACAGTTAGACCAGCCGAGTTAACATTCCCCCGTTCCAGTCATAGTATATCCCATCTATACAAGATAGTAATGAAAGACAAGTAATTTGATTTACTAGCCCGAAAATTTACAATTCCAGTCCTAGGCCAATAGTGCCGAGATTGTGCAGGTCTCAATTCTATGCTTTCTGTGGACTCTAGCAAAGTCCTGTGTGATGTGTAAAATTTAGTGTATTGGATCAAGGAAAGCAAGTATTTCTCTTAACATAGACCACAGACAGTTGTATCAAATGAATGAAGTCTGTTCAGCTCATATCATACAAAACTCAGACAGGACAAGGAAAAGAGAAGGGCAGGGCATAAATACTTACTGTCATTATGTCTCCAGCATACATAGCCAAAGGATTGTTCTTCTTTTCGCCTACCATTGGAATGTGCAGTTGAATGTAAGATGAGTAATCAGACTAATCAAGGTGGAACAGGAAAGGAAATAGCCGCATACCAATTAAGTGAGCAGCTGAAGGGGCTGCAGGAGAAATAAGAACTTCATTTTCATCCAATGCAGCCTTGAAGCTTTTCTGAATGATTGTCCTCACCTGAAATAACTAAAAAAACAAATGAGATTTCTAATGGATAAACCTTAAGCAAATCTAGAACCCCTTAATAACTTAAACGCAAATACACATGTAATCTCCATTTACAGGTTGCATGCTACCTTCCTTTTTTTCATATGCATACAAGCAAGTCAAATATAACAGTGATATGGAGGCAATAAAGGAAAATGCTATCTTCAGCCCACTAAATTCACACTCTTCAAGTTGAAAGTCAAAAAGAAAAAGGGAGGATACCGATCTACAATAAAATCCTAGTACCTGCTGAGCACGCTTGTAGTAAGCATCATGGTAACTAGCAGATAGAGCATATGTTCTCATTAGGATTTCCCTCTTGACCTGTTAAAATGAAGGCAAATTTCAGAGAGACGCCAGGGGCAAGAACAACAGCAATTTGCGAGTCAACCACCGTCACAAGCAAAGCTACAACCAACTGAAATTAATAAGAACATTGAAGAATTCTTAATGCAACTTCACATCAGATGTACCTCAGGGCCAAAACCCTCAGCTCGAGAAACACCATATAGAGAACTGAACTCATCAGCAACTGTTTGGCTCCCGTACCTGACTACCATTGCAGAATAATATGTAAGATCTAAATAAGGACAACAGTTAACACAGAGATCTATCTCCATCTCGCTCTCGGTCTCAGTCTTTATCTTTTACAATAACAATTTATATGGACAACAATTTGCAAATATTTGCAATATCAACTGAATCAAAATAACCAAATAACAAATGACCACAACTGTTAAATTGTCACACTAGAATCAGCAAGGAACATTCCAGATGTTTTATATACCTTACACCATCCTAATGTGACAGGTTAGATGATGATTCAGATGATTCCAGAATATAATAGGCCGCTAACCCAAGGGAAAATGATGGCAATTACACCTCAAAGAGAAGTCGAAAGTAGAATTCATAAAAATATATATTATTTTGAAAGAGACTTAAAATAGAAGCATCACATTTCACGATAACAAATAAACAAATTAACAAGAAGACCTCTTTGACAATGCATCCTTACTCTTCCATATTTGACGCAGCAGCATTAATCACAGCTACTACTCCCAAATTTGCACCACTTATAAGAGTCTCACATATAAGACCAACCCGCATTCCTTCCAGAGGTTTGTCTTCCAATGTATTTGCAGCAGAAAAGTAAGAAATAAAATCCGGAATAAGAAATTGTGAAATCCTCAACAAGTGACTGGAATAAGCCAAATATAAAGGAAAGCTGAATGGACACATAAATTATACACATTGTACCACTCATTAGTTCTAATTCATTTTCGTACTTCTTATTCATACATCGTTCCAAAACACACATCATATCGTGTCACATCTAGATGTCATATTTAGTGCTTCGAATTGCGCAGTGACTATATTGTGTTGATATCGGTACCTGGTGGATATAGGTGTAGGGTTTCCTTGACGATGGCTTGGAGGTAAGGCAAGCTCTCGATGTCGGAGTCTTGTGCTCATTCACCCTTGCCCACTTTGAGGTCTATCTCTTCTTGTGCTCTCTTCAAGACATGTTTGTGGTTGAGCAATAGAGACAGAACCCATGTCAAGTTCAGAGATGTGGTGTGTCCGATGCGGCCACTCCCACTATAATGTTCTTCAGCATACAATTCGGCCAGACGAAAAATTGCAGAGGACAAAGAATATGTATCAGTACATACAGTGGTTGCAGCTTGACTTACTAGATCATTCTAAGAGAACTATAAACCCTAAAAAACTGAGTGGAGCCTTTCACCATTTTCTGGGTCATTCGGCAAACTTGTCAAGAAGCATTGGACCTTTGGAATTTAAAGGAACGCTGAATGGACACATAAATTTTGTCTATTAGAGAGTGTCGTTTCCTTAGATCATTGGACCTTTCGAATTTAAAGAATCTGCCAACTGCCAAAACTTAGTTGAAATTCGAGGCGTCGAGGGATTAGTACACTTGCGATATTTCCAGACTAATCGATGCCCGTCTTTTAGACAATCATCTGACCTGTTGAAATTGAAGGCATTCGGGGCGGAGATTTGGTGGTGATGTGGATCCGCTGAAGCGGAGGTGGGGCCAGCGGGAGTATTATGTCGGAAGGTGTTTCTCGGATCTCCGATTTCTCTTCCATTTTTCTCATTCATTTCTCTTTTTTATTATTCCCCTGAACTCTCTTTAATTTACCATTTTGTTTTCTCTCTCATCAGTGTGATCAGAGAAGGAGCGAGAAAACAGAAGAGGAGAGATCTTCGGGAGCGAGCGTTTCACCGAATGCTCTTTCTCTCCTTGATGCTGATTCTCCTGGAACTCGAGATACATCCCAAAGGTTTGCAGTCACCTAACAATTAACAGATGTATGACCTGAGTAAACCAATTACAGCTACCAGATAGAAGTAGCAAATCAAAAGGTTACAATCTGGCACTACCAAATCCAAAATGCTTCAAATCCTAGATTGTACAAAAATTGCGAAGATGCGCAAAGCCATTAAAAAATAAGCTTAAAACATGGTCTTTTTAAATGTTTCCACTAAAGATACCAAAGAACGGAGGACAGCACCAATATAGGAAATCAAGATACCAACATGTACAAGTACAGTATCAAAAGCAGAAGGCAAAAATAATAGACGAAAAATATAGTATCGGTTTCGACTACTCCAAAAGTTCCAACAGCGTAAATAACATAAAATGGGATTGCAAGCATCCTAATTTCCCAAGTGCCTAACCCCATTAGGTTGGTCTGGGTTAAGGAATGGAAAAGTTAAAAGAATTAGGTGCATGACTAAGGTTTGATCTCCACACCACCCAGTACAACCATCTACCATCGTTTCTAGACCACAAGGTTATTAAGTATTTCATGGGTCTGGGTTTTATCCACCAGTTGTCATGAAGAAAACAAAGAAACTTAAGTTGCCCGGCATCATTCCTTTGTTGGGGCTGCAATTGTTATATTCTTTTAAATGGGTTCATCCCAATAGAGTCTAGGATGAAGATTAACCTAGCTCTCAAGTGCCACAAGCTCCTCCGGAGGTAAAGCTCCCCTGGATAAGAATCAAGCAAGGAGAATCAACTATCTAATCAAAAGATAGAAAATGAAAACTCGGGATTCATCCAAAAGAGTACACGATGCTAACCATATGGCAACACCAAACAACAAACTAACGACAAATTGTAACGCGCGAAACAAATTCAAAAGGCCAGAGGAAAAATACCCGAAGTCCAAACCTTGTGAGCAGACCCTTCAGTGGTACTCCCCATCCCGAACTCATCCAACTCCCTCACCTTCCTTCGCCGCCAGGATGCGGGAGCCGCCCGTCGATGGCATGTCGGCCGTGCAAATGTGGTCCTTGACGCCCCGACTGATCTTGTCGGAGACGTGGAGGAAGGAGTTGATGAGGTGGGGCTCACCGAGCCGGAGGAGGGCCGGGTAGGACTCGGCGAGCTGGACGGCGGTGATCTGGCAGGGGTGGTGGCGACGTGGAGGGGAGGAGATTGGTCAGTGAGGAGGATTGGGAAGGTGTTTCGTTTGTTCGCAGGTGTGGGATAAAATGCAGGAATGTTGCTCGCCACGACAGTAGTAAATGTTTGGGACTTTATTTTAGTCCGTTTAACAATATTAAGTCCTTAGTTTTTTTAATCGACAAACGTATTTAATGCTTTACAATGCATTACTTGCATTGCATTTGATTTGTGAAGAAATTTTTAATATTTGGCCTTTTCAAATTCCAAACCACATTTTCATTCTTATATTTTATTTACAAAATTTAAAAAAAGTTTTGAAGTTTATGAACCTTATGCTAAACATAAAAGGTTTACATTCTTATATTTCGTATTTGGTTCAATGGAGAATCGGCAAGATAATGATACAATATTAAATGTGGCACGAGTATGCCTATTTGGGATGAATATGGCACAAGTGTACCAGATGTACAAGTTCGAAAATTTTTTTGACATAAAAAATGGTTTGATGTTAAATGTAACATGAATATACCAATTTGGATTTTTAGTGGTATTGGCCCTTTACAAAATGGAGATAGATTTCTCTTTTCTAAAATAAATCTTTAATAAAAACATTTTAGAGAGAGAGAGAGAAAGAGAGGTCTTTTACGAGTAGAAGACCCAATTTGGGAAACAACTTGATGCGGCACCCTTTGCACATACCATGCTTCTGTCACGCACTCACCCACTTGAATTGTCCAAAATCTCATTCTCTTAAAAGAGTTATCAAGCACATATTTGCAAATCCAAAACCCCCAAAGAGGAAAAGAAAACATCAAGAAAGCCAAGCAATTTAAATAAGTAATAATCGACAGAGATAGACCATCACTCGAACAGTCAAAAGATGAACAGCTATCAAAGAAAGTAATAAGAAAGAAATCATGTGAGATCATCCTCCTCTAGTTCCTTGGCCTTCAGCTTTTCCTTTACCCTCAGCAGAAGAGTTGTTTTCCATGAATCCTACACGAACAAAAGATCGACAGCATCAGCAACAAAAGGAGTGTGCGATCACAAAGACCATGAAGAAGACAGGCTTTTCATCTTTGAATTCGGGTCGGGTCGGTCTTCAACGTTGTCGGGTTCTTTCTTTATGTTTTTTGGTCCCCCGAGAAATATGCGGCGGGGCCCCTTTTTCCCAAATAGAGCCAGTAGACGGGAGTCCATAGGACGGCCCAAAGAAGGACAAGAGCCCATAAGACTTGGGTCTTTCATTTCAACCTCGACTCTCCCATAGATTTATTTGTGGATTCATACAAGGTAGATCGCCAGCATAAAATATCATTTATCCCATCAATTATCAAATGAAAAATTTTCATTTACTAATGGAATAAAATCATTTTCCAGAATTAAAAATTATATATGTTATGTGTCGAACCCCGCTTATGTAACATCTTTTTAACTACATTAGTTCTAATAGATTAAAGTCCTTTATTTGTCGTTTGTAATAAAGAAAAAGCCATAATCCCCGCTCATGTAACATCTTTCATTCAATCTGCAATGCCAAATCTAAGCTTACAATCGCTTCGACTTTGTCTCTAAAATGTATTAAAATGTCAAATGCCATCCTTACTTTAAAAAAGATTTTCTAAATGAGGACAAATCACTCACTCAATGCAATTATTAAATCTCCTCCATAAGTTTGAAATCAAGGTTGAGTGCAATGAAGGATAAATCGATGATTATTCACTATTTCTTGAAAGAGAACATAATTAAGTTCTCTCTATACCTTTTACGGGAGAATTGTTCAAAAAGTCATAAACCTATCGCACAACAACCAATTTAGTCCTAAATTTTTCAATTTGGCCAATTTAGTCACAAATCCTTTGACAATTTGCCAATGTAGTCATTTTAATCAAAATTGGTCGAAAAATCACTAGCATGGCCGCTGGCTATCTTACATGTCATGGCCAGCAGTCAGTGCTGACATGAACGATTTTTACAATTTTATGAATTTTTTTTTTATCTTTTCTCTTTCTTTTCTTTTCCTTTTTTTTCACTATTCACTTCCCGGAAGAGCCAGCAGGGATTGTCGAAACCTTGGCGATGGCCAAAGAGAGCGTGTAAGCCCTCGCCTCGACAACCCTTGCTGGCCCATAATGGGAAAATGAAAAGAAAAGAAAATATTAAATTAAATTAAATTAACTTAAAAAGAATGAAAAAAAAAATGTCCACGTTAGCACATACCCGACTGTGCCACGTAGGATGCTTGGTGTCCATGTCAGCAATTGCTAACCAAAATTGATCAAAAAAACTACATTCGCAAACCGTTAAAAAGTTTAGGATTAGCCAAATTAGAAGTTTATGGCTGAATTAACATCCGTACAATAGGTTTATGACTTTTTTGATAATTTCCCCCCTCTAACAAAACTTATTCCCATCATTTTTACGGGTAAATGAAGTGATTAGTAAACTTTACAGAATTATTCTTTCCAATTTGCTTGGTTCATTAATGAATTAAGTTTCTTTTCGTCTAGGAATGAAAGGCTAGTTCTCCAGTTCTCGATGATTTTACTAGATGGGAATGAGATCGTGTGTGATCATGGACCAATAGAATGATGTAGACTATGATGGTGCTGTTTACACTTTACAGTGTCTTTTCTTTGGGTATTGCAAAAGCTTGATCTGAATTTTATGTAGGTTCTATTTGTTTCGCGAAAAATGAATGATTTAAAATATATTTTCCTAAAAATTATCGTTTGAAATAATTAGCCAATGAAAAATATTTTTATTAGCCACAAAAATTTATGTGTAAACATTTTCATGGACAATGTAAATATTTTTCGTTTGTTCATTTTTTTAAGTGATACAAACATAATTTTTAGAAAAATATTATCCAAATCATTTATTTTTTTGCGAAACAAATGGAGCTTGTTCTCCTTATCTACTCAAACATACATTCCCAAGGTTGCGAAGTCGTTGGTTTTTCTTTTGTCCGGGAATGAAAGCTAGCTACAAATATGATTCTGTGATGTCCACGTAGATTTTGAAATGAGGAAGGTAATGTATAGTTGTCTATTTATTTGTTTGATTCAAGTTCATCAATTGCAGGCAAGCACATTTTTGGCGCTTTCAATTGGCTCGACTTTTCCAGGTAGAAGTAAAAATGGTCCTTATTAGTGGGCGGTTATATCACCACAAAAGGAAGGCGGGCAAAATTTTTTGAATTTGAGCTTGATTTGGGATTGAGCTCAACTAGAGTTTATACTAAGATTCACTGATTAATTGAGTCAATATGAGTCAAGCTCAAACTAGTCGGGAACTTATTTGAGACAACCTCATTACAAAAATTTTAGAAAATGTTTCAAAAAACTAAATTAAATTCCATGCTTGCGTTGTTTTTAGGCTAAAAGTTGTATTTGAATAGGAATGCAGGAGCCCATGTGACCAAGTCGATTTTCCTTTCTGGAATAACCTCATACACTCTTTCTATGATTATTATGCTAACGAAACATGTCAAGGCGCACATAAAGTGGGGTATATATGGCCCCGTTTGGTTCAGCATTTTGAAATATGTACTTAGGAAAATGCAAACGTCCTTAGCCTAAAGGGGTTTGGATAAATGCAAATACCGTTTGGTAAACTATATTTTAAAAACATATTGAAAAACTACTTTGACGTGAATGTTGTTTGGTAAAAGCTATACTTTGTAAAAAACTTTTTGCTTTTTTATTCTTTTTTTTTAAGTCTCAAATGAAGCTCAGTCGCCGGGGAGCCAATATGGCCATCGGCCAACCGCCAATGGCCAAATCTGGTCGACACGTGACCCCAAACGATGTTGCTTGGCTCACGTGACCCTAGACGACGGTCGCTTGAGGTTTGGCAACCCCTTAGCAATTGTGCCAATTCAGATTGGGATAGATAGATCTCAAGATATATCATCTCATGTCACAACATTCAATTTTGACAGCGTGAATTTGCTCAATGAAATCATCCATTTATAAGAGATCAAGCACAATTTTTAGTGATCAAGCACAAGCTTTCCGGTGAATTAAGGAGATTTAAAACCACAAAAATATCAAACTCTTCGCCATAAGCATTCTCTTAATTAATTTCCCCTATTTCGAAAAATTCAATTAATAAGCTTTTCGATGATGTCAACAGTACTTGGAAAAATAAAATAACTTTAATTATTGAGTATGCAAATCTGACTTTACCATTATACAATCATAATGCATTAACGAAAATCATGCCATATCTCCAACTGTGGTTAGAATGAGAACGAGAAAAGACAGAATTGGACCCCCCCAGTTCCTTTTAACTTATCCAATTGCCCACTGACAGACATCCCTTAAAGATAATCACTACCCTTCCTTATCAATGCGTCTACACAAACTTTATTTTACAACTTGAAACTGATCAAAGAAGTCTCTATTCGACACGAGACTCATCGTACTTTCAATAGTCATCAATTCACAAATCTCACGCATATAACCACAACCTTCATGGGGTAGATGCGCAAATTGAGCTTCTGTAATTGTTTTTAGGCGCATGTGGCACCGAAAGAAGCCCCTCTCAGGAACTACCAAAAGCACTTCATCCTTTTGTATGTCGATAAGCTTCACTTGGAAAAATATCGGAGAGCCCGTTATGAGAATTTCATCAAGTATTATATACCGCGTCAAGTTCCACTCAAGATGGATGCTGAACTTTTTAACCCAATACCAATTTGCAGAGTCCTCCAAAACCCATATGTCCAAGATATTGGCATACATACCATATGCATACAGGTGACCCTTGGTTGCCAACAAGTGCATCTTTTGATGACCTTGACATGATCCATTAATCTTTCCTAGATGAGGCAGAAAATGAAATTGGCAATCTTCTATGCTAAAGACCATGATAGAATCTGGACATGGGGGCAACATATCTTGCTTCCCTCGCTTCCCAATGGCCATCCAATGAAGACACCCATTTACAACAGACGGGGCAAATAGTTCTCTAGGACAATAAGGAAAGGACCCAACTTCCCTCCATGTAATAATTGGCCCTAGACTCCCTATGTAAAATTCGAAGCCATCCATAGTAACATAATATGTAACCAACTGGTACTTGTTTGTGAGCAAGTTAAAGAAGAAGCCAACAATCAAAGGCGGGGTGACGGTGATTTGCTCTTGTCTGAAAGGGTTGAAAATGTAGTAAGTAAGTGGAGACATCCCGATTCTTTTGAAGATGAAGAGCCCATTACAACTACCCGAAAATCGAAGAGAACCTTTTGACGGCAGTGATTCAATTATCGGTGACCGTATTTCCCTAATCAGTTGCTCCTTCTTCTCGGAGCTCCAGTCAATGGAGAACAGAGTGATCTTGTTATTAGTAATAAGTTCGGGCCAACGGGTCTGGAAAATCATTACTGGAGTAGATCTTTCAAGATGCAGTTGAACAAGATAATCGGTAGCAGTCAAAGAGCACCATCTTTTACACACCCTCCCCATATTAACAACCAGATCAGCAGGTAGCCTGCTGAGAACATCAGTCATGACATCATCCAGTAGGCTTTCCAGAATGGCCATCTCTTGACTAGTTGAGGAGCCGATGGAGTGACTCCAAAGATGTGAAATCCAAGTGAAGCATAGACAAATCCCCATATCTACGGATTAGAAATAGAGCAAACATTAGCGAAACCAATCACCAACATCGCCCAGTTGCAATGACAACAGATCCGTTTCGCCGGTATTGGAGGGGAGATCTACCCGGCAAATAACACCCATCAACCGAACCTACACACATATCGTGTATCTTCTCAGGCAGCGGAGCCAACCAACGTTTAAGGCGGAGATGAATCTTACCAAAGAGAGACCGGAGAAGATAGAGAAACATAAGGGCGACCAGAAGATGGGGATCCGTCGCTGTGACCGAGCGATGGCAAGGTGAGGCGCTGCTGTGGTGGCCGTGGAGAGGCTGTGGCGAGGAAGGAGTTGCGTGAGGAAGAGGGAGAGCTTTTATAATTGGGGAAGAAAACTGCTTGACCCGCGCTTGTGTTTCGTGCCTATTATTTATGTTTTAGATATTGATGACGATATCAAGTTTAAACTGTTCTAGAAGAATGGTCTTCAAGATTTTTTATTTTTTATTTTTAGCACATTAATTTCATATAAAACAATTCAATAAAGGACTCTATTTGTGTTTGGATAACAAAATTAAATTAGATACACTGGAAAGTTATTATGCGAAAGAAATGATTCTCGAAAGATAAAGAGTGACGGTAAAGAATTTGAGAATAAAGATATTTGATTTTGTTTGGAATGATAAGGAAAATAGGACGAGATAATATATTTTGGAAGATTGACAATTTCGCATTTTATATTTTTTTGTTTGTTTTTGTTCAAAAGAAGATTTCTTTTTTCGATTTTGATATTGTGATCATTATTAGTAGGCTTTTAGCAATATAATTGACCAGATTCTAATCGTCATCAATTACTTTTTCTAATTAAGTAATCCCTTCTTCACCTGCCTAATTAAGTTTTTTTTTTTGTCTTCGTTTGAATCTTTTAACTCAATGTTAGTTATAGTTATAGAACAAACTTAATCTTCTTAGGTGCTTAACTATTTTATTTTTAGCGCTTAATTAGATTATCAAATAGGCTCTTTATAAAGGCAAACAAAGAGTTCTGACAAAAAACAAAAGGCAAACAAAGAGGAGAAATATTGTAGAGGAAGTAAAAAAGCAATTTAGTTCATTACTAGATAGATACTGTTAATACAATCTTTTTATGTAGATGAAACAAATCAATTAATTACTTTGTAACCAAATTGGGCAAGTACCATTTATCTATTACATATATATATCTAGTTAAAGATAGAGTTGAGAGAATGTTCATCCCAATGCCCGTCATGTGGCAAGTGAACACACGTCACTTGTTGAATGGATCCATGTGTAGAAGTGATCACCGCGTAAGCAATGATGGGGTAGTAAATACCACTGAATATTTTCTTATAGACCCACATACAAAATACAAACAATAGGTGACAAACAAAACTAAAAAGAGTCGACAAACCTAATGAAGACGTGGCAGAGAAATTTTTGACGTTTAAGAGGCGGAAAATAAAGTAGTCAAGGAAAACATTTTCCCTCAATGGAAAAAACACCTTCAAAAGTGGAGAAAATGATTTCCTTTTTTTGAAAAAAGGAAATCATTTTCCCTTCTCTTTTCTCCCTACACTCTTTCACATTCTTTTTTTAAAAATTCGAATTTATAATTAATAATTATTGTCTTTTTTCTCTCTTTTTTTTTTTTCTTCTTTCTCTTTCTTTCTTTTTCCTTTCTCCTTCTTCCTCGACGACGGCCGGTAGTCCGACAATTGGCCATGATGCAAGCCGGCGAGCTCGAGGCTCAACCGAACCCAAGCTCATCGAGATCGGTTGAGCCACGAGCTCACCAAGATCGACCGAGCCTTGAGCTCGCCAAGAGCTCGCCAAGCGTGATGGCCGGTTGCCAGGCTGCTAGCCATTGCCGAGGCTCACAGCCGACGGAGGAAGAAGGACAAAAGGAAAAGAAAGAAAAGAGAAAAGAAGAAAAGAAAAGAAAAGAGAAAAAATAATTAAAAATAAAAATTCGAACTTTTTTATAAAATAATAAAGATTAAAAATAATAATAAAAGGAGTGCCAGGAGAAAAATCAAATCCGATTTTCCATACCGAACGGTGGAAAATATTTTCCAGTTCATTTTCAAGTTTCAGCCGAACACCAGAAAATATTGTTATTTTCCTAGAAGGTGACTTCTTGGAAAATATTTTCCAGAAAAGTCACAATTTTCGCGAAACGAACAAAGCCTAAATATAACAAATTGTGGAACCGTGTAGTTTCTAGGGAACAAATGATGCTGAGAACTCACGTTTTTCCAGAGTTGCAAGCTTAATTTGCTACAATTATCAATATCAAAGATGCTACAAAGACTACTCAAGTTTTCCATGAATGGCTGTGCTCAATCCTATGAGCATCCGGTTCAATTTCTTGCTCTACTTGCATCCTAATATTTCCCTAGCCCTGAGGACCAATTCACCAGGAACTCTTCATTTCGGCCTGGTTATTTGATTAGCCATGGATCAAACCTGGCTACAACATCCACAACTTTGCCCCCAAGTATAGAAATAACAAAGGGATCCAAAGTAAATTGACCCTGAGGAAACTCTAACAGTAGCTTTTCCCTCTGGACGCCTTTGGACTTGTCCCTCTAAGATGAGAACATCGTGTAATACTTTCTCAATCAACTCCTGCGGAACAGGTTTAGTTGTATTTGGTTGCCCGCAGCTTCAACATCATGCATTTCCTTGCCATTTTCGAAAAATTCTTGAACAAAGATCATACTGGGCGTTCCAAAAAGAGGTGTTCGATCCAAGTCAATCTAACGTGAAATTTGACGAACAAGCAACTGGATAAACAAACAAAAATGCTTGTTCTCTTATTCTAGTTCGATCACACAGTGATCAATTTTTCACAAAACAAGCCTTACAGATTTGGATGTAAGCGAAAGACAGGCGTGCCAGCTCTTGACAGGCGTGCCAGCTCTTGAGGGCCAAATGTGATTTGGGACGTGCTTTTTTCATCTAAATGACAAGGAAAAATAGAAGTTTTGAAAGCAAAGCCTTAAATAACGAGGAAAAAACAAAGTGGGTTGAAACTAATTGCAATGAACTAAGAAAATTGACTCGAGGATGTGGAAAATAAAAAAATTTAAACTACGAGTAGCGAATTTAAGGAATACTAAAGAGATAGCATATGAAGAACGAAAATGTGGACAAACTTCATTTGAATGGAAAGTCTGATAATTACAAACACTGTGACGCACAATGAGAAACATTGATATAAAGTCAGCGTTGATGTTTAAAACGTAAGCTACAAACAAGAATCATAATCCTAAAACTACAATTGAAATTGAAAGATATTGCTTCGAACAGATGAACTTCAAGGGCAGAATTTTGGCATAAAATTGAGGGAAAATTACTAAAGAAGCCTTAAACCTATTATAATTGTACCAATTCAGTTCCAAACATATATATTGGCCAATTGAGTCTTAAACATTTTGCATTTGTATCGATTCAATCCATTTGATCAATTTTGGCCGGAAATCATTGACATGGACGCCATTCGTCCTACGTGGCGCAACAGGGGTAACCCATTTGCTGTCGTTTCAAACCTCAAAATCTATCAATTAGGCGTGTGTTCTGGAGCACTTTGCTATCCGTATGCAGGTTCACATGCTCACAGGATCAAAAGTCACTGTGAGGCAAAGACCGTGGACTTCAATGGATTCCGTAGTGTACTAGATGCCGCAACATTAGGTTTCAGGCACATACGACTCCAAGGAGGAGATCTCTTTCGCTCCCCTGATGATAACTTGATGACTTCTTCAGTAGAAAGACACATCGCTTAGCTGGGTTTGGCAATTCTTTGCCTTTTCGGATAAGCTTGCCTCTTGAAATTATCTAGAGTCTGGAACTTCTCTAATGGTCGGCGATGGGATGATTAAGATGGATTCTTCTTGCAAATGGGAAAATTGTGAAATTCGCGTGGCTAGTAGATTGGCAGACTTCACGTTACCAATCTTCAGGGACTTCATAACAAAATTGTGCAATGCAGTAACTGAACTTGAGAAATATGACAACAAACAAAATAAAAACCATAACATTTTTCATTGGTTAGAATTTTTAAGCTAATATGATTGGGAGCATGTATGGAATATGATTGGTGGGTAACATTTCAACCAACCCTCAATTTCTTGAGTTCTTATACATTTGTCTTGAAAGAGAGCCTAACTCGGTGATTGCATTTTGCATATTTCAACCAACCCTCAATTTCAAGCCTTCATTCCTGAAATTTTCTGGGGAGATTGTGTGGTCACGGCAGCTTACCTGATCAATCGCATGCCAACTCGAATTCTTGAAGGACGAACACCTTTTGAAGTACTTTTTGGGAAAAAACCTCAAAGCAATCATTTGAAAGTTTTTGGGTGCTTATGTTATGCCACCACCGTTGGACCACGAGACAAAATGGGTCCTCGTGCTCATCGGTGTATTTTCATGGGGTGCTCCACTTTAAACAAAGGGCTACTGCATCTTCGAACCATAAACAGGAGACTTTTTCATTAGTAGGGATGTCATCTTCCATGAAGACATATTCCCCTTTCAAAATGAAGTGCCACCAACGACTCCGGATTTGGTTTCTCATGGTAAATTTCTATCTAAGGAAGATTTATCTGGTCCACAGTATATGATGGTTGCATCTCCAGAGATGACAGCATCCAGCCCAGAAAGTGCTACTGATCTTCCATCAACATCAGAACATTCAAATGAAAATGGTATTCTGTCTCCTGAAGAGCGTTCTGGACCATCTTCAAATACTATCTCTACCCAACCTGCTGATGAGGACTCTCACCTTCTTCCTGAACAGGCCCTACCACGACGTTCCGGACGTACTACACGGCCACCCACATGGACCAACGATTACATTTGTAATTCTTTTACGTCATCAGGTACTCCATATCCCATCTCCTCATATGTATCATTCGATCGTTTATCTTCAGACCACATGTGCTGCATTAGTCGTATCTTCGAAGAAAATTAACCATCTTCCTACAGTGCAGCTGTTCGTGATCCGCATTGGCAAAAAGCCATGGAAGCAGAACTGAATGCCTTGGTAGAAAATCACACCTGGGATATTGTCCCCTTACCTCATGATCGTAAACCCATTGGATGCAAATAGGTATACAAAATAAAATACAAGGCCAATGGATCCATTGAGAGGTACAAAGCTCGTTTAGTAGTAAAGGGATTCACACAACAAGAAGGTTTTGATTATCACGAAACCTTCTCTCCAGTGGCAAAAGATGTCACCGTTCGCTCCTTCTTATCAGTTGCTGCTCTCCAAGATTGGAAATTGCATCAAATGACCGTGAACAACGCCTTTCTTCATGGCGATCTAGATGATGAAATTTACATGGAGATTCCACAAGGCCTACTGCGACAGGGGGAGTCCAAGGTATGTCGTCTCCGTAAGTCCCTCTATGACCTCAAACAGGCTTCTCGACAGTGGTATGCAAAATTCACTACTGCACTCATAACTGCTGGTTTCAAGCATTCTAAATATGACTATGCCTTGTTCACATGGACAAAAGATACATCATCAATTTACCTGATGATATATGTTGATGACATACTTGTTATGGGGAATGATGACATGGCTATCAAGAGTCTTAAAGAGTATCTGCATTCTACCTTCCACATTAAGGATTTGAGACCTCCCAAATATTTCCTTAGTATTGAAATTGCTCGTTCAAATCAAGGAATTTCCCTCAGTCAGCGTAAATTCGTTCTGGAAATAATATCAGAAGCAGGATTGTCAGGATACAAACCAGTGGTCGTTCCTATTGAACAGAACACTAGATTAACCTCGACAGATTATGATGAAGGGACATCATCAAAGATCGACGATCCACCACTCGAAGATCCATCCAGTTATCAGAGGCTTGTCGGGAAACTCATATACCTTACTATGACCAGACCGGATATTTGCTATGCAGTACAAACACTCAGCCAATTCATGCATAATCCAAAGAATTCCCACATGAATGCAGCCTTGAAAATTGTGAAATATTTGAAGAAAAATCCAAGACTTGGAATATTGCTTTCTCGGGATTGCAATTTGGAAATGACAGCTTATTGTGATACAGATTATGCCACCTGTCCCATGAGTCGAAGATCTGTCACGGGTTTCTGTATTAAACTGGGAAAATCCCTACTATCATGGAAGACAAAAAAATAGTCGATCGTATCGTTGTCATCAGCTGAAGCTGAATATCGAGCCATGGCCAAGACTGTATGTGAAATAGTATGGTTGAGGGGACTGCTTCTAGATCTTAGTATGCAAGTCAAAAGTCCGACGAACTTATTTTGTGACAATGATGCGGCAGTTAGACTTGCAACAAATCCCATAGTTCATGAAAGAACAAAGCACATTGAAGTTGATTGTCATTTCACCCGAGATAAAATTCATGAAGGGTTAATCAAGGCAAATGAAATTAGAACCATTGAGCAACCTGCTGACCTTTTTACCAAGCCATTATGTCACAGGCAACATGCATATCTACTTAGCAAGCTAGGCGTCTTGGATATATACCAACCACCAACTTGAGGGGGAGTGTTGGAGATATGCGAAGATCCAAACGATTGTGTTTGATTGATCGAATCATTCCGGATTAGATATCGATCCTCGTGTATCTTCTTTATTCTTTCCTTAAATTGTTCACATATTGTATTACAAATAGAGACGTACCCTTGTACATTGTAATGGTAATCAATACAAGAATACATAGTTTTCTCTCCTTTTCATTCTATTACATAGAGAAAAAGGATTTAAAAAAAAAAAATCCTAGTACCGAATCGTCACAAAACCTAATTGCCAAATAGCCAATTTCTAACTAGTCACTCCACTCCTCCAACAACGATAGGAAGTGGCATGAAGCTATTTATAAACGACGTTATATATCCTCTTGGAGAATGGTTTTTTGTGTGGTATATGCGCCCTTGGTTACTTGCAGTGATTGTGTACCAAGTAACATAACATGAGTCTATTTGAACGGATTGTCCTTTGTTTGACTGTCTCCATCATGTGTTAGGCAAATCAATCCAAAAATTTAAGTTATGAAGTAGGGGAGACTACACGAGTGCAACCTCGACTTTAAGCAATTAGGGATATACGTTTAACCACCAAGGCCATTCCACCAGCTGAAGCCCGAGAAGATATTGGGAAACACAGGAGGGCCCCAGATTGTGCTCGATGATGTACTTGTTCGTCTTGACATCCAGTGCTTCAAACATCAATGTCGGCAATGAGAGACTCTCTCCCTTCCTGCTTACAAGTGATGCCAAAAGAGACTTAATTGATTAAATTGATGTTGGTGAAGGAAGTATGGGACTTTGAGGAATTTGGTTTTCCTCTAGTTGTAATGGAGGAATTGGTGGTGACACGGGGACTAGACGACCACGGCCATGCTAGTGGTCATCTCACGGTTGACATGGGCAATGTTTTGGTGATCAACTGATTTTCTGGAATATCTCCTAGGAAGGACGAAGCCAAACCATCCATTTTAATGAAGTTGAGAACCAAGAACAAGAGAGAGCTAAGGAAATAATTCAAATAGGTTGAAGTTACTCTTAGGGAAAATTACCAAAAAAATCCCGAATCTATTGCACTTTTGCTAATTCAGTCGGGAACATTTTAATTGTGTCAATTGAGTTTTAAACCTTTTCACGTTTTACTAATTGAGTCTATCTGGCCAATTTTGGCAGGAAATCACTGACGTGGATGCCAATCGTCTTACATGGCATGGCAGGCACTGGTATAAATATTTTTAAATAATATTTTAATAAGTTTTAGAATTTTTTTTCCTTCTATTTATTTTTTTGTTATTGTTTTTTAGAGAGGGCTGGTGAAGCAAGGGTACGCAAGCCCTAGCCCAGACCTGGCGAGGGCGTTGCAGCCCTCACTAGATATGGGTGAGGGCTTGCACGCCCTCGCTTTGGCTGGCGAGGGCATCGCAGCCCTCACCATGTCCCAAAAACAAAAAAGAAAAAAAAAAGGGAAGGGAAGAAAAAAAGAACAAAACCAAAAAAAAAATCAAAATGTTATTAAAATATCATTAAGAAAATGTCCATGTCAGCATCGACTATGCCACGTAGCACGGTCAACGTCCACGTCAGCTATTTCTGGCCAAAATTAGCAGGATGAACTCAATTGGCATAATTAAAATGTTTAAGACTAAATTGGTAAAAGTCCAATAGGTTTATAATTTTTTTACAATTTTCTCAAGTTACTTATGGAGAGAGGGCGAGAGAGAGAGAGAGAACTACTTGTAAGGGGCATAGTGAAACTTGCTTAACGATGAGTAGAGACAAAAAAAAAAAGTGGACAGACACCAATCAGCTTCACCTAATGCCAAGCTGGGAAATATCTTTAGGCTTCACCGTACGTAAGCAATAGTTCTCTCCATCTTGATGAGGAAAAGTTCTCTCTTTTTCACGTGGTCATTACTTCTGTCTGTGGAAAAAAAGAATGTCGACGTCAAAGATACTAAGATCAATTTGTAAAATCGAAAGTTATCAAAAGATGCAGCAAACTAAAAATGACAATAAACAATTGAGTCATAGAAACACGCGACGAGAGCTCGTCACATCAATTTTTAAACCTAATTTTCGATAAATCATATTCGATATCTCCTACACATTACTTAAATCGCGAAATGAAGTTCAAAGAAAGCCGGTAGATAGAGGATGGAGTTGGCGAGCCTTGAATTAGAGGGATGGGGTCACAAGGAAACGTAGCAAAGGATTTCTAGGTGTTCATGAACATGGAACACGCATAACTCATCATGGTTCCCGTTTTGGTAAAGAAAACTTTGTTGCATGGGGGGCTCAAATGAAACTGGAAGTTGGCGATGAGAGGTTTCTCCACGCATGGATTGGAAGACCCAACATGATCCGACAAGCGTCCTATTACCATGTAGACACTAAACCCCGCTTTGTTAAACGTGCGTTGGAGGTTAGCTTCCCATGTGGAGAACATGTCTATAGAGCTTATGAGCATATACTAGATAGACTCGTTCAATATAAGATGTTGAGTACAAATCAATCCTAAAGAAGCCTCATTTTTTTTAGTAACCCAACAGATTTTAAGGTAACGAAAGTGACCTTTAAATTATGGCGTGCACGATGCAGGAGATCATGATACATCTCGATCAAGCTAAGGCTAAGTTTCAACCTGAGTTCAAGGGAGCAATAGTGATGATATCTATCAATAAACAAACAGCGAGATGATAACGGTAGGTCATATGTTCCTCCATTTTGAGTGAAAGGGATCTAACTACATATGCACCCACGAAAATATCAAGCTCTGCGCGCACGACAATGATTGATGGTCCTCCCCTTTGAGAATGGACAATGCTGGGCATTGTAGGTGGGGTGGGCCTCGCTGCGAAAATCCCAAGAAAGCGCACGGATAGTCTGGTGCCGGTGCACACTACTCAGCCTCAAGGCTTGTCTTTAGTATGGATTGCATGTTGTTGAATAATAGGGATGAGCAGTTTCAAGTTCCGTGGAGACTTTATTTGAAATCTAAATTATACCATTAGAATATGTTTTTCATTTTTTGAAACTTGAAATTTACCATACATACTCTGAAATTTAGAACCTACCGTATCATAGGTTTCAAGGTTAGAACCTAGAACCTATACTGTCACAGGTTCTAAGGTCTTTTTAATTGTACGATTGCAATAAATTATCATCTTTAGTGACCATCACTTGCTGTTAGAATTCACTAGCAACAACTTATATTTAAACACACGAAAAGTATGAAATATCAACAAAGTAAAAATTTCGATCATAATTATCGCCGGAAATTGAAGCTCAGAGTAATGATTCTAGATTATACACTCATCAACGGACATTATGGAATATCACAGGATCGTGTGAAGACATAAATCAAGAAGAAAACGTTAACTTGTTTCAGATTTCAGGTTTCACCTACCTAGAACCTATCTGTCAAAACATATCCCTCAATTTTTGAAACTTGAAATGGGACTAGTTCCCACTAGTACAATTCTTAGGTTCCAGATTCTATCCTGGAACAATGCTCACCCCTATTGAATAGTGTTTGGTGATCAAAGGCTCGAGTCGAGAGTTCTCTTCAGAATTGTTTTTGTGGGTGGACTCCAAGTTCAAATTTAATTTTCTTGGGTTCAGGCCAACTGTATTTAAGAAATTTAGGAGCAGCCAGAAGTGGGTATGCTTTTTGATTGGTAGGTTACAGATTATGGACATCACCAACATACAAACTAAACTACAAATTAACTTGGGTGATGTCTACGTTTGTAATCCACTAATCATAAGATCGGTTGGAGGCAGTTTTCTCAAACCAGTGATGGAGGAAAGCTTGGCTCCTGACCATATATTTACATAGCAACGCCCAATTCGCTCCATCTTCTTGAGGAAGTTGGCTTTTGACCCTACACTCCTCGAGCAGTTGGCTTTACTATACTCGTCAAGAAGTCGCCCTTCGACTTGAGATAAGGCCAGCATTCTCAGCCATAGTATTGTTTCACAAGACAGACAAAAGAAGCAAGAACTAACATGCTTTGAGAGCACGCTTACGCAAAACCAGTTTTTTAGTGAGAAATCATCTCTGTGTGCAAGTGAAGTAGCGAGCTGCACAACTGAAAAGAGTTTGCGCGTGCTCGCGCCCATCTTGTAAGGCATGGATACTAGCGAGAGAGCACCGTGTGATCAGCATTAAAATGAATCTGTCAAAATCCGTTTTCTTCTGCCATCATTGGGTGATGGATTCGAACATCATAGGTGCAATATCCTCGAGATTCACCAATCTAAAGAGAAATTCCTAGGTCTAGATGCAAAATATTTTAGTTGAGAGAAACCACAAAACCTACCGGATCCAATTATTCGAATAAGTTGAAATCAACCGAGAAAAATCATGATTTAGCACTTAATTTTAAGTTTCTAGACTAAGAAAATGAAACTCTCGCGGGAGGAAAATAATTATGTTACCCTACTCTTGTTATGGTCTTATCACAGCTTACATGGAAATGAGGAATATCTATATCAATATGATTGCTAGAAACCTATATCTTGGTGATATACTTCGTGCTTCTTTCGTGATACGTCTTTCTTTGACTTACTATGTGGTCGCACCAACCCAACTTACAACCAAACTCAAAGCTTGTTGAGGTCGCTCTCACTAACATAATTCCAAGCAAGCCATAAGGAACTTGTCGCACCAGCTTCACTACAGCCACAATACTTTAGGGTTTTTTGTGGCTTTACCTTCTTCTTTTTTTGGGTAAAATCATCTAACTTTACTTTTTTTTTCCTCTTCTCACTCTTAAATCACTACGTCAGTGTGGCTACAAAGCGGTTCTTTTCGAGAAAAAAAAGAAGAGGAATAAGCTTGTGTCGATGAAGAAGACAGGTGCCGTGGATCCACGAGGGTAATCCGATGCCCACATCAATTGATATTGGCTGAATTTGGTGTAGAAATAACTCGTTTAGGAAATTGGAGCAGTCTCAAGGACATGATTGAATAAATTAAAAATTCAAGGACCTAATTAGAAACTAGAAAGAGCGCCAAAGCTCAAAATAGCATTTTCTCAGACACTCCCTCTCTCTCTCTCTCACTCTCTGTTTCTCTCTCGCGCGTGCGCTCTCTCTCTTTCACATCAGGAAGCAGAGTAACGTGACTGATCCATGGGGAAGAGCGAGTTCTCCCAGAACTACGAAGTGCCGCTCTACGGAGCCGCTTGGGCTCCCCTCGACTACATTCAGTCGCACGAGCTTGGGCTGGCAGAGCAAGACGGCGATCGCAGCTACCTCGTCCTCGCCAGCGGCGGCGAGGGCGGCAGCGGCATCCCCAACGCTGTCCTCCTCGCTGAGTTCGACTTCGCCTCCGGTTCTCTCTCCCAGCAGCCTGTAAGTTCTGATATCCTCAATTGGTCTATGTGATTCGCTGTGTTGGCATTTCGATTTTGGTGTTTGATCGATTGGTTGCTCGTCTGATCACTTCCTTCAATTGATTAAACACCGTGAAGCTGCGAAATCTACGCTGTCTAGGCAACCTGAGTTTAATCGGCTGCGTTTGTTTCACAGTTCATTGGAATCTAGCCCTAAGTTCCTCCAAATTTTGGAATGAATGGACGTAGCACATTCTTGTTTCGAAGTTTTAGATGACATTAGGCTCTGTCTAGACTGCATTTGTTATGTTCGACGAGATATTGAACTGAATCAGAATTGTTATGTGTTTTAGCCGGTGATTGGTTCTGAGTCATACATTGTCCTGATCATTTCTCTTCGCCATTTGCTTTGATATTGACTTTGTAAAGGCACTTTCAGTGTTACTTTAGTCTCATAACTGGAGCCCCTACTCTATCCTGTGTACTTCAGGTTGCTAAGCTCAACACTGGTTTTGATTTTCCTTATAAAATGGCTGTTCACCCACAAGGAGATGGTGTCATTTGCGCATCACCAAAAGGTTTCAGGTATGTTTTCTTGCCACTGTTCCATTCTAACGAGCATTGTGGTCACTTGACACTAGCTTAATGTTAGTGGTAAACTTTGGCAAACTACTTGAGCTTTAGGTAAGCCAATCAACTATGAGGTATATGTTTTGGAAAGTTCTATCTCGTGATGCACTTTCAGCAATGTCAAGAAATTTATGTCCTTGCTTCCTCTCCACTCCCTCTTATAATCTCTTCTTTATTGAAAAGAAAAGGCTAAATCATGCCGTGGTTATTGCTGCTCAATAAATGGAATAAAACATGTTTATTTGGCTTATACAGATTGTTTGAATGGGAGGATCCTGAAAATGCTGAAGATCATAAATTGGGCCTTAAGATGTCAGAGAAAGTGCTTGGGCAGTTAGAAAATGCTGGACGACAGTTAGCATAGTATTTAGCCGCGATGGTTCTTTGCTTGCTGCTGGTGGCGAGGTAAACATTTCTCTTTTCTGATGTATGCCAAGACGTTAGATGGATATATTGGTCGAGTACTTGTAATATGAGGAGAGATGGAAAGATGCTTTTGCATTGGCCTGCTAATGTTGTGTCATACGTTTTCCCCCCTTAAAAATATGCTTTAGTTAGAACACTATAAATTATGGACAGTTGTTTATTCTTTTTGTAGCGTATTTCAGTTTGCATGCTAGCTAGATTAATTTCTAGGATGCTTTCTTGAAGCCTTGACCTAGGTTAATTAATTCAAGGTTGGTCATGAAAAAATTAAAGGTTTCTTTAACCCGATTCTTGCTTTAATGGTCATTTAATGATCAAGAATGGTGGGAAAAAGAAGTAAAGTGGCTCTTTGGAGAATCTAAACACTTCCCATTCCGAAGCTGAGGGGTTGACCAATCTTTTGAAAGAATATCAAGACGTGTTTACCTAGTCTTATGCCGATATGCCGGGTTTAGATCCTGAAATCGTGGAGCACGCGTTGCCCCTAGATCCTAATAGTCTCCCAAAAAAGCAGAAGCTTAGGAGGACAAAGCTAGAATTGTTAGAGAAAATCACTGAGGAAGTCATGAAACTCCTAGATCCTAGCTTTATTGAGGCGGTGCAATACCCAAATTGGGTTGCAATTATCGTCCATGTAGCAAAGAAGGACAAGCAGATTAAAATATGCGTAGACTATCGAGACTTGAATCGGGCAAGCCCGAAAGATGACTTCTCGCTGCCACACATCGACGTCTTGGTGGATAGCAGGGCTGGTTATAAATTGTTTTCCTTCATGGACGGATTTTCCGAATATAATCAAATTCGGATGAAAAAAGAAGACAAAAGTAAGACATCATTTATTACCCCGTGGGGAACATTCTGCTATAAGGTAATGCCCTTCGGATTGAAAAATACTGGGGCAACCTATCAGAGATCTATGGTCACCCTGTTTCACGACATGATGCATCGCGAAGTAGAAGTCTATGTGGACGATATGATTGCCAAGTCGAAACAAGGCGAAGACCATGTCCAAGTCTTGAAGAAGTTATTCAATCGTCTTCGAAAATACAAGCTAAAGCTTAACCTCGCGAAATGCATATTTGGGATGAAATCCGAAAAACTATTAGGGTTCATGGTTAGTAGCTGGGGCATAGAGATCGATCCCGTCACACCCCGAGCCCTCGGGCACGCGACCATCCGGATACACTTATCCTTTAGGTCATTAAATGCGACGTCCCAGGACGCGTCGGCGACCCATTCATTTTATCTTTTGAATTGCGCATGCAGAAACGAATAACAACACCCGACAGCAGGGATAGAAGAAAAAACAGCATAACAAACAGCATTACAAAAACACTTTTTTATTTATGAACATGTTAACCCTATGAAGTATATAGTTACAAGCCCTTACTTACGGGCCACTTCCTACACGACCAACAAAAAGAGGCCGGGGTCGGGTTAACTTAAACTTCTCTATGCGAGGGCACCTTGAACTGCATCTGTCGACCTTTCCTCTTACAGTCCTGAAATATGGTTAACAACAACTAATGAGATAAAAATCTCAGTAAGGTAACAATCTAAGCCTCGCGCAGGGTGCCAATTCACTCAGAGCATACCCTATACATGCAACTCAACATCGATGGCAAATCAATAGCGAGCGACTCTCGCTCTAAACAATCTATATCAGGTTCAGTGACTCTCACCAATCAATAGACAATTCACAGGCATTCTTACCTTGCCTTGGCACATGGACACACCCTGCATGTTATTAATCACAGCATTATATAAACAATGCATCAAACAAGGCAATTAGAACACGCATATCATCATCTCACACACGCAATGTTTCCAAGTGTAGTCCAATTTTATGCCTGGTGATTACGCCCGCTCTTGGGCATCGCACAATCCCAAAGGAGAGGCGATCTCAACCTCTCTGGGCCATTGCACCTCTCACAGATAGCAATCATCTGGCATGACCAGGCATCGTCCCGCCCCTTCGGGCCCGGCAACATCTCCTCCCAGAAGACCGAGGTGCGGTCACACCTCGACCTTCCCTAGAGGTAGATGGCATTCCATTTAAGGAGAATCGGTCCGGCCTCTACAGTGATCTGTCATCTGAACCTCCGCCAGGCGTCCAATAATATCAGCGATAAAATTGGGCATTGTCCCCAATCACCATTGAGGGTCCGTATACTTTGTGATCACATGAGCATACAAGCATTCAAATCTCATTTCTTCTTTTCTTTTTGTCAATGCACTCACGATACATACTCATGCCATATGTCATGCTCATTGCCATTTTCACACGAAAAATGCAATAAATAAATCACACGTGATCACACGAACATGCTTTTCATACCAAACTCTACGTGCCTCACTTTTCAAATCAAATAATTGGTTCCAAAGCATAACACTCAGCATTTTAACACGGCACCACAATAATTCTCATTTTCATGCCAAAATACATTCTTTTCTACTATAAACTCACAAAGCATATTACTCTTATTTTTCCAAGGCAATTTTCATCTTAAAAACTTACCAAGCATATATAGAAAATTTAACCCAACCATGGTTAACAAACTCAACTATGGTTAAAAGTCTAATTGCACCTTAAACTAACCCTAAGTTCAATTAACAACCTATTCAAGGATTAGGGAGTTAACTCATCGTTTAACGGCGACGGCTACTACGGCGATGGCGGCGGCGACGACGCGAAAACGATGGTGGTGGTGGCTCGGCGACGGCGCATAGACGGAAAATGGGTATTAACAGCAGCTCGACTCGGCGCGGCGCGGCATGCGGACGACGGTTCGGTACGGGCTCGGCACGATGGCACGGCTTGGCGACGGCGGCCTAAACGTCGGCGGCAAGGGCATAGCTTCAAGCACGTCTTGGGTAGCGCAACGGCAAGGTGAATGGTGTGAAACAAGAAGGAAAAAGGGTGAAAATGGAGGAGAGAGGAGGGAGCTACGAATTTTGAGAGAAAAGAGAGAGAATGAAGAGTGAAAGAAAAAGAGAGTTGTCTTGCAATATCTTTTTCGAGATGGCATCATTGCCTCACTTCAATGCAAATTCAAAAATATCTTCCTTTAGCTTATTGCAATTCAAGACATCTTCATCAATAATTGAATCAAGAAGGAAAAGACAATGAAAGGCAAAGGAGGGGGGGTGAATGTAAAATGCAAGACAAAAAGCTTTAATTAGCTTTGTCTTAAGTCCATTAAAAGATCATCAAAATATCTCACTTTCAAGAAGGGTAAAATAGTCTTTTCCCAAATAACTACAAAAAGGTCCAATGGATATAAGAAAACCTAATTACAATTCAATAAACCCTCAACTAACATGGCTTTGCTGTGGTCAACCTAGTCGACAACGACTGCCACAATAGCTATGGTCTACGTTGTGAGAGTCTTAACACAGAAAGGGATATCTGCGGGCACTAAGGGCCTATTTCGTAACGATTTTAATCATCTATTTTTTTTTTTGTTCTTTTATTTTTTGGAATAAAAATAAAAATAAAAAACCATTTGATAAACGTCGATTAATTTTTCTATTTCCTGAAATAGAAAAGTGGCTAGACAATAGATTTGAAATTGAAACAAGAAGTAAAAAAAAAGTAGTTTTTATTTTCTAGGAACAAAAAGAGAAATAATGTAATTTTAGAGAAACAAGCTCAACGTAACTTTATACTCGTCTTTACAATCACGAGTGCATGATCTACTAGTAACCCATATGCGTCGCCAGTCACCACCGCAGGTGAACACGACCGGTCGTCGCTGTCAGTCATCGGTTGTTGGTCACCACTGCTACCACCAATTGCCGATCATCATCGCCAGTCAATGCTACCGCCGTCAGTTGCCAGTCACCGAGCACCACTGGCATTGGTTGTTGGTCACCATCGGTCAAAATCACTGAATCAAAAAAAATGAAATAGAAATTTTTAAAGTCGTATCATTTCTGTTCTTTTAAAGAATAATCGCTTATATCGCTTACAAAAATAAATAAACCAAAATATTTTTATCTTTTACGAAATGTTGAAATATGTTATAAAAGTGCATTAGAAGTCTTAAAACTTATCACAAAAGTGCAATTAAGTTCTATAATTATAAAAAATGTAATTAGGTCCTAAAATTTGTCACAAAGTGCACTTAAATCATAAAACTTTAAAAAATTGCAATTAAATCTTAAAACTTATTAAATTGGTCCAATCAAGTCATTCTTGATTGCACATTTTGAAAATTTTATGACTTAATTGCCCTTTCATGATAAATTTTAGGACTTAAGACTCCACTGCATTTTTGTGACAAATCCAAAGACTTGATTGTACATTTTGAAAATTTTAGATTTAATTGCATTTTTATGATAAATTTTAAGATTTTCAATACACTTGTCCTTAAAATTTTTTTTCTAATTAATTATTTTTA
>BCNH02000004.1:13457912-13468002 GCA_001662345.2 Metrosideros polymorpha var. glaberrima | reverse complement strand
AAATTTCTAATTAATTATTTTTAAAAATGCAAATGATTATTTTTCTTTAAAAAATATTTTCTAAAATATTTTTCTTCTTTTTTTCGTGAAAATAAACCGACGTTAAGAAGAGGCTTTGCTGTGCTCGGCCGAGAATGAAGAGAAGGAGAACAAGAAATGATTTTAAACGGAGGCAAAATGATTTTATTTCATCATGCCTTCGTTTAGAATTCAAGGGGGTTATCGGGGACGGGAAGTTCCATGGAGGACGAGATTGTGCAGGCGAACGGAAGTCCCCCAGCTTGAACGAGCTTCCCATTAGCGCAGAGCAAATATGGAGGAGACCCAGAAGAGAAAGAGAAAGAAAAGGAGAAGGGACTCTGAACTATCTCGCTCCACTCCTCTCGAATCGGCCGATGTAGACGCTGCTCTGTGTCTGCTTCTAGCTTCAGTCTCCAAGATCAACAGGGGAGACCACTCCGACCCTCTTTCTTCCTCGTCGTTAGTCAAGAGATGCTTGCGAAAAGTTCTCTCTTTTCTCTCGAAATTGGACGACCCAGTTTCGAGCTTTCGGAAGATACCCCTCACTGCCCTTTGGTCTGTGCTTCCTGTTCTGCTCAAATCCAAGTGAGCTCTCTCTCACTCTCTTAAACACACAATATCACTCTGCAGAGTTATCTCTAGAGGTTACATCTTTTTGTCAGTTATATGGATATATATGCTTAATGTTTGCTCCGGCTAATACTTGGTTGAATATGGTTGACAGCAGTCCGGATATCGCCTGTCTTTGTGCAAAGGTTGTAGGAATGGCTTCGCTCTGTATGTTCGAAATGAACCAACAAATCGCTTTGGATGGAGAAACCTTGGAAAGCCTAGTATATGTTTTGAGGAGTTCAAATAAGAGAGTCAAATTGAGTGCATGCTGTGCCGTTTCAGATTTGTCGACTAGTTTGGTCGGGCGGCAGAGGCTTCTTGAGCATTCTGCTTTGGAGACTCTCATGTGAGTGTACCTCTTTTACTTCTCTCCTTTGTACTACCTTTTCATTTTTATGTTTGTTAAGGAGCATGATTGTTCCATTAGGCTTTGCAAATTATCATTTGTTTGTGGAGGATTTTCTTTTTCATTTAGGACATGAATGTCTCACAAGACGCTTATATTGATTTAGGGCTTTCGGAAATTTTTGACCAGACATTAGATAAACTTTATTATGGTGATCAATGCTGCTTGGGTCATACAGCAACATTTCATTTTTTTTGGCTATCATTGCATGTCTTGGTTGTGGTAGTTGTGCGTTCATGACTTGACAGCTTCAAAACTAAGAAAATTTAATCGATAGAGCTTAATCATAATGGAGTCCTTGGTGCATCAACTTTAGGACTACGTACTAACTCAACAATTGCTACTATGCTACGTCTCTGTGTATTCTAAGTTGCATTGACTGATTATGGTTGTAATAACCGATGTGATAGAATTAATAGAACAGGACAATTTCCTTGTTGCTTTATTCTACATATAGCATAGTCTGCTTATGCATGAGATAGATCTCTTTATCCTTGTTTAAAATGGTTCATTGGGGCAAGCTTTCACTGGTTGAGCTGCGTAGGTACACTATTCTCTATCCTCCGATCAAGCTTCAGATGTCGACTACTGCTAACTTTCTCTTCTTTATGGTATTGAGCAAATAAAACATTTGTCAATACTATTATGACCTAGGCCTATTTGTCAGACTCATTGGATGCTTCTTTGAAATGGCTTTTAATTAAATTTCATGGGAAGTTATAATGTATGCATAATTACGTGATGTATGAAGGCTATTGATGGTTTATATGCATGTTGCTATATTGGTGTCTTTCCCTTGATTGAGAGGGGATGTAGGATGAGAAAGGCATACCAGTTTTTTTAAATATAGTCTATTGTTGACAAGTTCTTGGATGTATAGTTACATTTCTCAATGTATGTGTTTTCTTCCTTCCTTGGTGGCTTGAGGTTTCAGACTTACGACGCCCTTTCATCAAGCTGTAGCTATTTATGCACATTTGCCTGCAAGTGGCTTATTCTTTGCATATGTGAGCATGTTATGTGCAATTATATAATGATAATGTATGTTCCATACGGATTGCTAAGCTCCTCGTTTTATTGTGAATCAATTGGTTATGAACTGGTTTAAATGATCCGTGCATAGGCTTGTTGGGGGACACACTTATGTTATATATCCATCCATCAAATTACAATCTCCCATCTTGTCTGTTGTTCTCACAACCTATTACTTGAATATATGAAGGGACTTTTGTGGTTGACTCAAGTACTTGTAGATATAATTGGGCAAAGCTGGGGAGAAGTTTCGATGCTGTTGTTATTACTTTAGCTGTTTAGTCGAATATGGCTGAGAATTGTTCTTCTTACGTGGCACGGTTTAGTTTCTTGTTTGAATTTAATAGCTAATGCAGGCTTATTCTAACTCAATGCACATTTAATTGCCGATATCCTTACCTGTCATCAGTTTGACTCATCATATCCTCTAGGGTGTGCTATCTTCAGGTGGCCAAATATTTTGTGGATTCTGTTGCGTTATTCCCAGTGAACAATGGATTCAATAGAAGTCACATTACAGCTGCAAAGGAACATGAACTTCCTGTTTCACTTCTCGATGCTGTTATTGTACTTGTTAACTCCTGCAGTATCAAGCAATTGGAAAGAGTTCCATCTGAGCTCTCTGAAAGTTTCTTGCTCCTTTTGAAAGAGCTGTGGACTAAACTGCATCCTCAAATGTACAACTCTTTGGTGTGCAGCCAGCAAAAAGACTTGTTAAGCAATACAAGGGTCAACGATCTGGTGGAGAGCATTTTCAGACTTTCTATCAGAGTCCAATGTGCCACTTTTCTGCCAATTGATCAAATCAAAAGAAGCATTTTTGGGTTACCTCAGTCTAGTTTCAAAGATTTTATTGCGGGCTATTGGGAAGTATCACCTTTTCTCATAAGCAGGACCTCGAGGGCTGTGGATGAGGAGGATATATTTAACCCTTTTTTGAATTCCATTAATCCTAAAGATATTGTTCACCATCTTCTCTCTTCTGTCCTCCGTTGTGCGGTCTCCTGCCCACCTATTGCTTCTGATGAGTTGGACATCTTGAATTTCCTAAAAAATGAGAGAGATAGCTTGGGTATGCCCATAATCTACCAGCAAGATATAAGGGTACTAAAAGCAGAGAGACTCTCCAACACTGAGAAACATCTTTTCCTTGAGAACTTGAGCTCTTGCACCCAGTCCCCTCATGTTTTTAGCTTTGATGATGTATTCAGATGTGATGAAGCATACAATGATGGTTATACGGTGGCCATGCGTGGTATGGAGTTCCGCTTTAAGTCCATTGCTGCTATCACTGAAGGCTTAGCGTCTTTATTTGGTCAACCGTCTGTAGGTGCCAATCTTTACTTGACTCCACGCAATTCTCAGGGGTTGGCACGGCACTACGATGATCATTGTGTGCTTGTGTGTCAACTTATGGGAACGAAACAGTGGACAATTTCCTCTCCAAGGAATAAGCTTTTACCTCGTCTATATGAACCTCTTGATGGTTCCCAAGGTTCAAATGTTGATACTGTACCAAATGCATGCACGCAAATTCTGCTAAAGGAAGGAGATATATTGTACATTCCTAGAGGTTACATTCACGAGGCTCATACTATTAATGATGTACAAAAAGATTCTGCTGGTCTTTCCTTACACCTAACACTTGCCATTGAGGTTGAGGCTCCATTTGAGTAAGTTCTTGTTCACATGGTTTTTTGTTTGATTAAATGAGAAGTCCTCATATCCTTTTTTTCTTATGTTTATTGTTATTATTTAAAGTGTGCATGTTTTAGACTCTTTTCATATGCCACTCTGAAATTTTAACCAAAACTGCCATGATTTTGAAGTTCACGTTGGAGTAAGTACCATATGTTGCCAATTTGTTTGTTAAGCCTGCTGATGCTTTTGTCTAGTTTGATGGGTAGCATATACATGAATCCCTAATAATATGGCTCTTTTCTGACTTATGGAGAAACCTGCTTTTGCAAAGATATTTGCATCTTTGAAATAGTGATGACATAACATCGTGTAGATGCATTATCGATGGTAAGTAATTCTACTTTTAAGATTTTCCATGAAACATTGGGTTGGTAACTTAAAGAACCAATTTTTTTTCCTGGAGGTAACTTTGAAATAGTGATGATATTACGACTATTGATAAAAGGTATCTTTTAAAATTTAGTCAATATTGTATGTGGTGTTTATATCTGCAGAGATGAGGATATTCTGTAAATGCAATCTGGGAAATTGGATATGATGCATTAGCCTGTGTTCTCCAAGCTTATTGTCCTTCTGTTGCATGGTTATCTTGGGTATGAAATCTGCATTTGCCGTCAATGAAGTGTTGAATTTCAGTGAAGTTGTCCTTCGGGACATGCAATGTGTGTGGCCATGTTTGCGCTTAATTTACCAAATTGGATTGCTTGTTTGTTTAGAAAAGAATCGATGTTTTGCCTTAGGATATTATTACTCATAATCTTCTGTCAATTAACCAACAAGCCCGATCATTTTCTAATAGGTTTTTAATTTTCAAAGTGGCTCTTGTGCTAAGCATCTGCAACAAAGATCATTTTTTCCTTCTCCATGCAATGACTGGAGATTTATGAAGAGAGGGACACTTGACTTGATGATGCTAGTCCAAATATACAGTACAAATGATTACTATGCTCTTACATGTCCTATCTGCCTGCATCAGGAGATCAAAAAAGCAAATTAATTTATAATGAAACGACTTCAGGGTGACCGCTAGCAGTCTGCACTGATAAACTCTTCTCCTAACCTCAGAAACAGTTTCTGCATATCACCTTGTCGGCCTAGCATGTTGTCACTCATTCAATTATGTTGCAAGGCAGGTCTTGGAACTTTTTGTCAGTCCATATCACATGATGAATAATCCAATGGATGAACTAACATCCATTCAGTTCTTTAAATTGACATGAAATCCTTGTTTTTTGTTGGTGAATGGTAATTGGGGTCTTCAAAATGTACGTGTTGGTGAAGATTTTCGACATCTGATTAGCAGCTTCACTTTGACACAGGTGGGAGGGATTTATTCATGTTGCTTTGCATCGTTGGTTTCACGACTTGAGGCAACATGTATCTTCTGATTCGATGACTGGGACTCCGTATGCAGCTTGCATCAGGCTTTTGCACTTTATGATCATGTTACTTGGTGATGCTGATCCAATGTTTCGCAAAGCTTGCTTGGTTAATTCAATATGTTTTTCAAGCGACACCAACCACTGGCTTTATCAAAGCCAGGTTGCCATTTTCAGAGATCTAATTGATAAGATTAACAAGTCATCTAAGTTCATGGAGACACTGCAGAGTTTAGAGAGGTCGATTCAGATGGAGGATGATCCTTTTAGGAGAATAAGATGGCTTGAAAGTTTCAACTGCAAAGAAGAAGAAGCCAACGAAAGGTACGAGTATTACATACTTGATGTAGATGCAAAACACATATACGGTTCACATCCTGACGAAAAGGAAACACTAGAAGCAGTGTTTTTTACGGTGAAATCTGAGTTCTGTAAGCAAGTGTTGTTGGAGGATGTAGTTTCTAGGTACAGGTTGCTGCTGGAGAAGTACAGGAAAGTGAGGAAGCAATATTTGAATGGAATGCTTTCGCTGCACCGTGACTTGGATTAGATTGAAAGTTTTGTTTTGATCTCTCAGTGCGATCATGAATGACCTTTTAACTTTTTTCTAACTCCTGTCTCACTCTAACCCTTTCCTTTCAAAAGTTTCAGTTTACGTCCTGAACTTTCCAAATGTTACATGTCACTCCACCTTGGTCGTTCACCTGCCTCACAATAGCATGAACCATCTTACCATCTACTGACTCACCTTGCTTGAATGGCATAAATGTTCTTTAGGCTCATATATTTGTGTCCTTGAATCCTAAGACTACGATCTAGATCCCTAAAGTAAGCCTGTCTTTCAATCACCTTTTTTCCCTTCGTACTGTATTCCTAGCATACAGAGCTATGATATATATCGACATAGATTGGTGCTTTAAGGATTTGGAGGCCAAATTATTTTGGATGAGGTTTGGTTTTTTTTTTTTCCTTTATACAAAATTTTGATAATTATGTAATCTGATGTAACTGCAAAGCTTCATATTAGAAATACGTGTATTTTTGTTTTCTCTTTTATTTGTTTTCCCCCCCTAAATTCCATAAATTTAGCCGAAAGTGTCGAAAGGGCCTTCCATTCGTGACTCATAAGGCAATGAAGACCATCCCTATTGTCGACAGCATCGGAAGATCGATCGGTCCATGTTTGTGGCAATGCGTGACAAGGAAGATGAGAAGCAAAAGAAATTGCCGAAAGAGCTTCGACAACAATGACGGCGACGAGAGAAAGGTTGAGTAATGCTCGAATTGAATCTCAAAAGAGGGGTTTGGATCTAATAAATCTGAGAGATAATTAGGATTATTGGGGGAAAAGAACTGGGGCCAAACAAAAAGAAGAAAAGAAGGAAACAATTGCTTTGCGAGAGAGAACACAGCGGAGACTGGAGCTATGAAGGTCCTAAAGAGAAGCCCTTGGTCAGTTTGTGTTAATGGCAGCAATTGGGATCGAGTGAACGAGTCTGAACCGTTTAATGGGACTGAACCCAACCAAATCCTAAGTTTCTTTATTATGTTCGACCGTGGAAGACCTTTAGAAAATTTTGTCAATTAACCGAACCGAGCCGATTTCGACACTGCGTTGGTTTGGTGACAATTATATTTTAGGACCATATAGAACCACTTAAACATTCTAGTTGAAGCAAGTAAAATATATTTCTCCCTTTTGCAGTTTAATGTTTGTGCCTTGTACATCATGCTTTCCAGATACAAATTACCATCTGTCGGATTGAGGCTACTCAGATATGATTTGTTTCCGTTGTATAATTTCATTTGGTTTGCTTTAAAAAAGAATTCCAACATAATCGTGGTCAAATAATCATGAGATCGTACCTGTGCAAAAATAAGTCGGAAAGAGAAGAGCTTGTGAAAATCTTGCTGAATGAGAATCATGAGCCTACAGAAGAGCTTGAGGAACTAGAGTCACAGGTTAATCTATATGTAGAGTTATTTGGAATTTGAAGCCGAAGAAGATGGTTCGAACATCGCTAGAGGAGGAAACCATCCAGTCCAAAGATTTATCCTTCATGCTCAGACTGCTATAAATTTAGATTTGTAGATGCATTGTAATCAAAGCCGGCGTCACGCAAGTGTCGAGCTAGAATGGTTGGTACGAAGAGAGGTGAAGAGTGGTTAAGCATGGTTGTGACCATTAAGTCCAAGTAAGACAATTTTGTTACTCTACTAATCAGAAACTCTACAATCTGACCAAAAAAGAAAATCAGAAACTCTACAGAACGTCTCCTGTCGATTTAAGATGGTGCATAGCTCGGTGTGATTTCATACCCATCTGAATCATCTCCGTGATCTTGAACGAGAGACATTTGAAGTTCTGAACTTCGAAAATGAAATCCTGAGGGCGAACTTCGATACTGGCAAAAGACACCCACTTTGTCTGCATCTCACAATGCCCGAGGCAAGCGAAAAGGAAATTTAAGACAGACTCGGTAAAAAGATCCATCAAAACTTGCCCGAGCAATTTGATTTGTTGAGAAATACCACTTGCAATTCTAGGATAGCAGAGACTAATAAAACCTATCTTCCCAGTGAACTTGTCCTTATTGCTAAAGGGTTTTGCTACTGGGGATAACGCAAATTGATAATGAACCTGTAATGGAGTTCACCATACTTACATAATCAACTACCAATCGACTCTGCTTAATGGGAAAAAGCTTGGATTGTCGTTGTTATTATTGTAAGATTGAGAGAGAGAGAGAGAGAGAGAGAGAGAGCGAGCCTCAAATGGACAGACAGAAAGAGGAAATGTCTCGACAACGATATGCAAAATTTGTATATATGCCTTAAGATAGCATGACAGCACACATGAAGGGATGCCAAAACATCTTGAAGAGATGCCAACAATTCTGTTTTCAAGTTCCAAACCAGCAGAGAAGGATCTAAAACTGCGATGACCAAACACTGCAGCCCAATACAAATCGTTATGATATGAACTAATCCTGATGATTAATAACATGAGCATGCACAATACTGTTGAGGCTACAGCCATGATAAACTTAGCAATCAATTGCATTACTCGATGCAGCAACAATATCCTGATTAGAACGATAATCATAGCAATGGAGAATTTGACCTGATAATAACTAAGGACTGACACACAAACATAGTTTTGCTGCAACCAAAAAACTACCAGTTACATAATAAGTTTCAGCTAAAGTGGGTTTCGAACATCCTATCACGGTCACAAACCAAGATTCAAAATTGTCGGCTTCAAAGCATGCTCTCTAGAATCGAACTTCAAATTCTGCAATTCCTATGGGCAACTAGTTATGATAATCCAGAGTCAAGGGCAAGAAACAAACAACTCTCCCCTATTCACTATTCACCACCTCCATTCGGAAACTATCCTTAGAAGTACTGAATTCAATCACAACCAACAAAAATTAGGCACATCTCCATCAACTTTCTAGCGCCCAACATCGGAGGGAAAATAGCCACTTATAAAAGTTAAACCCTGATCCAAAGCCGCCGAATGAACATCTAAAAGCGCGAAAGTAATCCAATAAACCAGCACAGCAAATGCCAGAAGCTCCGAAGTCCACCTAACAAACCGTGACAAGCTCAATTCAATGGCACACGATCTAACTGTAGAATGCACCAGCAATGCACGCATCAAGCGTACTCTTTTCACCTAATCGAAGCACTCAACGCAGGAAATATTCCGTCAAATCCGAAACAGATCCAAACCCAAGACACTAATTAGCAACAGCATATCAAAATTGAAAGAGATGGTCAAGCTCCAAAATAACCACTACAATCAAATCCAGGTCCACCAATTCACTTAATCCATATATTAAAAACAAAAGGATGCAACTTGAATTTTGCTCTAACACGACACCCATTTCTCAGAACCTGAGCTTCGTGAAGAACCACCTGTTCTTCCCCGTCTTGAACCTCTCTTCGAGCCTCTTCTTGGTCTCCTTGGCGGCGGTGACCTTCTTGTCCTTGCTCTGGAGGCAGTCGGGGGTGACTACGTCCTTGAGGTCGACGTCGAGGGTGTAGCGGGTGGGCATCAGGTGCCTGTAGTTGACGAGCTTCACGAACGTCTTCACGCGGGACTTCTTGGCCGTCTTCTTCGCGGAGTCCTTCTTGATGACCTTGCTCGGGTACTTCTTGATCCCGGCGACGAGGCAGTGGCCGTAGGGGCGGTCCCTTGTGCCGTCGTCGAAGTTCCGGATGATGACGGCCTTCCGGCCGGCGTAGCGGCCCTGGAGCACGATTACGGCCTTCCCGGGCTTGAGGAATTTCACCATCTTTGCGGCGCCTCTTGGAGATCTCGGAGGGTTTCTCTTCTTGGGCTAGGGTTTCTTTCGCGGCCGGCGAGAGCAAGTGGGAGGGATGAGGTGCTTTTATATGGTGGTCGAGGCTTTGCAGCAGAACGAGAGCGAGAGGAGAGCGAGAAACCCTAGCTGATTTGACTGTGGGCCCATTAATAAAGAAGATAAATATTGCGCAAAACATTTAGAACCTTTTTTTTATATTTTAATTTTTTAAATTGGGACNNGAACCTTTTTTTATATTTTAATTTTTTAAATTGGGACTTATATATATAATTGATTTTTTTGGTCGAAAATATTAATGTTTTATTTAAACTTGAATTAATGGAATGATACCATGAGATATTTTCATATAGTCTTATGACTAGATTAAATATTTATCAAAAGTTCATGGATCACATTGAATATTTTAAAAGTTTGGGGACAACATTGTATATTGAACTAAAATTTAGAATCTACATTATATGGTGAGTTAAAGTTCAAAAACCATTTGTATCATTTTTTCTATGCATAAATGACCTGAAAATTAGCAATTCATATTGTAGTTTTTGTGAGCTTACTTGTCACGATTGATAAACGAATCATGTTCAAATTCAATATGTCTTAACCTG
>BCNH02000004.1:13370146-13457885 GCA_001662345.2 Metrosideros polymorpha var. glaberrima | reverse complement strand
TGGAATGATACCATGAAATATTTTCATATAGTCTTATGACTAGATTAAATATTTATCAAAAGTTCATGGATCACATTGAATATTTTAAAAGTTTGGAGACAACATTGTATATTGAACTAAAATTTAGAATCTACATTATATATTGAGTTAAAGTTCAAAAACCATTTGTATCATTTTTTCTATGCATAAATGACCTGAAAATTAGCAATTCATATCGTAGTTTTTGTGAGCTTACTTGTCACGATTGATAAACGAATCATGTTCAAATTCAATATGTCTTAACCTGGAATTGACCCGTTTAGTTCTCCCAACTAATGATTAGTATATAAACGAATACTGACACTAGCCATTGTTATACTTTGGTGAGGTGTTATTAGGGTACACTTTTTTTTTATATATAATTTAATATGAACACCGAATTCTTCCATAAATTAAACAAAAAAAGAGTTAAGTTTGTAATTTCATTGATATGTTTCTATTGTTATTTGATTGCATTTAAACAATAATGTTATTGATTAAGCTCATCATTTCACGAGAAAAGCCACAAAAGTTAAATTACATCTCAAAAAAGCTATTTTGTTGTTTTTCGGGAATTGAAAAAATTTGACTCATTTAATAAAACGCTTTCAGTGATATGTTCAGGCTATCCATTTAATAACTAAGATACATTCGAGTGTTACCCTATTTAACAATATACTCTCATGCCATAAAAACACAACCCGAGTTGCCAATAAAAATGTTTTGGAAAATGAATAGATTTTGGTTACGTTTATTTCTTGAAAAATGAATGATTTTAGAAAATGTTTTCCCTAAAAATGATCATTTGAAATAAGTAATCAATAAAAAAAATATTTTCAATATTGACAACAATTTATATTTGAAAATTTTCGTGGACGATAAAAATATTTTTCGTTAATTGACTCGTGTAAAAAATATAAGCAATCATTTTTAGAAAAATATTTTTTAAATCATTCATTTTCACGAAACCTTTAAGTAAAAACTGGTTAGGACTGGTGCAAAAATTTCATTTGCTTTTTCAATAGCGGGCTAGCTCCGCTTAAAGAGTTTTGCCTGACAATGGTAAGAAAAACCATATGGCCGAAGAAGAAAATGCAAGGAGAAGTAGAGATCCACTTACGAGAGTAGGAGAATTCCCCTTTGGTCTTATTTGGTTTGTTGTCGAATTAGATTACCTAAAAATTTGGGAATTTATTTTTTTAGATTTTTCATGTTGGGAAGACGTCTAAGCTTGGAATTGGCTTATTCTTGGATTGTGATTTATACACCTTAAAAAAGTGAAATTGAATTACCAAGCAATACTTGTTATTGAGATTTTACTATCACTGCAATCATACTACATCACCGTCAAAATCACAGAACAACCGAGTCCGCCACCTCTTGCTATTGTAGTGTTGCTAGAAGCCACCTAGGACCTCGAGGGCCAGCTCGGTGTATATTTGCTTCTCTATGCCTCAATTGAGATTGTTTATAAGGTTTAGTGAGAGAGATGCTCCTAAACTTTGTCCCGGTGTGTGAGTCTCGAAGGTTGGGCTTGTAACCTCGACATTAAAAACTGTGGTGGTTGACTCGAGACCTAGATACAAGCAGCTTGGACTAGTTGGTCGATTAGAGATTCTGTTTAGGCATGAATGCTTTCTTCTGCCACTATGGGCAACATTGTCGTGCTCCCTTCCTCTCTCTATAGTACTATGCAATTACAGGCTAATGTAATGGAGCCATTTGTTGGGAATATCACCAATATGGTGATGTTGGGAAAATCCTCTATATTGTTTTGATGATGACAAAGACAATCAAGGCCTACTAATGTGTGTATTGATTTAGTATCAAGTGATATGCACATAGGCTGATATGCAGGATGTTATCATAAATAGCACCAGAAGTCTGATCAGAGCTTGTATGAAATGAACAAGATATTGGTCATTGAACAAGATATTGGTCATTAAGGATGTGTATAAGCTGGAAGAATCTTCAAAAGTGAACAGCTGGAAGGACTTGGATCGAGAGTGAACAAGTCGAGAAGAATGTGAATGTTCGTGATGACTTGGAAGTACAAAGATTGAGTGAATAGATTGGATGGACATGTCATGATGAACAAGCCTAGAACGGGATTTTCGGTAAAGCTTGGAAGGATCATGAAGATGAACAGCTTGGTAGAATTAAGATTGTCAATGTTCTTGGAAGGACTAGAGGAAAGATCAGCTAGTGAAGATGTTTATGGTGATCTTTAAGGACAAGGCGATATCCATGGTGTGATCCATTGGATGAAGATCGCAAAGTGCCATTGAGATCTTGTGGACCAAGCGGTACCCATGGTATGATCCATCGAATGAAGAATTGTGACATCTGCAATCCGACCTAACCTGAGACGTGGAATTTAAAGGGCCTTGATTTTGCCCTCATAGGCCCATCTTAGGCCCATTTTCATAATCAAGCCCGAGCCCATATGAATAGTGTTAAGGTGAAATTACCAAATTGCCCCTTCTAGAAATCATATCCTAAGAGAGATATTTGTGGGGTAGAAGACAAAATAAGATTAGAGTTTTTTTTTGCCAAACTTGATGAAGAAGTTTGCAAGCTTGAAGAAGAAGTCTTCTATCTCTCTCTCTCTCTCTCTCTCTCTCTCTCTCTCTCTCTAGACTTGCTTAAGAAGTTTTAGAAAACTTGAGGAAGAAGTTTTATAGAAAACTTAGGGAAGAAGTTTTCAAGAGATTATAAATAGCTTATCCCTTAATTCATTTCTTTCCCTCATTCTATCTTTCTATCTCTCTCTTTCATTTTCCTCTCTTCCTCTCTCTTGCCGCCGTGCCATCGCTGCCGCGTTGAAGCTCGGACGCCGGCGAATCTCGAGGAAGCAAACTATCTAGCGTCGCGGACAAAACCTACGGCGAGTAGTCTCGCCATTTCTCTTCTTCTCAACCTTTTATGTTGCTATTAGAGGTGGAGCGTGTTTGGAACATTGAACGTAGAATCGACTATTAGTCGTAAGAAACGAGTGAACGTTGGTGAAAGCTTGAAAGGAAGTGATTGTAACGACGTAATCGTTGGTCATTGAGATGGTGGAAAAGTATGATTTTATGTCGAGTCGGAATTCCCGTCGGTGGTCGAACGTGTGGATGTTCGAGAAGTTTTAGTATTTTGAAAGTCATAATTTGCAGACTCTTTAATTGTGATATAACTGTTTGAGTAGAATAGTCATAGCCTGAATTACTTGCTGAGTTTATTTCACTGTTGTTGTTTAACCATTTTTTCAGGCTTATAGTGATGGACGTTCGTTTCGTTCGTTTTAGTGTTCTCGTGAACTAAGAAGTGGAAGTAGGTAGAAGGAGCTAAGTTAACCTCGACCCATTTCTTTTTGGTGTAATTGGAAAAGGCCCGAGTAACGGGTGTGTAATTAGACTAACTTCCGATGTGGGTCAATGATACACATAAATAAGATGTGCTTTTATGTATGTGTTTTCTATGCTATCTCGTTATTGTTATTGGATGAGTGTTGTAGTATTTGCTTCCGCATGCATTTAATCAAAAGATAAAAGAATGGGTCGGCGACGCCTCTTGGGACGTCGCAATTAAATGACCGATATGAAGAAGTCGCGTGCCCGAGCCTTGGGGAAATAGGATCGGGGTGTGACAAGAATCGCGAAGAGTCCAAGTGTAGAAAATGAAAACAGCACCAACGAGCAGTATAGCAGCTGGAGCGGCTGTTTGATGGAGCTGATGTAGGATGTGGTTCTTGATGTCTGCGAATGTAACATGAAGATGTCTGTTGAAGATTATAACTGTTGAAGACATCAGCTGCACAGTGAAAGATTATGAAGTCTATCGAGAAACAGGAGCAGGCGACTGATAGTAATGTCAAAAGTAGTTAGCGTAGAAGTAGTAGCTGCAAGAGCTATTTTGGGAAAGTCTGCAAATGTTCAGGGAAATGAGCTGTATGGGCAATGACTGTTCTCTGAACAGCAACAACAATACTCTAACAGCTAGTTGGTCCTTTGAAGCATCTCTAACGAGAAGATTGAAAATGTCTATATAAGAGAAGACCTCCTAGGCCAAAATGTTGGGGAGTTAGAGAGAAAAAAGAGAGCACAATGTAAAATCGAAATACTTGCTTGTAGCTTCTCCTCTTGTTAATGTTTCTCTATTCTCCACGAAAGATCTTCTTGATATAATCTTGTTGTAGAGTGAGTTTGCAAGAGAACAAGTGTACGTGAGAGTGTAGTGATTGTATCATAATAGTGTGATCTATCAAGTGTAAAGAATCAGCACTTTCTATTTGTAACTTGTGAGCAAATTACTAGTGCAATCCAGCCCACTTTGCGACTATTGGTCTCGACAGTAGATGTAGGCTTAGTTATAAGCTGAACCACTATAATTTTCTATGTGCAGCTATTTCTCTTGATATTTATCTCTTCATCACATGTTTACTGCATACAGCATTTGAAACAGCTACTTGACCTGATCTTTATTTACTACATCATATTTTCTTAAGGAAAGTAAAATATTTTCATAATCTGGTTTCATATCTTTTAATCTATTCTCTATTTGCACCACATGTTTAATAGTATCACCATATGTTAAAAAGCAGCACATGCACATGTTTGACCCAATGTTTCACCTGCTGTTTAACCTGTTAATTGAAGTTGAACTTGTTTTATTCTGCAAAATGTTTTTCATAAGTTCTCAAACAACCTATTCACTCCCCTTCTAAGTTGTAATGTTAGCCCCAACAATTGGTACCAGAGCCTTGTTGCTTATTATTAAAAGTGTATTCTTTTAAGTGTAAAAATCTTGTTTTGGCTAACTTTACAAGATGTGGTTTTGTTTTTGCAAATTTCTGTTTGTTAAGGATTAATTCCTTCAACTTAAGATTTTTGGAATTGCTTCATTGCTTTTAAAGATATCTTTGTTTTGGATTGAAGTATTCCATCTTTGTATTTTGCAAGTGTTGAAGATTCTTTTTGAAAATTTCACAAACTCTTTTTCATTCCTATGAAAATTATCTTGATAACTTTGATTAAAGTTCATTGGACAGAAGATTATCCCAATCCAAATAAGCCATCCTACTTTCTAGTAATGATGCTTATATGGATTCTTTTGAACATATTAATTTGTTTAATCTCGGAGTCTAAAGATTGTCTTGTTTGTCTCTCATCTTACACAATCTTTCTACAAGTGAGAGGAACTGCAACCTATTGTCTCGCTCATTAATGTGCTCATTTATGACACTCAGCACACTGGAATGAAAGTTGCAACAAAAGGAATGGTCGTGATGATTAAGCAAATGGTTAATGTGACCGACAGAATAGCAGCTCAAACATCAGCATCTCCTGTTCAATAGCTCCACCTACTCCTGCTCATCACAATATTCATAGAAGACTTGCTCTAATCTCTTAAAGCTATTCACTTCATATTTTGTGCATTTCTTATATGATATTTATGAGTATTTCTTCTCGTATGATAGTTAAAGAGATTTGGAATCAACTCCAACTCACATTTGAAGGAATCAATGGAGAAAGGGATATGATATTGCATATTTTGCTTGTTGTTTATGAGACTCTCAAGATGGAATATCATGAAGACACCAAAGAAATGTCCATGCACTCCAACGACAATGAAGATAATGATGATGAGGATATGGCTTTGTTTATTCAAGAACTTCTAAGGTTCTTGTAGAGAATGAAGGAATCCAAAGGCATTCATATGGTGCATCCGAATCTTAGAAAGAGGGAGAAATTTTGGAAAGGAAATGCTTTGAGCAAATCGGATTAAAGATCGACTGATATCAGCAATTAGCAATCAGCTCGGATATAAATAGTAGCAAATTTCTACACCTCCTGTTATCAACAAAAGATCATCGGATTTGATCCTATTCAAATCCTGATGCTATCAAACGCCGAATTTCAAGTAAGTTTTGATGAACATCGTGTTCAAAGGTATAGTATTTGCTAAATTTCTACCTTGGGTAAAAGTATTAAAGTTTCATGTTTATCCTCTAACTTTTTTGCAAATCTTTAGATAGAACTTGATGATTTTTTATGATATTTATTTAAGTTGTAGATGATTTTACAAGATGCATATTTATAACTTTTCTTGTTGCAAGTATAAGGCATTACATGCATTTATTGCAATGCATGACATATGTAATGCTCGTACACGATGAAAGCATCAACTTCTTCTATTGCAAATGATGCTAGTTCCACATGATATATTCTCATTACATATGGGACTCCTTTTGCTTAAGGAAAACCCCCTAATGTTGAAAGCAATCATTCATGAGAAGTTTGACAACTCTTCAAGAACAAAAACAGCAGAAATTATCTGGCAGCAACAAATTTCACAAACAACATCATCTACTCCCATTTAGTCTACAGATTATGCAACTATATAAGGTTTGGAAATTCTGATCTATTCATTCAAATCTCATAGTATTGAAGACATATCATAATGTTTTGAATTATATGAGCAAGCTCTCAAATGTTTCATATGAAAGGTTGAGTAGTTTCTTGATTGAATGCTTGAAATACTTATATATGCTACTTTTATTTACTCGAAAGCAATGGCACATAATATATGATTTGAAATGTTATATATTTAACATCATTCGTACTAGAGTTTGTTGAATTTATGCAAATTGAAATCGAAATAAGCTTGAAAGGAGAACTGAAATCTTCCTCTCGAATTTCAAAGAGCAAATGATGATGAAGATGATGATATGAGTATAAAAGTAGAACGTTCTGCTCAGCACCTCAAAGGAGTGATATCAACATCAAAAGAGGAGATATCAGCACTGAAATCATGATAGCAGCAAGAAAGTTGGAACAAGAGGTAACGCTAAAAATGTGGTGAATGGTGAAAGCTTCTAAACCCCAATGAAAGCTATTCGCAAGAACTATCATGATGATAGGGGAGCAAAACAAAAGGATGAAGAGCAAAAAAGGGAAAGATGCAAAAGAAAGAAAGAAAGAATCATCATATCAAAGAAGTAACACATTGAGGATGAGCAAAGATCTAGTACGGGCAAATCTAGGAGAAGGACACTAGGAGTGCCATAAGTTTTGTACGGAGATCACTTAAGTGTCGTAACTTTTATTTGGCTTACTTGAGTATCGTAACTTTTTAAAAACGTTCACTTGAGTGCCATCAGCGCTGAAAATCCGATGTGGACGTCGGAAATCATATGTGGACGTCGGAAAGACTATTTTATTATTATTTTAAATATTTTAAATTATTTTTTTGAATTTTTGAATTTTACTTTTTTTCTATTCTTTTTGCCTTTTCTTTTCCGCACTGGTGAGGGTCACCGACGACCTTCGTTGACTGCAAGGGCTTTGCCCAAACTGGGTGAGGGCCGCCTCGCCCGTGGCCGATAAGGACGCTAAGGTCTCAAGTGAGCCTTTTGTGGCCTCGCCAGCCATGGGCAAGACGACCTTGCCCAAATCCAACGAGGGCCTTTGCCGACCCACCTACACTCGCTCGCGGTCGATGAGGCTGCGAGGCCCCGAGTGAGGCTATCGCCGCCTCGCCGGCCGCGAGCGAGGTGCCCTCACCCAGATTTGGCGAGGGCCTTCGCCAACGGCCATGGGCAAGCAAGGCCGATGAGGGTTGCCGGTGACCCTCACCAGCCCAAAAAAAAGGCAAAAAAAAAATTAAAAGAAAAGAAAAATTAAAAAAATTAAAAAATAATAAAATAGTCCTTCCGGCGTCCATGTATGATTTCCGACGTTCACGTCGGATTTCCGGTACCAATGGCACTCAGGTGAGCGTTTTAAAAAAGTTATGGCACTTAAATGAACCAAAAAAAGTTACGACACTCAAATGATCTTTGCATAAAACTTATGGCACTCCTAGTGTCCTTCTCTTGACAAGTCTTTATATACTTGAACTGATTTTGACCTAAATCTTGGCTTTGAGGATAGAAGAAGATGTGAATGCACAAGTAGAACTTGCTAAGTTCTACATAGTACGGTTAGTCCATCTTCTATATCTTTTACTCTTTATCACTTGTTGATATTGATGAATGCATAAAGTAAGATGATTTTTTCATGATATGTGCAAACAAAAATGATATTCTCCGCATGCTTGTGATGATATGTGGTGATGATATTATGGCTAAAATATTCTTGAGATGATGAAGTCAACTTTTGATGTATCAGAACCTATCTCCTCTGCATAGCTCGAAAATGCACTTGCATAACCTATCGTTTATCATTTTTTTGTGCGCCTATTCATTTTCTATGCCATTGTGTGTAGACCTCGTGTTTGATCAATGAAGTAGTCTTTTTCCATCTACTATGTTTAACTTGCATATATCATTTTGATGATGACAAAGAGGGGGAGAGAAATGTGATGTAAAATATCTTCTAAGTTAATATTATCAACATGCATCAAAACAGGGAGAGTTGTGAAATAAGAGGAATTTGATTAGGAGATGATCTTTTTATATTAAAACATGTTGTCTCTTAATACTTGTGTTCAATATTCCTTGATCATATTATATTTTTTAGACATACAAAACATTATGAATTGTTATTCGTTGAATATTATGAAAAGTTTGTACAGCTGCAGAGTGTATTTTCGACTGGAAAATCATCACTTTTACAGATCTTTACATTCTCTTTGAAATATCATGTTTTTAAATAAGGGAGACAGTTAAAATGATTGTTTGCATCTATGTTCCTTGACATATATTTGTTGATGCACATGATGTTTGATCTACCGAACACGATCTTCATTACACATATTTTATGTTCACCAAATCATGTTGTATAATGAGAGAGGTTTGATTGTGCTAAAATGAGCTAAATTTTGTATCTTTTATATGTGCATTTTTTATTATGACAAAACGGGGGAGATGTTTGTTGAATATACATGTGTGTTTGGAGGATTGTTAAATTCAATATCTTATCTTGTGTGTTATGATATCTGTATATTGAGAAATTTTTTTGTCATCATAAAAAAAGTAGAGATTGTTGGAAATATCACCAAAGCGGTAATGTTGGGAAAATCTCATATATTGTTTTTATGATGACAAAGACAATCAAGGGCTACTAATGTGTGTGTTGCTTTAGTACTAGGTGATATGCATACAGGCCGATATGCATGATGTTATCATAAACAGCACTAGAAGTCTGGTCAGAGCTTGTATGAGGTGAACAAGATATTGGACATCGAAGATGTCTATAAGCTAGAAGGATCTTTAAAGGTGAACATCTAGAAGGACTTGGATCGAGAGTGAACAAGCTGAGAAAAAGGGGAATGTTCGTGATGGCTTAGAGGTATAAAGATCGGGTGAATAGATTGGTAAGACCTGTCATGGTGAACAAGCCTAGAATAAGATGTTCGGTAAAGTTTGGAAGGACTATGAAGATGAACAGCTTGGTAGAATAAAGATTGCCAATGTTCTTAGAAAGACCAGAGGAAAGATCACCTGGTGAAGATATTTATGGTGATCTTTAAGGACAATGCGATATCCATAACGTGATCCATTGGATGAAGATTGCAAAGTGTCCTTGAGATCTTGTGGACTAGTCGGTACCTATGGTGTGATCTATCGGGTGAAGAATTGCGAAGAGTCCAAGTGCAAAAAATGGAAACAACACCACCGACCAGTACAGTAGCTAGAGCGGCTATTTGGTGGAGCTAATGTAGGATGTGGTTCATGATATTTGCATATGTAACATGAAGATGTTCGTTGAAGATTATAGCTGTTGAAGATAGGAGCTGCACAACGGAAAATCAAGAAGTCTATTGGGAAACAAGAGTAGGCGACTGATAGTAGTGTCAGAAGCAGTTAGCGTAGGAGTAGTAGCTACAGTAGCTATTTTGGGAAATTCTACAAATGTTTAGGAAAAAGAGCTGTATGGGCAGTGATTGTTCTTTGGACAATAGCAATGGTATTGTAATGGCTAATTGGTCTTCTGAAGCATCTTTAACGAGAAGATTAAAAATGTCTATATAAGAGAAGACCTCCTAGGCCAAAATGTTGGAGAGTTAGAGAGAGAAAAAAGATAGCACAATGTAAAATCAAAATACTTGCTTGTAGCTTCTCCTCCTGTTAATGTTTCTCTGTTCTCCACGAAAGATCTTCTTAGGATAGTCTTGCTATAGAGTGAGTTTGTGAGAGAATAAGTGTATGCAAGAGTGTAGTGGATGTATCCTGATAGTGTGATCTATTAAGTGTAAAGGATTAGCATTTGCTGTTTATAACTTGTTGAGAAAATCATTAGTGCAGTCTAGCCCGTCTTGCGGCTGTTAGTCTCGACAGTGGATGTAGGCTTAGTTATAAGTCAAACCACTTTAATTTCTTGTGTGCAACTGTTTCTCTTGATCTTTATCTCTTATAGCACGTTTACTACATACAACATCTGAAACAGCTGCTTGACCTGATCTTTATTTACTGCATCATATTTTCTCTAGGAAAGTAAAAGATTTTCACAATAAGGTTGCATATCTTTTAATCTCTTCTCTATTTGCACCACCTATTCAATAGTATCACCATATATTAAACTGTAGCACGTGCACATGTTTGACCCAATGTTTCACCTGCTGTTTAACCTACTGTTTGAAGTCGAACTTATTTTATTCTGCAAAATGTTTTTCATAAGTTCTCAAACAACATATTTACTCCCTCTCTAAATTATAATGTTAGCCCCAACACCATTTGGCTTTCTAGAGCTCTCCTTATTTTTTACAATTTTCTGAATTACATCAAGGAGCTACCCTCTATTTTAGGTAAGAAATTTCGTCATTTTCTCCCTTCATGTATATAATCAAAAATATAGCATGGGAGCATATATCTCTTCAATCATAGAGCTCTCGTTCTCGAAATAAGGACAACACCAAGCCATTGCCATAGGCTCATGGTGGCCTTCAATCACTTTTGCATTCGAGTGAGTATTCGCTTTGCATAAGGTGTCAGATTTTCTTAACGGATCCAAGTACTTCTCTTTTTGCAATTGTTATTGTAGTCACCTAAAGTTTTGCCAAGGTCTAACCAAATTTTGAAAAAAAAAGCTCCGCTGAATTACAATTTATTAGCATAATTGGTTGGCTAAGGGGGTGTTTGAATTCCATTCTATTCAAGAATTTTGATTTTGGTAGAGAATGAGAAATTATATTTATCAAACACGCCCTCATTCTACTTCTACTTTTGGCAAATTTACCGAATAGCGCTTGAGGATCGGCGATCGACGAGGACCAGTGACCGCCCATTGCCCGACGACCAGAACCGTTGGCGGCGGCGGCGACCGGCGGCCTACGAGCGTGAGAAGGAAAATGAGAAATGAAAATAGAAAAGAATCACTTCTGGCAAGAATTGATTCTGGCTCTAGAGAATCACTTCTTTATCACACACAATTTTCATTCAAAAGTAGAAAATTGTGACATCCCAAATTTCGACCAATGTACTAAAATTGAATTCGATGGGTTGTAACCATGAATTCTAGTTCAATAAAAAGTATGGACATTTCGTTACCGATAATTCAAAATTCATTGATAAATCATAAATTTTCGAATAAAGGACAGTAAGCCGAAAATTGAGAATCGAAGAGACGTTATGGACTTAGCACGAACCGACGGACCTATTTTCTATTAAATTCGGCCACCAAGAGGCCCGATAATAGGAAATGACTGTTTTGCCCCCAAAAGCCCATTTTAGGCCCAATTAAAGAATCAATTAGATATCAAGCCCATTAGGGCCACAAAAATTCAAGTCCAAGCCCACATGAATAGTGCAAGCCCGTATGAATAGTGCCGAGGGTAGAAAAGACCATTTTACCCATTCTAGAAAGTGGGATATTTTGAAGATTACATTATGGACTTAAGACAAAGCTCATTAAAGCTTTTGTCTTTCTTTTCTTCTAATCCCCCCTTGACCGAACATCCTTCCCCCTTGCCCCTCTCTCTTTGTCCTTTCTTCCTTTGTTGAATTATTACCCAAAGTTGTCTTGATATTTCAAGAGCAAAGATAAGATATTTTTGGAAAGTTGCAATGATGTAATCTTGGAGAGAAAGTTAAAAGGACAAGACAACTCACTCTATCTTTTTCACTTTTCACTTTCTCTCTTTCACTCTCTCATTCTCTCTCAAAATTCGTAGCTCCCCCCCTCTCCTTCATTTTCACCCTTTTTCCTTCTTGTTTCACCCCTCTCACCTTGCCGCCGCACTACCCAAGACATGCCTTGAAGCCGTGCCCTTGCCGCCAATGTTCGGGCCGCCGTCGTCGTCACCCCCCAAGCCAAGCCACCGCTGCGCCAAGTCGAGCCACCGTTAATACCCATTTTCCGTCTACGCGCCGTCGCCGAGCCACCATCACCACCGCCTTCGCGTCGTCACTGCCGTCGCCGCCGTAGTCGCCGCCGTCGTTAAATAGTGAGTTAACTTCCTAATCCTTAATTAGGTTGTTAATTGCACTTATGGTTAGTTTAGTTGACTATGGTTAGATTAGTTAACTAAGGTTGGTTTAGATGACTATGGTTAGATTAGTTAACTAGGATTGGTTTAGTTAACTATAGTTAGGTTAGTTAACAATGATTAGGTTAGTTAACCATGGTTAAGTTAATTAATCATGGTTGGGTTAATTAACCATGGTTGAGTTAATTAATTATGATTGGGTTAATTATTTCTATATATGTTTTGACATGTTCTAAGATGAAGATTGCCTTAGAAAGATATAAGTGGAGATTGATGTGGTGTCGTGCTTAAACGCTGAGTTTTATGCATTAGAATAATATGTGAGGCTTGAAAAATGAAGCACGTTAAGTTAGGCATGAAAAGCATGTTTGTGTGATCACGTGTGATTTATTTATTGCATTTTTACGTGTGAAAATAGCAATAAATTTGATATATGAGCACGATCATGGCATGAGCATGAATTATGATGGCATTGGCTAGAAAAAGAAAGAAGAAATGAGATTGGTATGCCTAAGTGCTCGTGTGATCACAAAGTGTACCGACCCTCAATGATGATTGAGGACGATACCCAATTTTATCAATGATATTATCGGATGCCCGATGGGGGTCCGAATGACGAATCGCAGTAGAGGCCGGACCGATTCTCCTTTATGGAATGCCGTCTACCTGCGGGGGAGGTTACGGTGTGGCCGCGCCCCGATCTCCCAGGAGGAGACGTTGCCATGTCTGATGATTTTAGGATGATGCTCGGTCATGCCGGAAGTATCTTGCGCGGACTGGTGAATAATCGGCATAATTCGTGTGTCTTGGCATAAAATTGGAACACGCTTGGATGCATTGCGCATGAAAATCAGTGATATGTGTTCTGATTACGTGCTTTGGGTGATTGTGTTGTTTATAGAATGTTATAACTAATAACATGCAGGGCTTGTGCATGTGCCGAGGCGAGATAAGAATGCCTGTGATTTGTAGGTTGAGTGGTATTGAGTTGAGTCACTCGAACCTGTCGTAGATTAAGTAAAGCGAGGGTTGCTCGCTATTTATCTGCTATCGACGTTAAGCCGCAGGTTTAGGGTATGCTCTTGGTGAATCAGCACCCTACACGAGGCTTAGGTTGTTAATTTACTGAGATTTTATCTCATCCGTTGTTGTTAACCACTTTTCAGGACCATAAAATGGAAGGTCGACTTGTGCAGTTCACTTCAAGATGCCATCGTGTAGAGGAGATAGGTTAACCCGACCCCGGTACCTTTTTGAATGTCATTTTAGGAAGTTGCCGCTGTAAGGGCTTGTAATTATAACTTCTTAAGGTTAACAAGTATATAAATAGAATGTGAGTTTTGCTATTGACGTTTGTCCTGCTGTTTTTCCTGCTATCCCTGCTGTTATATTTGTCAAGTGGTTGTTATACGTTTTCGCATGCGTTAATTGAAAGATAAAATGAATGGGTCGACGACGCGTCCTGGGACGTCGCATTTCCAATGACCCAAGAGAAGAGATGTATGGGATGTACATGCGCTCGAGGGTCGGGGCGTGACAAAAACTGTTTCAGAAGTCATTCTTTACCAAATACATTTTTACTCCGAAATTACTTCTGGAGTAGAATTAAAAATTCTGAAGGGTTATCAAACGCATCCCAAATCACTATAGTGACTTTTGGCCTTTGCTATATGATATTGAGGGTGTCGAGAAAATTATGATTTTCCTAGATCAAGAGATAAATTAATGTATATCCAATCCCAAGCTTTATAACGGGCCACGGCTCAAGAATTGTGTCAATTAGAGCTTTGATGAGGAAGATATCGTGACTTTGCACCACGGCCATCCGTTCGGTTGAATTTGCGAAAATCCATGGTCCCAACACTTTTTCAGAAAATCGGACTGAACTTCCAGAAAACTTGGGTTACGAGCTTTCCTTGAGCATGAAAATCAAGACAATAAGACAGAACAAAAATAAGTGGTCAAAATTTGGTCATATAAATAAATATACTACATGAATTTTAAAAAAAATAAAAAAAAGGAAAAGGGGAAAATCGGTGTTAGGTGGTGGTAAGCCCAATAAGTCCGTGCTGCATGGCGCTCGTAGCGCTAGGCCCGCCCGAGTCGGCTCGGCAACAAGCCCAGGGCCTTTTGCAGTGTTCGTATGAGGTTGTGTAATGGCCCTATCAATATGGCCATGCAAGGCCCAAGGTCCCTTGCGCTTCTGATTTTTCCATATGAATAGGGGGTCATATACTCATCTATTCAAGGTAAGTTCATTCTACTTTTTTGCTATTTTTGAGAGAATTTTGCTCCATTCTTGATACCAATCTTGATACGTGCTTTTTTTTTAGATGATCCGGAAGTCGATGGAGCTTCAAGAAGGGAGTCCATAGACCAGGTAAGCCCCGACAACTGTTCTTTCACGTGAAAATAATTTCCTTTTTGGGCGTAGGAAAAAGAAATATTTGTGATGCTGTGTTTGAACTGCACATATCGCTCTCCTGTTTGGTCATTACTCTGTTGAGACAGATATGGAGTTTTTACAATCCATAAGCCGTTATTCTACAAAAATTAGCAAGGAAAGGACACTAAAAGTGCCATAAGTTTCGTACAGTGCTCATTATGATTACTTGAGTGCCGCTTTTAGAAAAGAAAAATGATTACTTTAGTGCCGTTGCCAATTTGAGTTCCCGAAAAATCCAACGTAGCAACTTTTTAATATAAATAGCATGACATGGCCCGCTCGCAAAGTGAAATTAGCAAAATTAATGCTAAACGACATTGTTTAGCATCTGTTCTTCAAAAAATCATTACCCTAATTTCTCAAATTGGGGAAATATTGCCTTTTAAATTTTTTAGGCTATGGACAGATGAAGAAGTGGAAAATAATCGCTTTGCTCTTGATTTCTTATTTTCCTCTTCAATTTTTCGCTCGTTCTTTTGTGTGTGGGTGTTGTTTCTAATCTTTTTGCAATTTTTGGTTCTCTTGTTGTAATTTGAAGCTATTTGTGTGGATAAGATATCATCTTCTCTCTCAACTTTGGGAGCTCCCCTTGATATGCTTTCTTTTGAATGATGAATTTGAAAGTTTTAGTCTGCGTTTGGTTTAGTGTTTGGCAAAATTTTTTGACACCCCTTCGGCCGAATGCTGGCATTGATGAAAGCCCAAGGTAGAACTCCACCTGCCTTGGGCTTTCAGCATTTTAGAAAGGCTATTTCTTAGGATTAATAATTTTTTTTCTTTCAAAACTACCCTTACTAATTTTTTCTTTTTCCGATTTTGCCCTCATAAGAACTGCTCATCTTCTCCACCTTGATTGTGGGTGAAGCTCCATCAAGAGTTGCGTGAGGCTAGCCAACGGTCATGCGACCTCGGCTTGGGGAGGTCGGATTCACACGACCCAGGCAAGGATCACTTGAAATCGTGTGACTTACCTTGAGCTTTAGCATTTTCGAAAGGCTATTTCCTAGGTTTAATGATTTTTTTCCAAAACTACCCTCACCAATTTTTTCTTTTTTTGGCTGTGCCCCTTGTAAGAACTGTTCATCTTCTCCACCTAGATTGCTGGTGAAGCTTAGCCAAGAGTTGAGTGAGTCCAGCTGATGGTCATCGACAGTCATGCGACCTCGGCTTGGGGAAGTCAAGGTCACATGACCTAGGCCCAGGCGGCCCTCATCGGGGTCATGCGATCTTTTCGAGGGGCTGCCTAGGGTTGCACAACCCTAGCTGAGGGCCACCTGAGGTCGTGCAACCTCAGATGACAGCCGTTCGCACCACATTTGGCTAGCTAGCAACCTGAGCCGTTCGCCGGAGCCAGCAGAGGGTTTGAGTTCTTTTTTCCTTTTTTAATAAAAAAAGAAGAAGAAAAAGTCCTTTGCAAGAATAATTTTTTCAAACACTATTTAACCTAAAGTTTCTTTACAATGAACTTTTAAGTTACAATTTAACAAATACAATTTCCATTTTGAAAAGCCCTTTAACTTAAGCTAAATTCTTTTACATTTCCTTAAAAGCTTTTTCTAAAAGAAAACCAAACGCAGCCTAGTGGGCTTTTCTATTGCTGTATGACAATCACCAAGGTAAGATTTTTTCGAATTTCTTTGTAGCTGGACTGTTTGTGTGAGAAAAAAAAAAGTGACTATCAGAGGGCTCTTGGTTGTAGCAGGACAACACGGACAACACAATCTCTAGGCACAAAACAGAGAGCACGCAGAGACAACGTGAGCAAAAGTCAGAGAAGACGGATGTGGCATTCAAGTGATTGCTAAAAAAAATTTGACACTAAAGTAAACGCTGTATGAAGTTTTGGCACTTACAGTATTTTTTTTTCCACAATTAGCTTTAAAACTTGCCTAAATAATATTAACTATTGAGTTGATGTGACGATGTAATTTTGGGGGACTGAAAATTGATGTTATGAGGGGTTTTAGTGGATACATGGAAGTACTTTTTTTCTTCCCAAGAGAAGCAATTTGATCTGAGGGTTTTCATAGAATCTGATAGCCTATCACTCGTGAAGCTCTTATCTGGTGTTGACCAATTTTCTTGGGAGTTACGGCCTTAGTTGCTAAACGTAAGAAACGCTTGGCCCATCTTGGTAATGTTCAAGTGGCCTACTGCCCAAAAGAAGCAAGCTAAGGGCTTGTTTGGTAACGCTTTTATTCATGTTATTCAGTTTTCAAGAACAAAAAAAGAATAGAAATCCGTTTGGTACGAAATTATTTTCGAAAACAGATTTGAAACAGAAACAAAAAGTAAAGAAAATCTAATTCTTTATTCCCGGAAATATAATTAGAAAAAATCATTTATGCTTAGAAATTATTTCCGAAAACAGAATTGTTATCAAACATGCCCTAAGCGATGACTTTGTTGCCAAGGCCCAACGACTTCATGCCATCATTTTGGGTAAACCCATCTAGGTTCTATGGGATAGTTTGTATTTGGAAGCCCATCAACTTTGTTCTAAAAGTGTTGAGTGATGAAATGAAATGTTTCATTCGACAAAAAGAAAGTGCGTTTTCTCTTCAAGAAGCCTTAAAATAAGTCGAACCTAGGAACGAGGGGATTGTGTCTGAACAGCCCTAAAAGCTGGAGAGCTTGTGTCTGTCGGTTCATAAACTATTGCCTTGTGCATGTGATAATTTTTTCTAAGTATTGTGGTGGCTCCCCTTCCAAAATCGGGTCTAAGGGGAGTGCTACGAAAATGATTTTGATATTTTTTGAAACATAAGTCTTTTCTAAAGAATTGAATAATATTATCAATTTTCAATTCTTTTACATATTTAAAAGGGTCTAATTCCATAAATAACCCATAACTTTAAATTTTGTCCCAATTCTACCATGAACTTTTTTTGTCTTGGAAAAAACCCCAAACTTTAGGTTTAATCTCAAATCTGCCCCGAAATTTTTTTTTTGTCTTAAAAAAAACCCCAAACTTTAGGTTCAGTCTCAAATATACTCCGAACTTTTTTTTTTCTCAGAAAAAAAACCTCAAACTTTAGATTTAGTCTCAAATCCATCCCAAACTTTTTTTTTTGTTTAAGAGAAAAATCACCAATTTTTACTATAGTCCAAAATCTACTTACATTAAAGGGTTGTCAAAAAATCGCTATTAGTCGTTTCTAATTTTCATATTCTAGAACCGTTTCATTTTGGAGATATTTTTTCATGTAACCTTATTAATGTAGATTTGTTACCGATGTAAAAATGCCACATCAAGTTGAAATTGGACCAGGGGGTAGATTTGAGAATAGATTGCAAGTTGGTTTTTTTTTTTTACCAAACAAAATTTAAGATAAATTTGGGACTATACCTAAAGTTTGAGATTTTTTCTTAAATAAAAAAAAATTTTAGGATAGATTTGAGATTGGATCTAAAGTTTGAAATTTTCTTTGAGATAAAAAAAAATCGGAACAGAATGGAAATTAGACCTAAACTTTGAAGTTGTTTAGGGAATTTAGCTTGCTTAAAACACATCGTTACCTCCAAATACTTGAAGGACGTGCATTTGATGAATGCACTATTACTGACTGACGGCTACTTTTTCTGCCACTACTTCCAAAAATACAGCCACGTCACAGTAACCGGCAGTCCCTCCAAGCAGTACAAATTCTGGAAAAAGATGGTGCCTTTTCATTTCCATCTTCTTTGTTACTTCACCTTCAACCTCTTGGCCAAGCTCCGTCTCTCTTCAAGTCCATTTCGTCACCAAACTCGAGTTTTTCTTTTATTTTCTAGCTATACTATATCAACAAAAGTCTAAACTATTTTGATTATTAATTTCTAAATTTATTAACTAGACTCGCCTTATTGATTCTAAGCTAAGCTAATAAACCTAATCCTATCCATCACCATGGGCCACCGCCTCCAAGCCTCTGGTCGCCTGCCGCCGGTCTTCGACAATCAATCTTACCAAATAGCTCTAAAAAAAAAGCCAACCGGTCCTAGTTTCTCTCTCCCTCTTCTCTTCACACAACTTTCTTCTTCTTCATTCATGGAGGGGAGGGTTTGAGCTAGATCTCTTCCTCCCCTTCCCGTTTTTTCTTGGTAATCGTAGTTCTCTGTTTCATTTATTTTTGCTTTCCTCCTGTTTGGGAGCTTTTCTCTTCCGATTAGTCTATATCTGGAAGTATCTCTCTCCCGTTTCGGGGAGTTTCTATCCCGATCTACTCTAGATTTGGGATTCTTTGCCTTTATGATTTTAGGGCTTCGCTTTTCTCGGGTTTTGTTGGTGTACAAGTTCAATTTTGAAGGAGATCAGAGGAGTTTTGTGAAAGTTTCGCTCTCACAAGTATCAGATTTGTGGTCGTTCAACCTTTTTACTCTAAACGGCGATGGTGTTGGGGATGTCAAATCTAGGCGCGTACCGCCGAAAGGCAAAGCTGTAGTAACAGTTGTAGATTTTGGTAATTGCTCAGTACTGAAGACGGATTCGGTGATTGATCACCGATTTTGATTTGAAAAAGTCACAGATCTGCTGTTTGAGTAGGTGATTCTGAACCTTGTTCTAATTATTCTTATTGTTATTTAGAGATTGTTTCATTTTGAATCTATTTGGGATTGTCTTGATTTGCAGTTATTGTATTTCCGTGAAAATCAATGAAATGTTATCTTGACCAAATAAAAAATAAAAAATCATGCGATCTCTCAAATCAAGCAATTAGCAAACTCATGCAATCAATCATCAATCAAGAATTTCGGCTTCAGTTCAGTCGATTCGATTACCCATTCACCTCATAGAGCTAGGGGTTGATTAATTAATGCTAAGTGACTATTAATCCCTACTTGCATTTCACAAAGCGGTGAGCCAAGTCGCTAGCGCCTAATTAGAGTATAATCCCCCACTTCTAAACTACCCACCAAAGGATCAAGCATCGCTAATCAAAATGAATGATAACCAATTATCAATTCAATCATGGGTAAGCATAATGAAGTATGCAATTAGGCTAATTAGCCTTAGAGATCAAGAAATCAATTAGTTACCAAAAGGGGCAACTTCTCAGTTTTTTCCTTGCTCAGTTATGTTTTAATTCTCTTGAATGACCTAATGAAAAAATGAGTAATACCAATTGCAAATTAAAGCTTAGGATGTCTACTTCAACTTTCATTAAGGTAATTTTCCATAATTATGGCCAAAGCAATATAGTTTATTAAATTAAACCCGACCACTCAGGATCTGACACTATTTCGACCTAGATTTTCAAAAATACGGGAAAAATATCAAACAAAATTGAAATGACGCCAAATTTTACAGACAGCTAGTTTAAGACGCGCTCTTATATTTTCTTCTGTTGAATTTTTGCAAATAAGGCCTTCATCTACTAGAAAAGTTACAATTAACACATGAGGACTCAATTTGGGACAATTTTAGAGGCCAATTCCGACTTTGACCTTGTTCAATTATATTGACGGACCTAATCTGGTTAGATTTTAATGAAATTTTGGGTATTTTCAATTCAGGACCTCTCCTACAACTTTCAATTTTTGTGTTTTTTTCAAATTAGACCTCCAAGTACTAATTAATTGCAAAACAAGTTTATTCGACATAAGATCAGTTTTGACAGATCAAACCCTTGTTTTCTTCGGTAACTTCGGATGGAAGTTTCACGACTCAAATGATGTTCAAACTTTATGTGCTTTATATCAATCAAAAGCTATGAATCTTCGATACATTTCATGTGAAGTCTAGTTTTCCTAATTCATTATACATTTTTTTGAAAAAAGTGAAGAACACAAGAAGGTCAGATCAGAAGCACACACGGTATATGGAGTCAATCCCCGGGTGTAATGTGGTGCCAACTTTTTCCTAAAGTACGTGTTCCAACCAATAAAAAATTGCATTCTTGTTCTAGGAAATCAAATGACAAAGGAATTTAACAGAATTAATCGAAGATATAGATAGTATCAAAAAAGCATCGCAGTGGTGGTAATCCTTGTCGTGACCTAACTTTTCGGACGCAGTTGGGAAAAAGATAAGAAGATTAAAAGGTGATGCCCAAAGGCGGGCCAACAGCCCTCGATTAGGTGCGGGCTCTCCCTAACTCTTTACTAGCGTGATGTTTGGTTCATTTTAAGCTTTGAAATTAATCCAACAAGAGTCACCACTAGCCCTTTAGGGTCGGCTGAAAACCAAGCGAGACACGGGAATTTTGTCTAGCTTCCTACACAATCAGAGATTAAATAGGTTTGTGGACTTAATTATGCTTATAACCTAATTGGCGTTCTTTCAGTACCTCTAACTTGGTTGGGATGTTCATCTAAGTGATCAAACATTTTTTAACCAATTATGAATCTAAAGGTCTTTCAAGTCAGTATGTGTTCATGCAAATGGTTTTTTTAGGCGGGTTTATTTGGGTCCTAAGAGGTAATCCTAACAATTCTAAATATAAAAGAATAATCAACGTATTGAAAGTGCAGAAGTTGAACACCCAAGTATTAAAAGGCTCGAAGTAAAAATGCAGAAATGAAAACCTGTTGTCAGCAAAGAATATTACATCGCTTTGTTCAAGTGATACAAGTATTCATTTTTTAGAAAAATGTTTTCCAAATAATTCATTTTCCACAAAATAAATAGAGGGCTAACTTGTATTTCCTAAGGAATTGAACGTGGAAAATTTCAATCTATCTTGAGCTAAGCCTTATTCCTAGGAATTTTCATCTACACTTATGAAATCAAGCACAATCATCAACCATACATAAAGAATTGACATCAATCAAAGCGTAGAATGATTCGGTCAATGTGCAATTGGATTTCTAGAGTGATCTAAGCATTCAATTGATCCTAATCTCCGGAAATTGAACTTGTTCTAGCTATTACTAACTAATTAATCTCATCACATCCTACATTGAAATTCAATTATAGATTGAAGTTATAACTTCAATTTTATACTATAATTGAACAAGGATCCTCGGACTATCCTTTGAAATGATAATTGCAAAATTATATCGATCAAGAGTACCGGTGAGCAACAATGAAAGATGGCCGAATTGAACAAGTTCTGGCGACAACTAGTGGAGGCACCAACCACGGCAATGCTCGGGACACTCCGAAGGTTATGGTCGCACCACAAGTTGAGACGAATGACGACGGAGCAAAGTCGGCGAGTGGCAGTTTCCGGCCAGGCGAAGGGACGAAGATGAGGCCAAGAAGGGGAGAGAGAAATCTTTTTTTTTTTTGTGTAATCTAGTGTGAGCGAGCAATGGGCGGCCAAGAGGGAAACTGCGAGGGCAAATTTAAAACTCTTTTAATCTTAGCCCTACACATTATCACTTGATCTAATGGCCAAGGTTTATTCATTAATGGGTGAGCAAAGCCCCTATCGGCTCTCTTTAATGCACATGGATGGATGATATGGCATCTTGGATGTCTAAGATGAAATGAATATAACGAATGGCCTTGATTAAACCTTGGAGGCTAAGTGATTGACCAAAGTCAACATTTACCTCCTTGCTTTGGGGGTTGGCCAAAATCTTTAGTTGGTTAATCGGCTGGAATTTAGGTCCTAATGGACCGGATGAATATGGTCGGGTCAATTTTGGTCAAATAGGATTGACCGGGTCAAACCGGGTTGACTCAAGGCCTCCTGATTGTCTTATTTTTCTCTAAATTGCTCTACGAGTTTGGCCACTTTAATTGGCTCAGCTCAACGGGCCGAAGCGGGTCAGGTCAATGGGGTTGACCCAGCCCAACTCTATTGGTCTTGATTTGTCGTTTTTGCTTAATTTGCCCAAATTATCCTAACCGTGCCCAAATCTTTATTGAAATTGAATCAATTTGGCCTAATCGAATTTAATGTGTGCTCCTTGATCTTGCTGTGGAAGATTAATCGCATCCCTAAATTTGTGCTTGAACATTGGCCGGCACATTTGAGCTTGTACTCTTGAAATTGGCCTTGGAATGTTGAATTGCCATGGTCCCTAAATAAGGTATCTAAAAAAGGAATCAAATTAATGAATTTTGGAAATTTTCGAATCACGGGTTAAAGTCCTCGGTACCGAAAAGTCAACTTTTGATCGTTTTAATAAAAACCGAGAATTAAAAGTTTCTATAGGATAGCAAAGGGGTCCAACTATGCTTGCAAAGATAGAATTGATGATTTTTTATTTCATGATTTTCCCAAACTTTATGAAATGACACTTAAAAGACTCTTTTTGGCGGAAAAAGGGGCTCCATCACGATCAACAATCTCGAGTCTCGAGTTTTTACTGTATTGATCTTGTCGGCGAAAATTTAGTTGTCGATAGCCCTTCTCCATACGTAACCAAAGCCCTGAGCCACAAATATTTGATTTCGCAATAGACTAGTCACCTTTACACACAAACCCAAATAGTTTATTTGTGTAAAACTATCTCCAATCGGTCTAGGTTAATAAAATTGGTGGCGACTTCAACGCTTGAATAAGAAAATATCAAGAAATAAGAATCACTTTTCCTCATTGTGTGCCTTAGGACAGCAGGAAAGGGTCGTAGGAGCTCATGTGGCTGCGCTGGTGGCCACGGGCTCTTGAGTACGGCAGGAAGCGGACGTCTATAAAGACTATTTAATATAATTTATTTATGTCGTGTCGCGACCAAAAAAAATTCTCTCGGGCGCTAGGTGGAAATTGTAATGCCCAAAAGATTTTTAGAAGATAATGCCTACGTGATTTAGACACGAGCTCTCTCAAGCCTTACCCAATCGCGACTTGAGTTCACTTAAAAGAAAAGTTCAATTTCGGAGTCGCCACTAATCGTTTTGGGGTAAATAGATTAGACACCTAATCGAGTCGAGGGAGAATCAACTTGATTCTACGAGACTAGAGATTCTAAAGTTCGGGAACTTGCTTACGTTAATATTTCTATTAACGCCCTTTTGGTACCTAATCGGTCGAAATGATTTTTAAGTGCTCATGCAATCTTGATAGCATTTTAGTCCTAAAGGTCAAAGCCATTTTTGTAGGTAAGCATGCAATATGTTTTTGTGATTTTCTCATTTTAAGTCCTAAACTAGACTAATCTATCATAGAAAAGGAAATTAACCAAACAAGGTATTGAAATATGGAGCAAAAAATAAACACTCAAGCAATTTAAAAGAAACTATTCTAAGTGCGAGAAAATAAAACCCGCAACTCGTCGGGTATTAAGAATTACAACCTTTTACAAATGAAAGAATGGGACTGGAACGGACATCGGTCAATCGCCATTCTTCGACAAATAAAAGAGCATCCCGTCGGGACATGAAATGCCTAATCATGCATCTAACGATCAAATGCAAATAAAGGCAATCAAATGGCCTCAGGGTTGGCCTTTGCAAGCATGCAATTTCGAGATTCGCGCCTAAACGAGTGGTCAGAATTGATTGTCATTGATTGAGCCCATTGATTCTCCACTTTGCACAAGCGCCGTGAGAGGGTAATGGCATTGATCCTAAGGCTTAACTAATGTAATTTGATACTCTAACGCCGAGCATATATCGGAGGATCGAACTGAATATTTGAATAGACGGCAATCACGACATATTTGAGTAACACGACATAAGAAGCATGAATTAAAAGTGATGTTCCGATTTTTGTGCAAATCTCGCCCAATTTAATCATTAATAAATCTCAAGAATGAGGTTTGAGGGTGCAAGTATCAATTTCGGCCACATTAAGCTTGAATACTTGAAAACATTGCCAAACTAGACCCCTAAATCAGAAAACGAACTGGTTTTCCCCTGAAAATTTTTGGATCTAGTAAAAATAGAAAATGGCCTTCAATGGCCACAAAATTTGACAGAAAAATGGATCAACATGTTCTGAGAAAGTTTCGTGTTTTAAGTTTCCTCAAAAGGGCCCTCGAAATTGGTGGAAAATGACAATTTTTCCCTGAAGGTCAGACAAAAAGCCTGTTTTTTCCTGACACTTTAAAGAATTTAAAAAATAATAGACGACAACCTAAAATCATGAAAATCGACAGAGACATAGATCAATGTGTTCTGAGAAACTTTCATGTTTTGATTTTTTTGCAAATAATGACTGCAACCCCATCGTATTGGCGAAATAAAACCAGAACAGATTGCTGTTCTGGAATCTGGAAAATCGACCTAGAAAGATCGGTAATGTGGAGGTCGATATGACCGAGTTAAAAATTTCGTATGGTCTTGAACATTTTTCATAGAATATCCATTGGCGTGTTCTACAACTTTTATGTAGAACACTTTTCCAAATTCTATTTGGGAAAAATCATGAAAAATCAACAAACTGCGAGGGTCGATCAGAAAAGAGTGAGAAACAGTGAAGAATAGCAACAGTTTTCATTTTTCCAGATTTCAGGACGAGTTTTGAAGGCCTGATTCACATAGTAGATGACGTCCCCTTGGGGCCCATAAATACTCAAATCGAATCTTGGGACGTCAAGATCGATTAACTCAACTATAGCGTCCTCAAAAAATATCATTTAGAAGGTCAAATGGCCATTGGAAGTGAGAGGGGTCAGAAAAACCATTTTTGCACAAAACTTGGGATACCACTCAGCAACAACCAGCATGCATACAGAAGCTATTTACCATCATTTTAAACTCAAAGACAGCAAATCACAGCAACAAACTTATCTTAAAAATATGGCAAGAACATAAGACCAAACGGGTCCTTATTCGACCGGCAAATGCCGAGTTTTAAGCTAAGGCCGAACCTACCTTTGTCTATGGACGCGCGAAGCTCAAACGAGCTATTTGGCCACCCAAGGAATGTCTCGGACGGCCACGAACAGCTCAGCAACTCTCTGATTCAAGGAGGAAATCGAAACCGCAAGTAAAGCGAGATGGCAAGATATGAGCAACAAAAGAAGATGAGAAAAAATCAGGGACTCCGAGCATAGCAGGCTCAAGGACACATCGGAGGGTGGTGTTGCAAGGCTGAGGGGACCAGACGGCGGCTGGAATGGTCGTGAGGGGGCGACAAAAGGCTCGGCACAATCATCAGTGTGTATGCCAGTGATGTGGCCGAGAGGAAGAAGTGGTGCGCTGGCGGTCTACAGTGGTCGGACGGTGACAAGGGTGGTGCGACGGGATGAAGGAGAGAGAGAGGGTGTCGGTGGTGGTGATGGTGATGGTTCGCCAGAGGGGGGTTGGCTGGCGGCGGCGCACGGTGGCCAGAGATGGTGCGGCTGTGGGTGAGAGAGAGAGAGAGTGAGAGTGTCTTCTATCTTAAAAATGCAGTCCCTAAAAAATGATTCCCCCTAGAGTTTTTGGAAAATGTGCAATTTATATAGTTATTTAAGTGATTTAATCTTGGCCATTCATCAAGCAATTGTTGAGATTTAACTTGTTCCCCAAGTTTGTGGTATATTTGTAATTATGGCTCAAGAAGGTGAAATGGGGTTGGCCTTGGGAAATGGGTCATAAAATGGGCTAAAATGGCCAGAAATGGTCAAAATCCGACCATTTCGCCAGATCTCCGGCGCACTGGTCGAATTGAGTCAACTCGGTCAAACCCGGGTTGACCAGTTTGATCAATTCTTGATCGGGCTGGTTCAAGGGTCAAACGAACTCCGATTTTGATGAAATTTTTGCCAAAATTTTCCTTTTGCCCTATATTTTCTAAATATGAATTTTCCCAAAATTTTATGGACCAAGATTTATTTATTTATTAATTTCTTGATTTGACTATACTAATTCCTCTTTTTTGGCTAAAACTGCTAGGCATTCTAGACATGTTGGAGTAAGCTTGATTTCCTTGGCCAAATTAAATGTCTAAAGATGTATTAGGATGCCTAATTGGAATGGGTTAAAAGAAATTAGGTCACTCGAAATCATTTAAGCTCGATTTTAAACCTAAACCACTCTTAATTTGGCCAAGCCAATCTCAAGATGAGTGAATTAGCCAAAATGGATAGTAGGTTCTGATTTGGTTTAATCAAATGACTTAAATCTTGGTATCGTCTCACAACTCATGAAGCAATGGTTTGAGACGATTGTTTAAGCTCGAATTAGGGCTTTGATGTGAAACATCCTCTAGATCAAATGTCTCAACTACAAGAAATTCTAAAAATGCTATCTAAATGGTCAATTTTGATTTTGGGCCAATTAAAGCTTACTTTTCCTTGAATTGGGGAAAAGTATGTCCCCAATTGATTTTTGTGAAATTGAAAGTGCAAAAACTCAATTAAAAAATATAAAGGACATTTCGTGATTTTTCTCTAATTTTTTCTATTTTTTTGTATTTTTTTTGAATTTAGGCCAAGAAAATTCATTTTTTCAAAAAAAATTCAATTTCTATGGTTAAATTCATGAATTTTCGAAAAAAGAAAGCAAGAAAATTCAAATGACACAATTTAGAACATGTTCATGTGAAAATACAAAATTCGACCCCGGGGTTGACTTTTGACCCGATTCTGGTCAAATGTTTGACTAAAAAATCAACTCGAAAGTTGAATTTTGACTTTTTGAGGTTAAGGTTTAAATGCATACTAAATGCTTGGCCAAAACATGGCCAAGTGAAAAAATGACTCTTTTTGGTTTGAAAAAAATGATTTTGTCGCGATCAAAACTCAAATTTCAAGTTTTAACTTTAAAATGATTGATCGGCTAAAAATCAGGTGTCAACAGTTACCCCTCTTTGAGAGGGAGTTCGAAGAAGTTCCTCTCAAAGACGAAATGATGCCTGAGTTTCAGTCAATTGACTCAAGAAAGAAATGCTGGGAAAATGCAAGGAAAGAAAAGAAAAATGACATTTGATCGAGGACGTACCTTTGAAGTTTACCTCTAGCCATTGGAATGTTTGTCGCACATCTCACTCTCTGCTTCTCTCTCTTTCTTGAGGAGTTTTTTTTTTTTTCCAGTAAATAACTAAGGATATGGTTACTTACCTTATTGGGAGCGAGAGGGGGATAACCAAGCACCGGGCTACTTGACCTCTTGAGAAAAGGTGAGGAGTATAACCCGGCATTGGGTTACTTGTCCTCTTGAGAAAGCCACCCATATACACTCGCAGGAGTTAACTTAATTGGATAATCTTCTGAGGCTATGGGCCGCGATCACTTACGGGGATTTCGAGGCTGCTGACCCATGTACACTCACAGAAGGACTATAAAAAGACCATGCCACTTGGGGGTCGAAGAGAGTCTTTATCTGAGGCTACAGGCTGCTATCACTTACGGAGGGTGAATGCTCTAAAGCTGCTCACCTGCATACACTTGCAGATAGCTTGCAGATACGGTGACAGACCATTAAAATCACCGTATTCAAAGCTACAAGTTGTGCCACATGACCGCGAGCTCGTGTTGTGCTTTGGGATACCATTCGGGAAATTTTCATCTCAAAAGGGTTTTAATGACCGCACTTGGCTAATCACTTCAAAAAGGTTTTAACCACCGCACTTAGCTAATCATTTTGGAAAAAAGTTCTAATGACCGCACTTTGCTAATCATTTTGAGAAAGGTTTTAATGACTGCACTTAGCTAATCATTTTGGAAAAAAGTTTTAATGACCGCATTTAGCTAATCAAAGGGAAATTTGTGAGAATTTCACTGAGGAAACATCCGTTGGGGATTAATAATTTTTTTTAAAGGGTTCCAAGATCGCTCTTTGGCAAATCAATGGTGGTTTGGGTTTTGCACGAAGACTTCCGAACGTCATTCCATGCAATTGATATTCAGTATTTGAAGACTGTCATTAGTCGTCAAAAATTCCTTTGGAAAACAAATTTTGAGCAAAATGATTTTTGTAAACTTAAAGGGTTATACTAAAAGATGCCAAATTGGTATACCTCAATTGAGAAGGTCTTCTCATTATGGCTCTCAAGAAAAATGCTTTTTATCCCATCTATTGATGTGGGAAACAACTTCGCTCAGAGAAAATGATTCTCTCACAACCTATATCGAAGGCTATCGGGAATGCTTGCAATGAATATAATTTGACCGATCCGAAAGGTCTTCTAAGGGACCGTAATGTTGGTTTGGCCAATGGTGTTCAATAGGGACTCTTTTGAATCAAGTCTTGTGAAAGAAGAATCTTTGTAGTTTGCTTCGGGTTTACAAGTAAAGAACCTACAAAACGAGAAGAAATAATCTTGTCCGCACTCCTTCGAGTGAAACTTAAGATGTATAAACTCTACGTTAACTTAAGTGCCATAATCAGAAGAGACTTTAAAGGGTTGTAATGTAGGCTTGGATTGGGGACTAAGAAATGAAAATGCTCATTTTGGCTAAAAAAATATATGCGGAGGGCTAAGGTTGGTGATCACCACTGTCTTAGCACTGGTATTCAGTCTTCGATCTTCAGGATTACCGCTGGGGATTGTGCGGCCTTCAATGATATGTCGTATCGGGACTCCATTGGGGATTGAATTGACTTGGGGGAGGAACCGTGGGTGACTCCATCTTTAAACTTCGATTTGGGTTGTTTCGTTAAAACCACAAGTTGATTTCACTTGGGAATCACACGTTACCAATTCGTTCCACTGGGAATAGCATCGGCTCCATTCAAAACAAGCTTAACTAAGTAGCATTTTGCTAAAATTACAAGTCAACCCTCTTTGGGAATACATTTGTCTACCCAAAATTGCAAGTATACTCCAATTAAGGATTTTACATTTGCTTCATTAAAGATACAATTGTAGAACCAAATGATATGATCTTTAAAACCGTTAAGGCTAGTCTCAAGACAACTTCTTTTGCCCTCTAGTTCAAATTTTCGAGTCTCTTTTTTTTTTTCTTCTTTTTTAGGAGAACCCGAGAATGACCAGGATTACAAAAGTTACTAAGTTACATTTGATCTTGAAAATTCAATGAACCTTAGGAAGCCTAGAAATTAGTGATTTACAAAAGTCCCAGATGCTCTTGATGCTTTAATGTGCTCTGGATGCTTTAATGTGCTCTGGATGTCTTTGGAAAGTGGCGCCTATTCGCTTGCCTCGGTGTACAATCGATGATCACCAACAAAGGTTTAAGAAACGAAATTATCAGCCCAAAGGGGTTACGCAAAGGATAAAGTGTATAGGATAGAGAAAGAACCGCTCTTCATCATCCTAAAGCACTTAAATTTTCGATCAAGTTTAACGCAAAGCAACCCACGAAGATTAACTCAAGTACAAGCAAGAAAATTTCTAACCTACTTTTCTCACCTTTTACCGATCTTACCTCCATGTTGCCTCGATGTGGGGTGGTTCTTGACAGGGATAAAGAAGCGAAGTTCTCCAAAGTGTGTAGGGACGAAGAGGCTAGCAAGAGATGTATTTATTGTTTAGGAAAAAAATGACATGCTGTCCATCATCTTGATCCATGTATTCAAAGCGAACAAACCCTACATCCTAAGACATGGTGTTCTCTCATCGCTCAACTGTCAAAAGTGTGTAGGGATGTGTTTGGTTTTGGCTTACCTTTCGTCATCTCAAGATTACCTACCCGGCATATGCTTAACATTTCCCCTTTTTGTTTTCTAAAAAATCATTCAATTCGAAACATCTTCCATGGGGATTTTTGATAGAAAATGCATGAATCAAAGCATGAATGATCAAATGCACAATTCCATTCTAAGCTTATAAGAAATCAGGCTCTAAATTGATTTGATTTGATAATTATATATTATATTTTTTGGACTTTGTTTTTTGTTTGGACCTTCGAAAATGTTTTCGAAATGATCTTAAATACCCATGTCCAAAAGTGATCTTCTGAAGATACTTGACATTCGAGGAAAAATGGTACTTACCTGGCTCGTGTGGGGTAGTAAATTGGTTTGTCAAGATTTCCTTTGTCTTTGCGAAAGGTTCTTTGTTGGTTGCTTCCCTTTGGTCGACTCGACCTTGGACCCGCAAAATGAACGAATATGCAAATGATATGCATGGTATTTATGCTATGCAAATGTCCTATAGTGACTCAGGTTTTCGACGAAAAAGGGGGGTGCACTGCCCTCCAAATTTCATTCAGGAATAATACTTCTTCATGACATCAGCGTTTACAGGCATTGGCAACTCTTGATCGTCTATTTCTACAAGAATTAAAGCTCCACCGGATAGGAACTTCTTGACAAGATAAGGGCCCTCATAATTTGGTGTGAACTTTCCACAGGGGTCTTGAACTTTAGTTGAGACTTTCTTCAGAACGAGATCGTCAACTCCAAAACTTCTCGGTTGAACTTTACGATTGAACGACTTGACCACTCGCTTATAGTAACCTTGGCCATGGCATAAGGCTTTCAGCCTTTTTTTTTTCAATCAAATTCAATTGCTCATACCTCTGTTGAACCCACTTAGCTTTCTATTTCTATCGGCAAGACCGTTTCTATTCTGTAAACTAGAGAAAAGGGCGTTGCCCCAGTCGAAGTTCGAATCGACGTTCGATACGCCATCAATGCGTATGGCAATCGTTCATGCCAATCTCTATAGTTCTCGGCTGTTTTGGACAAGATTTTCTTGATGTTTTTGTTTGCCACTTTCACAGCACCATTCATTTGCGGGCGATATGGAGACGAATTCAAGTGACAAACCTGAAATTTGTTTAAGAGTTCATTCACTACTTGGTTGTTCAAGTTTGATCCATTGTCAGTGATGATTGCTTCAGGCACTCCGTAACGAGCAATGAAATCACGGCGGATAAACTTAGCTACGTTCTTCACGGTGACATTGGCATATGAGTTGGCCTCGATCCACTTCGTAAAATAATCGATGGTCACTAAGATAAATCGATGCTCATTTGATGCCTTTGGATTGATTGGTTCGATAACGTCGATCCCCCATATTGAGAAAGGCCACGCTTCGAACATCTGGGGTAATTCATTCGATGGCGCGTTGATCTTGTCGCCATAGACTTGACACTGGTAACAATATCGCACGTGACGAATACAATCTGATTCCATGGTCAACCAATAATAACCCAACCTCATGATTTTCCTTGCCAAAAGATGGCTATTCATATGCGGGTCACATTTCCCTTCGTGTATTTCTTGCATGAGTTGATTGGCTTCGCATGCGTCTACACACCTCAGCAAAATCGAATCAAACGATCTCTTATATAATGTTTCACCGCTGAGGAAAAACTTTGATGCCAGCTTTGTCAAGTGTTTTCTATCGACAACCTCACTTCCTTGAGAAAACTCGCCATTCTAGAGATAATTTTTTATATCGTGGAACCACGGTTCACCATCGGGTTCCTCTTTGATTCTCATACGATATGCCAGACTCTTGAGAATTTCGATCTTCAAGGGGTCAATATCCAATCAATCCATGACTTTTAGCATCGAGGATAAAGTTGCCAAAGCATCGGCAAATTGGTTTTACGATCTTGGCAAGTAATCAAAAGATACCTCTTCAAACTCTTCTATCAATTCTTTGAGGAACTTGTGGTATGGGATTAGCTTCGAATCTCAAGTTCACTATTCCCCTTTGATTTGGAGGATGATAAGCATAGAATCCCCATGAACTTGTAGTCTTGAGACTTTCATTTCTATGGCATACTGTAAGCCAAGAACGCAAGCTTCATATTCCGCGATATTATTGGTACACGGAAACACAAGCTTTGTGGCAACGAGATAATATTGACCATCCGAGGCAATGAGAACTGCCCTAATGCCAGAACCAGATAAGTTAACTGCACCATAAAAAAACATCGTCCATTTGTCTCTAGAGATAAAGAGAATACGTTCGTCTGCTAGATTCGCATCATCCACGATTTTTACTCCTATGGGGCTCTCAGCTAGCATATCAGCGATAGCTCTACCCTTGACGGACTTTTGTGCCATACTTTGCACATCGAATTATGAAATGAGGACCTACCATTTATCTAACCTGCCAACCAAAGCGGGCTTCTCCAAAAGGTACTTGATGAGGTCATTCTCTGTTATCAATAAGATTCGATAGTGAAGAGTGTATTGCCGCAGATGGTGTAATATCCAAACCAAAGCTACACATGTCTTCTCGACTTTTGAATAATTCATCTAGGACATGATGAACTTCTTGCTAAGTTAGTATATTGCGCACTCTTTTCCATCATTCGGTCTCTTTTGAGTGAGCATGGCTCCTAGCAACTCATCATGGACGGTTAGATACAATATCAAAGGAGTCCCTATAATTGGTGGGACGAGGATCGGTGGTTGCGTTAAGTATCGCTTGATTTTCTCAAATGCATTCTGACACTCTTCATCCCATTCTACCTTGGCATTCTTCTTTAAAAGTTTAAAGAAAGGTTTCGCTGTTTCAGATAAATGAGATATGAATCTCGCCACATAATTCAACCTTCCTAGTAGGCTCCATACCTCTTTAACTATTGACGAGTGCTTAAGGTCGCATATGGCTTTGACCTTTGATGGATCTGTGATATCCCGAAATTTCAACTGTATGGATTAATCGACGGACGACTATCGATTCAAATTGGAAAAATGTGTATAATTGGATTTTTGGACGTTTTCGCACTGTCAAGGCAATAAAATGGAATTCGATAGGTTTTAAATCACGAATTCAAATCCGATGAAAAGTTTTAGACGTTCCGTTTTCGATAATTTAAAATTTATTGGTAAACCCTAAATTCACAGAAAAGAGACGGTAAGCCAAAAATTAAGGATCGGAGAAATGTTTCGGACGTGGCATGAACCATCGGACCTATTTTCTATTAAATTCGGATTTCAAGAGGCCCGATGATAGAAAATGACCGTTTTGCCCTCAAAAGCCCATTTTGGCCCAAAATGAAGAACTCATTGGATATTAAGCCCATTGGGCCCGCAAAAATTCAAGCCAAGCCCATGTGAATAGTGCAGCCCGTGAATAGTGCCAAATGAATAGTGCCAATTATCGTTAAATTTCCTCGCACTTGGATTTGCGTAAATACATCATTCCATCCCGACCCCATTCGCGCATTTTGTGGTCGAGCGTGGAACCACAGAGCAAGCTCGACCACTCTCCAATCATTTGTGGTTCGGATAGGGTTTTCGTTAGCGATAGTAAATTAATATTGATGCAAATAGATGTTCTGTTGTATACTCTTGGACCAATATCCTAAAAAAAATTCTCCTTTTTGGTATATTTGTCCCCAATCCCCAGCATGTACATATTATGGTTGAATAATATCACCTTGATGGACCAAAATCCGGGTACTTATAGGATTATTACCTCAATGGAAGAGCGTAATCATATAGTATAATTGCACTGATCCAATAATTTTACTACAACTCGCACCACCACGAGGTTTCAATAAATTTAACTGTTTTTTTTGTTTGTATTATAAAAAAAAATTACAAGGACCCCCTGTGAATGCAAAGAGACGGCTTGTCAACAAACATGGGACTGGCCCACTGTAGTAGAGAAATTAATATGGTGGCGGATTGGATCGCGAAAGCTCACAGAATTAAAATCTTGCATTCCAACTGGTTGTCCAACCCCTCGGAAACTCTTTGGGCCTTACTATGTTCTAATCCAAGTTTATTGTACTCGAACTCTTTGAGCTAGTTTATGGAAATTGCATTTTTCCGACAAAAAAAAAACTACATTAATCATTTTTTATAAGTGTAAAGATCTGCTATCTAAAAGAGCATGATTATTAAATAATCAAATCATTTAAATTTATTGTAATCACCCTATTAGGTTCTTGGTCATAAAATCAAGGAACAAGTAACGGGACATTTCCTTTCGTAGTTTCTTTTCCGGATGACTGTGTTGCTGATAGACTTCAATGTAGCCCGACTTCTAGAAGAACTTTTTGTTCTTTCTTAATGGTCTCAACAAAAGAAATGGTTAAATTATGTTAACAAATGTCTCGATAGCATTTTTTGGGAACGCTTAATAAGAAAATTTTCGATTGTCCAAGCATTGATTATATATGTCATAAGAAAAATCAGAGCATTGTAAATTACAGCCCGTTTATCAGTTATTTAGTAAATGCTTAAACTTGTTCAACAAAATAAAAGAAATTATCTCTATGATTTTACTATAAAAACTTTTCCAAGAATTTTTATGAGCATTTTTAGGGGACTAGTCCCGCGTTCGAGGTGGATTATTGTTGGGTAAAAAAGTAAAAAAACGTGATCCCATCAGATTTGCTACGCAAAACCGATCTTCTGTTGTAACTTACTGACATTAAAGGAAACTTATGGATGCAAAAGTGATCAAATTTACAATGATTAAGAAAATTACGATGAGTAAGGAAAATTACGAACACAAGGTTGTAAAAAATTTACAAAGTGTAATGAAAATTATAAACGATTAGATATTTTACTAACAATAACATAAAAAAAATTTACTATTAACTTAGGTAAATTACTATTTTTGTGGAATATTAAGAACCATAGGACTTGGAGAACGTACTCCCTTAAATGAGATCTAATGTCCTCTAAAAGTTGCGAAAGAATATTTATAGATAAGTTACTAGTAGTGAGGATAAATACGTTCGCCATAGAAAAGTTACAATCCAATAGGTAAGGCCATTTTTTTTTTGTGTGGAGTATTACAAATTATAAAATCCATAAAACTTCTGACGACAAAAGGGAAATTATGAATTTCCATGCACATCAATTTTGGAAGTATATACTAGTAATGATATTTTCCCTCATGCATCCAAGAAAAATAGAGTTCAAAGGCATGATTGATAGACCCTTTATTTTCAATACCACATTGTTGTGACTATGTTTCGTTCAAACTTCACATCGGCAAGGGACTAATGAAGAGTGATATGATATGATCTTTGAGCTTGGTCTTAGAATGGGTGTAATGATCTCCGTCGGTGTACAACACATCAATCACCCGCGAGAGATTGAGAATTCGCGTGAGAACTGGTATCGGGGCCGCGGTTGGACGAAGAAACTCTTCATTGATGTCCTTCCACGCATCATCAACTCGTTTCTGGAGTTCCTCCTCAGCTTCCTGCTCCGACACGCCATTTTCTTTCATGAGCAACTCCACCGAAGATGCTACATGCCCCCTCTTTTGCTCCAACTGTATGTCAACAACATTGGTGTGATTAGGCCAACATTGTTTCCAATTGAGTGGAGATTACTGGAGGATAATTATGTTTTTATTATACCTGGTGAGAAGCAATGTCATCCATGAACCTACATATGATTTGTGAAGCCTTCAAAATCTTGCAGTCACCAAGCAACCATTCAAAAGCATCTCTTGTGACCACATCGCCCATTCCGACAAGTGATGTGATCGCTATCACTTCATGGCCTGTCGTTAGCAATGCAAGGGGCATGTATTCCTCCATTGTTGGTGTGTAGCCGGTATGGAACCATTTGGCTTCATGGAAATACCCTCTCGCTTGCTTCTTCATCTGAGAAATTACACATAAACAAGAATGTTGGGTTCCCGAGAAAAAAAATTGCATTGGATGCATGTAAAATGTACCAATGATGCTTACGGCTTCTTTTGCGTAGACGAGGCGGTATGATCTTCCTTTCGTGGCCAGTTCATTCCCCATTTTATCATAGAAATTGAGAAGCTCCTTATAATAAGCTTGCATATACTCTGGTAGTCCGTCCATGGCATCATCATCCCACCTGAATTTGAGTCCTTGAAAATGACACACCTACTCTACACATACTCGATCAAATTCAGAAGTTTGAGAAAGAGAATGCAGATTACGTACTTCTCAATTGCTTCGGTGAAGAGTACAAGTTCTTCCAATGTGCCATAGACGTCATAGATATCGTCAAGAATGGAAATCAGGGCGATCACTTTGATTAGTATATCTCTGGCCACGCAAACTCCGGCTGAAAATATGCTCCCGTTATCCAGAAGAACAACTCCACAATCCTGTCTCTAGCAAATGGGAACTTCCTCGCAACATCTATATCTTTTCACCACCTATGATTAAATGAATATGAGCATTATTGAAAAGTACGTTAGCCTGATCATTTCGCATAGTTTAAACTTATTTTTTTCACTTATAAAGGACTTTCAAAAGCACTATTTGGAAGGGCAAATTGAAACCAGATAAGTAGACCTTTGGGAAACACAACTAGAAAAAGCGGTAGTTTGGGCATTGTTAAAACATAATCTAGAAGCTGATTTTAGATTATACTATCATGTGAAGTTAGTTGACCTTGTAATCTTGCCAAGTTCCTTCTGGTGTTGTTCTTGCAGTAAGTTGAAATCTAGTTTAGCCAAGGCGAGCAAGACCTCGTCATGTGAATGCTCTTCTTGATAGAGTGAAATATAGTGCCATGCCTCGAGTCTCGGCAATCCCCTACGAAGTGGCTGCTTTAGGGCATGACTTACGTGTTTCCCAAGACTTGTGCTTACTTTCATTTCATCAATCGATTCAAGGTGAGTTATAGCAAAAGGAAGTGCTTCTTCCAAAATATCATCACCATGGCATCTTAAATGGCAAGCTTCGTATAGGCTCAGCAATCCGCGTACATCTGTGATGAGTGATTCCCTGAAGTTGCCTTCAATGTCCTTGAATTTGTTAAAGACCTCTGTGCGACCCACCAACATGGAAAAAAGATGTAATCAATTAGAAATTAGGAAAGTGATACGCCTAATTAATTTTCTAGATTTTCCATTTGTTTCTCCTAAAATTAGAAATGAGCAATAGTAAATTTTGCGGCATTAATTTTCCAAAGAAGGAAATTTATGGGTATCTAATCGGATTGGTTCACTAAGTTTAAGACTTACCCGATGAAATATTGTAACCTCGTTGTCGGAGCAATCGGAACATAACAGCAACCATGTGAAGGTCATCTCCCTTAAAATCTCCATGATCAAGTTGAGAGTAACTTTTGTGGATTTGCTCTAATTGCTCATCTATTTCTTGTTCAAAATGGTAGTCAATTCCCAAGCGTTGAATTCGATCAATCAAGTGAAGCATTTGTGAAGGCTTATCCACGACATCAGTCAGCATCTTCCTCGCCTCTCCTTTCAATTTCTCAACTTTTTCCTCCACCCTTCCAAGGAATTTGAACTTCTGCAAATATATAATACGCTATTCTCAATAAAAGCAAGTGATATATATATTTTACAAAAAAAAAAAAAAAATCAAAGGAAAGCGAAATTACCATGAAAAATAATAATCACCTTTTCTTGGTTTCAAACCCATAAAAAATATGAAAACAAGGCAAATTGTGCATACTGAAAACTCAATACGACGAGCATATATTCTCAGAAAAGTGAATTAGCGACAAAGACCAAATCATTTCATTTTCAAACTTTCAAAGAGACGAAATCTAACATTATTCTCTAAAATTGAATAATGGATGACCAAATCATTTCATTTTGGTGGAGTAGTACAATTGATGTTTTTGAAGGAGGGACTGTTGCATACGTCGGGTTTATACAATAGTTTAAACTTGTTAAACATGACCCTGTTTGGCATAACCAAACTCTTGAGTTAGGAAGAAATTAAATGCGACTCATAGCGAGGGAACTTCCCAATGCAGCAGACCTAATTCAAATGATTTGTTGCTAAATGAAACGTGGTTTGTGCAGAGATGCAAGAACAAGTATTTGGCAGCCAAAACGAATTCGCGAAGCGAATGAACTTCACTTCACTAGAAGAACAGAAACCACCATCTCGCTCTTTCCTTTCTTCATTGCTACCTTTCTCTTTCCAAAGGATAGGGTGGAGGTGCATAAGAACCTATTTTTATTTTATTTTTTTAAAGGACGCCCGAGAACATTTCCTAGATCAATTAAGGATCACCTAGGAAATTGATAGGATAGGATAGGATAAGGTAATAGAATTGGTAGAGAAATTCATAGACCTAGGTGGGATAGTCGAATTGATAAAGAGGATGGAGATCAAAACAAAAAGTTGAATGCCCGAGAAAGCAAAGATAGATTCACAAGTCAAATCCACCAAGGTCGTTGGTTGATACTTCTCTTGAACGGACAGTGGAATTACGGTGGAAATGATCAAGCCAACCATATAGTTCTGCTACTAAGAATTAGTCCTAAACCAACGCAACTAGAACCCTATATCCGTATTCTCTTTCTCCTAGACGGAAAGGCTAAGAGAAAAAAATAAACGAGGAAGAAAACTTTTTTCTCGCTCAATCCCTTTAATGTTCTATTACTTTACTAGCAGTTCTCTCTTTACACTTGAAGACAACCCATTATTTTTCACAAACATGAATAGTCAAAGAGTTCACAAATGTCGCGAACTTGCAGGCAGAAGAAGAGCTCAAAGCTGTCCAAAGCAGCCCTACTTTCACCATATTTGCCCTAGGTTCACATATAGTGTAATTGGTATGATCCATCATATCCTTCGCAACATGTAAATATACTTTTTTCCATTCAAGTGCAATTGCAAAAATTTTCTGGTTATACATATTTGTAAACAAATGTATAATGGGTGACTTACATAATGATAGAAGATGCGAGTTTTCCATTATGTAACTAATTTATCAAGCACTATTGGGATCGATGCTACCCAATAATCTAAGAATTAAAGTGCATTTTTTCATTGAAAACTTCATGATAAAGGAATATATTTTCCATGGAAATTATTTTCAAAGAAAATGGTTCGTTTTCATTTGTTAGGTGGGTTAGGAAAACCGATTTCCTTCTTGCCAAAAGAGGAAGTTGTTTTCACCCAATCTAAAGTTGTTGTTTTTAGTCCATGGAAAACGTTTTTCCATCGATTAATTATGCATCATCCAAAACCGAAAAATAAAAATAAAAAAATCCAAAAATAGTTTTCCATCAAACAAATGGACCTTAATTCTTGATGCTATCAATCATTGTGAACACAAGGACTTTTGTTAAGTCTACAAAACGCAATTGCAAGAAAACAAAGGAAGAAGACATAAGAAGAATTACTAACCGTCAAGTTGGAGGGAGAAGCGTATTTGAGGAAGTAATCGCCCCATATGCTCTCATGATATTCCGCGCTCCGGCGTTCGACCACGCCGCTTCTTCCTTTACTTGGAGAAGAAGATGGAATTGCCGAAACCTGAACCGACATGTTCCCCACTATTTTCGTGCTTTGTTTGTGGATGTTGTAACAATACGCGAATTGAAGACTAAGGAGGGGCTTTCAGTGTGTTGCAAAACATCAAACACTTGATGGGTATTTATAGACAATGTGTTCATAGCCACCTTGCTACTTGGACTTGTTTTTTAGAGCAAACCTGTCATGCCCCGAGCTCTCGAGCACGCGACCATCCGGATACACTTATCCTTTGGGTTAATAAATGTGATATCCCAGGATGCGTCGACGACCCATTCATTTTATCTTTTGAATTGCGCATGCGGAAACGAATAACAACACCCGACAGCAGGGATAGAAGGAAAAACAGCATAACAAACAGCATTACAAAAACATGTCTTTTTATTTATGAACATGTTAACCTTAAGAAGTCTATAATTACAAGCTCTTACTTACGGGCCACTTCCTACACGACCAACAAAAAGATACCGGGGGTCGGGTTAACTTAAACTTCTCTACGCGAGAGCACCTCGAACTGCACCTGCTAACCATTCGATCTATGGTCCTGAAAAACGGTTAACAACAACGAGTGAGATAAAATCTCAGCAAGTTAACAACCTAAGCCTCGCGCAGGGTGCCAATTCACTCAGAGCATACCCTAAACATGCAACCTAACGTCGGTGGCAGATCAATAGCGAGCAACTCTCATTCTAAACAATCTATATCAGGTTCGGTGACTTTCACCAATCAATAGACAATTCACAGGCATTCTTACCTTGCCTTGGCACATGCACACGCTCTGCATGTTATCAGTTATAATAGCACTCTAAAAATAATGCATCAGCCAAGTCAATCAGAACACATAGCACTATCCCTCATGCACAATACATCAAGGCGTATTCCAATTTTATGTCAAGACCCACGGATTAGTCCGCGCAAGATTCCCGCCAAGACCCACAGATTAGACCGCGTAAGGCCCCTGCCAAGACGTACGGATCAGTCTGAGCAAGGCACTACCAAGACACATGGATTTCTCCACGCAAGGTGCTTTCGGCATGATCGGGCATCGCCCCAAAATCATCAGGCGCGGCAACGTCTCCTCCCCATAGGCAGATGGCATTCCCGAAGGAGAATCGGTCCGGCCTCTACTGCAATCCGTCATCCAACCCAGTCAGGCATCTGATAGATCTTCACCGTCCTAGCCCTGCTGGAACCCGATCCTGCCCTACTAGGACTTCGATCACACGGGCATCATCCCCAATCACCATTGGGGGTCCGTACACTTTTGTGATCACACGAGCACCTCAATCATGCATGCCAATCTAATTCTTTTCATTTTGCTAGTCAATGCCACATATTTCGTGCTCATGCCATGATCGTGCTCACACATAAAATATATTGCCATTTTCATAATAAAAATCACACGTGATCACACAGACGTGCTTTTCATGCCAAAATTCACATGCCTCACCTTTCAAATCAAATAATTGGTTCCAAAGCATAATACTCAGCATTTCAGCTTGGCACCACAACAATTCTCATTTTCATGTCAAAACACATTCTTTTCTACTATAAACTCACAAAGCATATTACTCTTATTTTTCCAAGGAAATTTTCATCTTAAAAACTTACCAAGCATATATAGAAAATTTAACCCAACCATGGTTAATTAACCTAACTATGGTTAACTAACCCAACTATGGTTAATTAACCCAACTATGGTTAACTAACCTAACCAAGGTCAACTAACCTAACCAAGGTTAACTTAACCCAACCATGGTTTAACTAACTAACCATAGTTACTCATTTAACCATAGTTAAAAGTCTAATTTGCACCTTAAACTAACCCTAAGTGCAATTAACAACCTATTCAAGGATTAGGGAGTTAACTCATCGTTTAACAGCGGTGACGACTACGGCGACGACGACGCGAAGACGATGGTGGTGGTGACTCGGCGACGGCACGTAGACGGAAAATGGGTATTAACGGCGGCTCGACTCGGCGCGGCGCGGCGTACGAACAGTGGTTCGGTACGGGCTCGGCGCGGCGGCACGGCTTGGCGACGACGGCCTAAACGTCGGCGACAAGGGCACGGCTTCAAGGCACATCTTGGGTAGCATGACGGCAAGGTGAAGGGTGTGAAACAAGAAGGAAAAAGGGTGAAAATGGGGGAGAGAGGAGGGAGCTACGAATTTTGAGAGGAAAGAGAGAGAGTGAAAGAGAGAAAGAGGGAGTGAGATTGGTCTTGCTTCATCTTATCCAAAAGTGCATTATTGCCTCTCACAATCAATGCAAGTCTTCAAAATATCTCCTTTTGTCTTCTTGACTTTCAAGACAACTTCAAGACCAATAAATGAGATAAGGAAAGAAAAGAAAAGGAAAGGGCAAGGGGGATGGTTTGGACAAGGGAGGGGAAGCATGAAGAAAGCAAGACAAAAAGCTTTAATTAGCTTTGTCTTAAGACCATAAATGCAATCTTCAAAATATCTCACTTTCAAGATGGGTAAAATGGTCTTTTCCCAAAAAAATAACTATTCATTCGGCACTATTCACGGGATGCACTATTCACTTGGGCTTGGCTTGAATTTTTACGGGCCCAATGGATTTAATATCCAAAGAGTTCTTCATTTTGGGCCAAAATGGGCTTTCGGGGGCAAAACGGTTATTTTCTATTATCGGGCCTCTTGAAATGCGAGTTTAAAATAAAGTAGGCCTGTTGGTTCATGCTAAGCCCGAAACGTCTTTTCGTTCCTTAATTTTCGACTTACCGACTCTTTTCTGTCAAATTAGAGTTTACCGCTAAATTTTGAATTATCGGAGACGGATCGTTCAAAACTTTTCATCGGATTTGAATTCATGATTTAAAACCTATCGAATTCCATTTTATTGCCTTGACAGTGTGAAAACGTCCAAAAATCCGATTATTCATTTTTTCCAATTTGAATCGACAGTCGTCCGTCGATTAATCCCTACAGTTGAAATTTCGGGATATCACAAAACCAATCACATTTTAATGAATAATATTACGAGTGAGATTATTTCGTATGAAAATAAGATGTCTTCCTTGTAATATAATAGATCCTACCCATCCTGCCTTCATAGAACCACCGATATTAGTGAAATTTAGATGTAGTAAGTACAGTTTTATTTCATATCGGAATAACTTATTTCTTATGAAGAGATGGATTTTGTGTCTCTTCCATGACTAGATCTAGGTTCCTCTTTCGGGAAATTTGCATACGTTCATGTATACCGCGGGACAATTAGCTCTTTGTAATAGGCCGAGTCTATTCATTAAACGATCTTCAACTTACACTTTTAAGTCATCTACTCAGTTGGTGGTTGATTAGCTCGGCCAAGGTCTTGGATTCAATTGTCTGAGTCATGACACTTGATGGGTATTTATAGACAACATGTTCATAGCGACCTTGCTACTTGGACTTTTTTTTAGAGCAAACCAATCACATTTTAATGAATAATATACGAGTGAGATTATTTCGTACGAAAATAAGATGTCTTCCTTGTAATATACTAGATCCTACCCATCTTGCCTTCATAGAACCACCGATATTAGTGAAATTTAGATGTAGTAAGTACAGTTTTATTTCATATCGGAATAACTTATTTTTTATGAAGAGATGGATTTTGTGTCTCTTTCATGACTAGATCTAGGGTCCACTTTCGGGGAATTTGCATACGTTCATGTATACCGTGGGACAATTAGCTCTTTGTAATAGGCCGAGTCTATTCATTAAACGATGTTCGACTTACACTTTCAAGTCACCTACTCAGTTGGTGGTCGATTAGCTCGGCCAAGGTTTTGGATTCAGTTGTCTGAGTCACGACACTCCTACATACGATTCCTGTTGTATTATAAGGGGCTTGGGGTTAGGTGGTACTTCTTCTTGTTGCGATTTAGTGGAAAGAGTTCCGCCTGTAACCCATATGATTATCCAATTTAACTAAGAGTCCATTTGTTTGAAAGAAAATTGTTATTGGGAAATTGTTTTTCGACATTCCAATGTATGGATGACGGAAAAACGTTTTCCATTAATTGAAAACAACAAGCTTAGATTGGGGAAAAATGACTTCCCCTTCTGATAAGAAAGAAATCACTTTCCATAAACTACCAAACAAATAAAAATAACTACTTTCCTTGGATATGATTTTCAAGAAAAAAATTTATTTTTATCATAAAGATTTCAGTGAAACTAACGCACCCCAAATTTTAAAATTTACTTCATCGAAATAGTAAGAAGCAAGAAATAAACGTTTTTTTTGTCATAGAAATAAACGTTATTTGGACCTATTTTTCATTTTATTTTCATTTTGTATATTGTCATGTCAAAACTAGCAAACAACCTTTCAAAGGCTCGAGGGGAAAAGTACCAAAAAAGTCTTAAATCTATTGTATTGGTAACAATTTAATTCTAAATCTTTCAATTTGACCAATTTAATTCTAAACCTTTCAATTGAACCAATTTAATCCTAAACATTTTCACATTTGTACCAATTTAGTCCATTTGGCCAATTTAGGCTAGAAATCGCTAACTTGGATACCAGTTGTCCTACGTGACACGATCGGCGTTGACGTAGATATTTTTTTTTATAATTTTTAATATTTTTTTTCTTTTTTCCTTATTTTCCTTTCCTTTTTCTTTTTGCTGGGGGCCGGCGAGGGTGAGCGCCGACAAGGCCCCCCTTGCCAGATTTGGCGAGGTCAACATTGGTCGAGGCTATGGTAACCTTGCCTGGGCGAGGGTGAGGGTCGACCTTGCGTCGAGGAGGTGAACCCTTGCCTAGGGGGGGTCGCCAGGCCTAGGCGAGGGTTGCTAGGCTTAGGCGAGGGTTGCTAGCCCTCATCCAAGTGAGGCACAGCGAGGCCACCCCTGCCTAGCCTCACCCTCGCCCAAGCGAGGCCCGACAAGGCCAACCTTCACCTAGGTGAGGTGCAGCGAGGCCACCTTGGCCTTGGTGAGGGTTAGCCTTGCCAAATCTGGTGAGACTAGCCCTCACCAGCCATGGCCTGTAGCAAGTGGCCAGACCAGACATCAACAAAAACAAAAGAGAAAGCAAAAGAAGAAAGAAAAAAAGAAAAAAAATTTAAAAAAATGTCCACGTCAGCATCGGTCGTGCCACATAGGATGTCCGAAGTCCATGATTTCCCATCTAAATTGGCTAGATAGATTGAATTTGTACCAATGTGAAAAGGTTTAGATTAAATTAGTATAATTGAAAGGTTTGGTATTAAATTGGTACAAATGCAATAGATTTAAGACTTTTTTGGTACTTTTCCCAAGGCTCGATCAAAGTGCTCAATTTCTTTAAATGTGAAGATTTCACCTGTATAGAGTTCACCTATGTAGCACCGATACGCGAAGATCAGGCTCTCTCTCCTTCTTTAATGCTCTCACTCTCTCTCCTTCTACACCAGTTAGAATTCGAACTTTATAGCTGCAAAAAGCAAAACCCCAAAGCCCTTGTTTCTAGGCTGGTTTCAGCCATGGCAGAAACCAAAAACAACCCTATCAGCTCAAATTTGCTTAGTGTGGTTTCTTGGGAAACTGAGGCCAAGTTGGTGGTAGTCAAGCTGAAAAGGAAAAGAAAGATCATCTCTCTCTCGTAACTCTCCGCCCCTCCCTCTCTCTCCTCGCTCGGCTCTACTCACTCTTGTTCGTCAAACCGCTCCGCCTCTGCCTTGTCGATGCCTCAGCTGTCGCCAAATCGCTGCTCTCTCTCCTTCTTCATCTCTCTTTCTCTCTCTAAAACCAGACAATGCTCTGCTCAGTGCTCTCCTCCACGGTCGGACTCGTGTGTCCGGAGCGTGTCGGAAGAGTTGACCAGCCATGTGTCGGATTTTCGACACGCGTTGATCATGTGTCGAGCGCATGTCGGACGCGTGTCGGTGTCTGACACATGTCAGACACAACTCGAAGGCCCTATGAGCTAGTCGGTGCTACATAGGAGTTCACCACCATCAATTTTGTCAACATCCATGGACAAACTCTTCATGAAAAGTTAATTCTGAAATCAAGGAGTCCAGCGCTCCCATGTCTTGTTTAAAATAACTTCATCCTCCTACCAACTTCAAAGTGAAATTCTTTTCGTAAAATAACTGACATAAAAAAACACATTACACGAGAGGTCTTATCCATATTCAATTAGAGGATTTTAATTACTCACTCTCTTATTAACAATTGAATAAAAAATGAATAAGGTGGCTTGTAGAAAATTAATCTGCACCGGCAATATATGCTTTAATTACTCTTATTCAGTAAGGTGCGTCAAGCTGGTCTTGCAAGAGGAGAGCTTCAATTAGCCCGGTTAATCAATGGTCATACCCATCCTCATGCTTGACTAATGTGGATACTCTCTCTTTTAAGTCACCTACTCAGTTGGTGGTTGATTAACTCGGCCACGGTCTTGGATTCAGTTGCCTGAGTCATGACACTTGATGGGTATTTATAGACAACATGTTCATAGCGACCTTGCTACTTGGACTTGTTTTTTAGAGCAAACCAATCACATTTTAATGAATAATATTACGAGTGAGATTATTTCGTACGAAAATAAGATGTCTTCCTTATAATATAATAGATCCTACCCATCCTGCCTTCATACAACCACCGATATTAGTGAAATTTAGACGTAGTAAGTACAGTTTTATTTCATATCGGAATAACTTATTTCTTATGAAGAGATGGATTTTGTGTCTCTTCCATGACTAGATCTAGGGTCCTCTTTCGAGGAATTTGCATACGTTCATGTATAACGTGGGACAATTAGCTCTTTGTAATAGGCCGAGTCTATTCATTAAACGATCTTCGACTTACATTTTTAAGTCACCCACCTAGTTGGTGGTGATTAGCTCGGCCAAGGTCTTGGATTCAGTTGTCTGAGTCACGACACTCCTACATACGATTCCTATGGTATTATAAGGGGCTTGGGTTTAGGTGGTACTTCTTCTTGTTGCGATTTAGTGGAAAGAGTTCCGCCTGTAACCCATATGATTATCCAATCTAAACTAAGAGTCCGTTTGTTTAAAAAAAAAACTGTTAGTGGGAAATTATTTTTCGACATTCCAATGTATGGATGACGGAAAAATGTTTTCTATGAATTGAAAACAACAAGCTTAGATTGAAAAAAAATGACTTCCCCTTTTGATAAGAAAGAAATCATTTTGTATATTGCCATGTCAAAACTAGTGAACAACCTTTCAAAGGCTCGAGGGGAAAAGTACCAAAAAAGTCTTAAATCTATTGAATTTGTAACAATTTAGTCCTAAATCTTTTAATTGGACTAATTTAGTCCTAAACCTTTCAATTGAACCAATTTAGTTATAAACATTTTCACATTGGTACCAATTCAGTCCATCCGGCCAATTTAGGCCAAAAATCGCTGACTTAGATGCTGGTCATCTTACGTGATACAATCGGTGTTGACGTAGATATTTTTTTATAATTTTTAATAAAATTTCTTTTTTCTTTTTTTCCTTTCCTTTTTTTTTTTTGTTGGGGGCCGGCGAGGGCGAGCGCCGACAAGGTCCTCCTTGCCAAATCTGGCGAGCTTGACCTTGGCTGAGGCTAGGGTAACCTCGCCTGGGCGAGGGCGAGGGCGAGGGCGAGGGCGAGGGTCGGCCTCTCATTGAGGAGGCGAACCCTCACCTAAGGGGGGTCACTAGGCCTAGGCAAGGGTCACTAGGCCTAGGCGAGGGTCCCTAGGCCTCACCCAACTGAGGCGCGGTGAGGCCACCCCTACCTGGCCTTGCCCTCACCCAAGCGAGGCCCGACAAGGCCAACCCCCACCTAGGCGAGGTACGACAAGGGTTAGCTTCGCCAGATCTGGTGAGACTAGCCCTCACTAGCCATGGCTTGTAGCTAGTGGCCAGACCAGCCATCGGCAAAAACAAAAGAGAAAGCAAAAGAAGAAAGAAAAAAAGGAAAAAAAAATTTAAAAAATGTCCACGTCAATATGGGCCGTGCCACGTAGGACGGCCAATGTCCACGTCAACGATTTCTGATTTAAATTGGTCGGATGGACTAAATTGGTACAAATGTGAAAAGGTTTAGGACTAAATTAGTCTAATTGAAAAGTTTAGCACTAAATTGGCACAAAGGCAATAAGTTTATGACTTTTTTGGTATTTTTCCTAAGGCTCGAGTAAAGAGCTCAATTTCTTTAAATGTGAAGATTTCACCAGTATAGAGTTCACCAATATCAATTTTGTCAACATCCATGGACAAACTCTTCATGAAAAGTTAATTCTGAAATCAAGGAGTCCAGCGCTCCTATGTCTTGTTTAAAATAACTTCATCCTCCTACCAACTTCAAAGTGAAATTCTTTTCGTAAAATAACTGACATAAAAAACACATTACACGAGAGGTCTTATCCATATTCAATTAGAGGATTTTAATTACTCACTCTCTTATTAACAATTGAATAAAAAATGAATAAGGTGGCTTGTAGAAAATTAATCTGCACCGGCAATATATGCTTTAATTACTCTTATTCAGTAAGGTGCGTCAAGCTGGTCCCTATACAATTATTAATCGAAAGTGAAGTATAAGGCTTAAAAATCCATGAGATGCTTGGGGATAAATGGGGTTTTAACCGGGCTTTAATTACACACTAAAATTCCCAACTGAAAAGCTAGGTGCAGTGGCGGTGATTTTACTTAGCTTTTTACAGTCTCTTTTTCCTTTGTTTGTAGTGGTCGATTTTTTTTTTTTTTGGGTAAAGTAATATCAAAGTTTGACTTTATTTAATGTTGTACACTTGAAACCTTAAAAAATCCCCAAAGAAAGCTATATTGTTTTGTTCAATTTGTTAGGGTGGACTAAAGATTTTTGACATTGGACTTCAATTTCTTTTAAAGAAGCCACGTGTGAACCCAAAAAATAATTTTAAAAGCCACGTAAGATTTTTGGTTGGAATTTGTCATAAGAGGCATTAAAGTGATTGTTTTTTTTTTTCGATTTAGCACTTAAGTGATCTAATGAAAACATTTGGCACCAAAGTGAGTGTTGTACGAAACTTTGGCACTTTTAGTGTCCTTTTCCCATCTTTAAGATAGGAAACCTCAATTAATAAAGAAAAGAAAAGGATTTCCTTAAATATTGCCTTAGGGGCACTATCGTGACCTTTTTTTCGTCGGGGGAAAAGAAGCGAGTTTAGAGGTATTGCCTAATGGCGGGCCAATGGCCCTCGATTAGGCGGAGGCTCTTCCAAGCCCATACCTCACTCGACATTGGATTTCGTTTTAATTCTTGATTAGCCTATTGGAATTTTAGGAGTTGCCACTAGCCATTTGAGGTTGGCTACAAACAATTGAGAAGCGGTAGTTTTGTCTCAATTTCTACGGAACCAGAGATTCTAAGCACGAGGACTTGACGCCCTTTCGGCACCTCTAACTTGGAGGGTTGTTATCTATGTGGTCATCCAATTTTAATTACCAAGTATGATCCCAAAGGTATCAAAGTCATGAAGTCAGCATGCAAATTTTTTTGAAGGGTTCATTATGATCCTAAGCTAACCTTAACCATTCTAGAAAGGAAAAGAACAATCGATCTATTAAAAGTGCAAGAAACTAAACATTCAAGTATCGAAAGCTTAAAGTAAAAATGTCGAAATGAAAATCGATACTCATCGGGCAAAGAATACTAAATCACGTTGTTCTAAGCCCTAGGACATGATCCCCCGCGAGATAAATGGGAATGTAAATGTAAAATATTGATTTTTTCAAGTCAAAAAGTCAAAACAAAAAGTGGGGCCCACAAGAAATTAAAAAAAAAGAAAGAAAGAAAGAAAAGGGAAGACCACCGAGAGATAAAGAAAGAAAAGGAAAAGAAGGGGTGCTCAGTTTCGGCCGAGAGAACACACGCAGAGAAAAGAGAGAAAAGAAGGAAAGAAGAAAGAAGAAGAAAAGGGAAGAGAGGGGTGCGTCCGCGCTTCGGGGCCTCGTCAAGTCGATCCAACTCCGTATTGCAATGCCCGGTAAGTGCTCGCACCCTTCGTTCGTCTAATCGGAGTAGTTTTTGGGTTTAGGTCACAAATTCGGAATTATATGAAATTTGAGCCACGAAGTCAGATTTTGAAGTCGAAAAGTTGAGGAATTTTGGGGGAATGATAGTTTAGGGTGTTGTAGATTAGTAGGACTTTACAAAACTTGATTTGGACTCACGGTTTGCGAGAAACGAATTTTTGAAGTTGTGCACGCGCAGTGAACAATAGCTACCAGCAGACTTCCATGTCGATTTTCTTCAGTTTTTGGCTCGTTTTTTGGATTGTTCAAGCCATGGGTTTTGTTGTACGTTGAACAATTTTCCTTTTGACTATAAGTTCGCTTGATATAGAGTTTGGTGGAGAAAATTATGACATGACAAAGTTTGACGCGCAAGTTACACATTGCGGACGGTTATGAATAATCGCTTTGGATGTACGATTTGTTAGCGCGTATGAGTTGTTCTGTTAGCGTTTAGGTGTCGTTTAGCCAATTTGTAGTTATTGTAGAGTTTTACCCGGTTTTGACGTCAATTCTCATTTAATTGATAGGATTACGAGGTCGTCAACTCATTAAGCCACGCGTTATTTGGTCATAGGCATTCCCAGGTGAGTGGTGCTATATTTTCAATGAATTTATAAACTCATGTCTTGAAAGTGATAAATGTTTGAGTATCACATGAGTTATTAAAGCATAGTTATTGCATAAAATCTAGATCGGGCAATTACTACCATTTTGTATTTGAGAATGATACGATGAATGTTTTGTGAAATATATTCCGTTTGTTAAACGGAAAATTATACGTTTGGTTTATGAGGTTGATTCTGAATTGAATTCTAATATTTGGAGAATGTTGGTGTTGGTATTGGTGCTCAATATCGCTGTGTACCCATTGAGGAGCTTGTGGGTATGCGCATACTAGTTAGGATATCTTTGTGGGCCAGCTACCGGCAATATAAGTAGAGACCTCGCCAAGGGGGGAGCTTGGTTGCCTTGTTATGGGACGTTATGCGTGACCATAATTGATATTGAGCAGTGGATTGGTTGATGTAATAGACCATCGACGTGTGATTTGACATGAGATTAGTCGATGGAATGGACTATCAATGTGTGATATGAGATTTATCAATAGATAGACTATTGGCATGTTTTTACAAGATTAGCTAATGGAATAGATCATTGGCGTGTTTTTACGAGATTGGCTAATGGAATAGACTATTGGTATGTGTTTTTATGAGATTAATCAATGGATTGAACTATTGATATTTTATTTTACTATTATTGAGAATTAGATACTTCTCCTGAAAAGAAATAAATTATATTTGATTCAATATGTATATTATCTTGAGCTTGGATTATGGGTTGTGGTATTGCTATATATATGCATAGTGGCTGCTCGATCTGTTTAGAAGATATGTACTACTCATTGGGCGGTGGTTGCTCATCTTTCATCTTACAAATCTTTTCAAGTTCCTCGAGTTTTGGCCATTAGAGTGAAAGTAACATCGACGGGGCTTTTAGGAAATTGGATTTTAGGTATAGTCTTTTGAAGAAAACATTTTTTGTTGTCTGTTTAAAACTGCGTCCTTTAGGTAGAAGGACGACTGTGTCATTCCCCTATTCCTGTAGATTTGGGATGTGACAGTAAATGTGCATGAAATAACTCTAAATTCATGAAATTACACTAAATAATTCTAATTTACACCAAATAGATTATTTGCAAAAATGATTATTCTAATGCCTAAAACACTAGAAAATAGCACTAAATTAGGAAAAAGACCCTAGAAAATTAGAAAAATTTTAAAAATTCAATTTCTGTCCTAATTTAGCACTAGTCTACCATTTTCATTTTTTGGAAAATTTTCCTGATTTTTTTTTGTTTTTTAATATATATATATTAAAAATGTAATTCATAAAACCGATCTAAGATTGATTTAAATGAACATGGACCAACTCAGAACATAATTATCACAATAACCAAGCTTGAATCAACCTATTCAAAATTGAAACTTCGTTCGAACATTTCGTCGAACATTTGGTGTGCATTAAACTGCCCAAACCAATTTCCTCGAGCCATATTCATGGCCTTCAATATCGACCTGAATATGATATTAAGCCTAAATAAATAACCAATACTGCACAAATACACACCAAGAACACTAAAAGCTCTATTAAAGATCACAAAACCTACCACATCATGCTTAAAATCCCCTTCAAAGTCACAGGTCTGGTTGTTCCCGTAAGTCTGGGTTTGAACCCAGAACAGTCGGACTTGTGAACCACCCGAATTAAAGTATGTAACATGCAATGTAAAATAAAATAAAAGTCTCGGAGAAAGATCAACCACACATATCAAACCATTTTCTCAAATAGCCTTCATGCTTGATCGACACTGGCCGGCCTTGAACCAGTGTGGATCGGCTCAGTTTTGGCTCAAGTTCTAAACACTCTCATGGTTCACACAGAGATTTAAACACTAAACCAAACCATCCTCTCAAAAAGATCTGGTTCAACACTAGCAAAAATTCCAGCCTCAGAAATCAGTTTTCTGGGCTGGTTTTCCTCAAGATTTTCCACGGTCAAACCATGGTCAAAATGAAGAAAAATACATCTAGGATCCTTACCTGGCTTCTTAGTTGCGGTTTGAAGGATCTCTTGGCCAAGGTAAACAAGAAATTGTCCCTTCGCGAGAAATGAAAATTTCACGAACTTCCAGCCAAAACTAGAATAAACCTTCAACTAGAGATTGAAATTACGCTCGAAGATATTTCCAACCATATGTTGTACGTCCAAAAAGGAGATCGGGAAGGCCTCATAAAGGCCCCCGAACAATACCCTCTTGGCAGCTAAAGGGAGGAAGTCTGAATTAGGTGTTGGAGGGTTGGTCGTGAGACGGAAAAAGAGTAAGATTTTGAAAGAAATGAGAGAATGTTGAACCAAAACACATACTGGGGGTCACATTAGGAATGTTATAGTTTAAGAAAATATTTTTTTGGACCCTTTATCAGGTCTAGATTCGCTCAAGTTAAGGAGAGAAGAGTGCACCAGAATGTAAGCCCACAGACCCAGAACCCAGAAATTGTGTAGAAGTCGGATGGTCACTGGTGAGGGAAAGTAAATTTAGGTCAACAAAACCTTTGGGCAAAAATTTAGGTGTCAACAGGCACTTGTTAATAAATAAATAAAAGAACTTCAAAAATTTTAATGCTCTTATTACTCTCGCGTTATGTATAATCACTATTTTTAGAGACTGAATTATTTTCTGTATCAATTACATTTAACACAAGTATGCCAGGAGCACTTACTTTAAAATGATACCCAAAAACATATATTATACGTTTGGCTAGAGTTATTCTTGTTATCAGAGGAAGGAGTCCATTCAATGTCTTCGAAACTCACATCCTTCGAAATTCGAAATGAAAATAGCTCTTCGAAAGCTTAATTTACTTGAAAAATCAAGGAGTCCAGAAGCTCCTATGTCTTGTTTAGTACTTGATCCTCCTACCAACTACAAAGTGATGTTCTTTTGGCAACAACAACCGACATTTAATACAACCAGTTTGGTACCATACATGAGAGGAGAGTTCTTGGTAACAACTGACATTTCAAAGTTTTTTGACATGATTTATAGAAATCTATCTGTACCTTTATGTGAAAGGAGAGTTCTTAGGAGGGACTGTGTCATCCTCCAAGAACTCTCCCTCCACTTGTTTTCCTTTTTTCTCAGCAACTCTCTCTTCCCTTTTTTTTTTTACAACTTATAGATATTTTCACGAACACAACTCATAAGCTCACATAAACTATGATCTGGCATATCTAATTTCTCGATAAGAATTATTAATATGTAATTTTACAAGTTTAGCTTAGTTTATTCAACAAACTAAAAAATTATACGTGATTATGGACTTGTTATCACTCCCATATAGGAGTAATAATCAATCGGCGATGATACACATGTTAAGTTAGTAAAGAAATAAACGAGATAATCCAGATGTCTTTCGCATTGATTGGATATAAAGTGAAAGTAGACGGATTATAGAAAAAGATACATGATTAATTAGAATTTGAAATTGTTTATCCAAATCACCATGGATAAATAGAAAAATCATGAGATAATTTTTAAAGTTTTTCTTTATCCATAACACTGGAGAGAGGCCATATAATTTCGAGACTATCAAATTTAACAAAGTCCCTCAATCTTAAATTTGACGCAAGTTGATTGGAGAGTACAAAAATTTGAGAGCCGCCTTTTCTTGATTTAATCAAATGGCTAGATATACATAAACTGAATTTCTAGTGGAGATTAGAGTACCTGCTAAGATTCGAGAAGCGCTCTATTGGAGATAAAGAGTCTCTTCAAATTGTTACCTTGCAAAATAAAATTTTTAACAAGAGGGTTAGATTAAGGGTGCGAATGACAAAATTTCTGTTCAAGAAATCAATTTATTAGCAGAAAAATACGTTTGATAACGACATAAAATTTCTATTTCCAAAACAGAAATTCATTTGATAACAGCTTAAAATTTATATTTCCCTAATGGCAATTGGCAACAACGGCGGCCGAAGGTGACAGACGACGATCAGACGGGTGGCGGCAAGGGGTGGAAGGCGGTGACGGAGTTGACATTGACAGTGGGGAGCCAAGAGAGAGATGAGAGCAAGTCGTGAAGAGAGAGGAGAGAGAATTTCTGATTTATATTCCAGAAATTATAAGTAGAAAATTTTAACATATGATTTCTATTTCAAACCTATTTCTGAAACAGAAATTTGTTTTAGAAATAGAAAAATGAAATTGCGTTGTCAAACGGAATTGTGCTCCATAAATTTATTCATGTGCACCCTAAAATTGATTGAGAATTGTAAACTATCTTAAAACTATTGAAATTTCAAAATGGTTTCATAGAATACTATGTTTTAAGGTTCCTTTAAGCCATATCATGGTACGAGAAAATTATTGAAAACAGTAGTTTTTTGTAATTGAAAAATATTAGTAATTGATTTCATAGAAATCATTTTATAGTCCATGAGATGTGCAGTGATTTTACTTTTCTTTTTACTCTTTCCTGTTTCCTTTTTTTTTAGTTTGATTTTTTTTTATAAAGTAATATTTGAAGTTTGACTTTCATGTAATATGGAGCACTTGACACCCTTAAGAAATCCAATGATTAACATGTAAAGTTATCCGGCATTTTATTTCACTTCTTTTTAGAACCTTCTGGAGTCATTTTTTTTTTCAATTTTAAAAATTCCGGAGGGAAGGTAAAAGAAATATTTTTTTTATAGTCCATACGGTAATTAACCTAACACGAACAAACTAGCTATAAGGTGGTAAAACTATGTATTCAATAAGGTCTACACTAAGATTTAAGGTGTGAGTTAAACTGAAAGCAAGCACTTCATCCAGAAACTCTTCTCCATTAACAACCTTCAATTACGACTGGATTCCAAACGAAATTTTAAATATTTGTGACATTGATCGTATTTGTGTTTCACGGAAGCTTGCCTCGTGGCCAAAATCTAGCTTTGTTTAGTCACACTCAATAAAAAGACAATAAGGACTGCCAAGCATGGCCGTCTAGTGATAATGAGGTCACACTATATTCCATGAGGTCATAGTTCGAACGATGTCTCCCAGTAATTAGCCTTAGGGGTTTAGATCATCTCTATGGGCAATTCATGTTTTAGAATCTTGCCGCTCATGATTATCTCGGTATATCTGATGCAGGATGTGAATAATGATTCACATAAGACAGAATCAGGAATCCCTTAAAATTCTAGGGTTTGTCGCATGCTGCTTTCTACATAGAAAGGCTCCCATTACGGAGTAATCAGGCCTAAAGAAACAATTATGCCTTTTTATGGCCGGTGAAAGCCGTCTTCAGAAAGTCGAAAAACGACACCCAACTAGAATTTAGAACACAATAATGGATCAAAGGATTTACACACCTAATTTGGGATCCATCGTTCTTGATGTAAAATTGGCGACAATTCAACACAAGTGCTTCTCCTCTATTACCCTTTTGAACACTCGCTCAATGAGACTGCCTCTCACATCAGATATCTGTATCTGTTTGTTATGTGAAGAATTATGAGCTTATTAGGGTTAGAGGAGAGACTTAAGTGTTATTTATAGAGTTTTCAGCCATAGCCTCTCATTACGGTCCAGGCTCAACTCAGTCCACACAAGCCAGCCCTATATTAGACCAATTAAGAATATTTATATCTAACTTTATTAGATCAATCCCATAAAAGGTAAATTACAATATCAATTAATGAAACCCACATATTAGACAAACTCTTACATTCTCCCACTTATGCTATATTAATTGAAACTGTACTGTATATGCGCACATTTATATTGGTCTAGAGATAATTCTTAACAGTCAAGCCGATCCCATAAAGCCTCAAATACCAAATCATGAAGGTAACTGCATGAACACACACATAGTCTTCCATGGTCATAAATATTGTTAACTTCACTGATATGAATTCAATATGGTAGTGTGGCAATTGAACAACACCTCATAAAGAGTAATACTTTATGTGTCATCCACTTTGTCAGTCAACATTCTCTTTCTTTAAGTATTACAAAACCTAAGGTGTCACTAGAGAATATCATTATGGTTCCAATGAACATATATATGTCTTAACTTTATAGTTAGCTTTACTTTATGTGTAACAAGACATATATTTTAAGGCTAAAATCTAAATGCCCTTAGCCTTTACTCAAGGTTTACATAATACCTTGAGATTTCCATCAGATATGTATTTAACTTAAGAACAAAACATCCATAAATACTTTATTGAATGCAAAAGTTGATATATATTTAAAACGTAACAAAACATAGATGTAAACTTTATTAGAGCAAAAAATAAAATAGGTCCCACTAAAAAACAGCATCTCATGATGCTCTCAAGCCAATGCTAATTACATGTCGTTCAAACACACAAGGGTAAATGCCTTTAGTTGGTGAATTTACAACCATATCATCTGTGGAAATATGCTATACTATAACGTCACTATTCTGAACTGACTCTTTTATCGCCAAAAACTTGATCGCCAGATGTTTAGACCTCTTCATACCTCTGTTATTGTTGATAAATAACAATGTAAAGTTATTGTCACAATACAACTGTATGGGCCTTTTCACAAAGTAAAAAATGATCAACTCTTTAATGAGGTTCCAAAACCAAATAGCCTGAGTAGCCATTGAAAAACATGCTATAAACTCCACTTGCATGGTAGAAGATGACATAGATTTCTGTTTTTCGCTTTTCCATAATACAGTATCGCTAGCTAACTTAAAGATGTATCATGTTGTCAACTTCAATTCATCTTGACAGCTAGCAAAGGATGAATCTGAATACCCTATTAGCTGCAAGTTTTGAACATGTTTGTAAATTAACATATAATCTTTTGTCCTTTTTAAGTACCTCAAAACCTTCTTAGCAGCAATCTAGTGATCGTGTCTTGGATTTGACTGATATCTTCCTAAAAGTCTTGTTACAAAAGCAATATCTAGTCTAGTGCAAACTTGAGCGTATATAATACTTCCAAGTGCACTAACATAAAGTACATTCTTCATTTAGGCTTTCTCAAAATTTGAATGAGAACATTGTGACAAACTCAATTTATCGCGCTTAACGATAAGAGCAATTCCTAACTTGCAATCTGACATATTGAATCTTTCCAAAATACGATCGACATATGTCTTCTAAGATAAACCCAATATACGGCTAGAACAAACCTTAAGAATCTTAATGCCAAGGACAAAAGACGCCACATTAAGGTCTTTTCTGTAAAAAAATTTCAACAACATCCGCTTTGTCTCATGTAATAATTTAAGATCACTACTTGCAAGCAAAATATCGTCTACATAAAACACGAGAAAAATAAATTTTCTCCCACTGACCTTAGAGTATATACATTGATCCACTTTATTCTCAACAAACCTAAATGAAGTGAAAACACTATGAAATTTTAAATACCAATATCTAGGAGCTTGCTTAAGGCCATGAATAGACTTTTTGAGTCTACACACAAGCTAGCCTGAATCATCTACTGCAAAGCCTTCGGATTGTACCATATAGACCTCTTCATCAAAGTCTCCATTCAGAAAAGCAGTTTTAACATCCATCTAGTGTAACTCCATATCATAATGAGCTACTTATGTCATGATCACTCTGAAAAAATCTTTAGAAGTGATAGGGGAAAAGGTTGCTTCATAATCTATTCCCTATTTCTAAGTAAAACCCTTAGCTACTAGTCTGGCTTTAAACTTTTCAATCTTTTCTTTAAAATCCATTTTAGTCTTACACACTCATTTGTAGCCGATGGGCTTGTAACCTTTAGGCAATTCAACAAGCTCTTAAACACCATTATGTTTCATAGATTGCATCTCATCTTTCATCGCATCAAACCACAAATCTAACTGAGAACAAGAAACACCACCTGCATAAGTCATTGGATCAATCACATAGCTGATATCACACTCTTGCTCGCCCAAATAGGCTAAATAGTCTGGTGGTATAGCTAATCGTCTTTGCCTAGTGGATCTCCTAAGCGGAGCTACTTCAATCTCATGATGGACTTGAGGAATTTAAGAAACTTCATCAGGAACTATATCAATAACAGGATCTTGAACCTCAATAGGCTCAGTCTGTGGCGTAACAAGCTTTGCAATCGTCTATATAGGTAGAGAAAATGACATAGTATTTCCCACCATACCATTATTCTCATTAGTCTATGAGCAACTACCTACTTCAACCACATCAAACTCCAGAAATTTCGTTGTCTGTGATTCCACAATTCTTGTGCCTCCACCAGGATTATAAAATTGATATTCTTTCGAATGATCTGAATAAGATACAAAGTAATACCGAGTGGTTCTGAAGTCTAACTTATTTAATGTTGGATTATATAACTTTACTTCTTCAAGACAGCCCCAAACCTTAAAATGATTCAAACTAGGCTTACATCCAGTCTATAATTCAAATGAAGTCAATGGAACAGTTTTAGAAGGAATGCGATTTAGAATATAAAGCTCAATTTTCAAAGCTTCACCCCACAGAAAACCAAGTAAATTAGTCCTACTAACCATACTCCTCATCATATCCATAAGAGTGCGTTTTTGCCTTTTGGCCACACCGTTTTATTCAAAACTCACAAGCATAGTAAACTGAGTTACTATTCCAGAATCCTCTAAGTATTTGGCAAATAGTCCTTTAAGCTGTTCAACATCGTCATATCTGTCATAATACTCACAATTACTGTCAGATTTGATAATTTTTATGACTTTTCCCAATTGTTTCTCAATTTTAGTCTGAAAAATCTTGAACTTGTCAAGAGACTCAGACTTTTCCTTAATCAAGTATAAATAACCATATCGGGAATAGTCATCAATAAAAATGATGCAATAAAAAATTTTACACGATGTTGCCATATATAAGTGTGTATGACTTCCAATATATCAGAACTATGGACTGCAGTTTTCTTCTTTATTTTAGTCATCTTACCTCTACAGCAGTCTACGCAAGTTCTAGGTCACTTTTAAGAGCAAGCAAGATGTCAACCTTCATCAGCCTTTCTATTCTTTCCTTAGAGATACGACCAAGACGTTTATACCACAATGCATAAGACTGTTCCTTAGGTAGAAGTCTTTTGGAAACAACGTTTTCAGCTGTATGAGCGACGTATATATCATTAGGAGTTAAATACAATCTGTACAATCCATTAGACATATTGCAGCAACCAACCTTATTTGAATTAAAAAACATAGAAATATTATTGCTTCTAGTCACGCCCCGGCCCTCCAGCGCGCGATGATCCCGATACTTCTTTTGGGTCATAATGAATGCGACTTCCCAAGAGGCGACATCGATCCATTCATTTTATCTTTTGATTAACGCAAGCGAAAACGATTAATCATCACCCGAACAATAACAACAGTAGGGATAGCAGGAAAAACAACACTTTATTTGTTTACTAGTCAACCCTAGGAAGTTTACATATGCAAGTCCTTTACAACGAGCTACTTCCTGCTAAGACCAACAAAAAGATATCGGGGTCAGGATTAACTTAAACTTCTATATGCAAGAGCACCTTGATCTAAACTACACATGTTGACCTTCCATTCTATAGTCCTGAAAAGCGGTTAACAATAATGAGTGAGATAAAATCTCAGTAAGTTAACAACCTAAGCCTCGTGTAGGGTGCCGATTCACCTAGAGCATACCCTAAACATATGACTTAATATCAATGACAGATTAATAGCGAGCAACTCTCGCTCTAATTAATCTATAATAGGTTCGAGTGACTCAACTCAATCAACAGACAAATCATAGGCATTTTTACATCGCCTTGGCACATACCATACATAATATTCGTTATAGCATTCGAGAAACAATATATCAGCCAAGGCAATCAGAACACATATCACTATTTTCCATGCGCAATGCATCCAAGCGTGTTCCAATTTTATGCCTAGTGATTACGCCTGCTCTCAGGCACAACTCGAAGGTTGGTGGTTCTCTACCTCTCTAGGCCACGGCACAACTCCCGGTTGGCGGTCTTCCGATATGACCGAATATCGTCCCGAAATCATTAGGCACGGCAACGTCACAACCTCCCTTGGAGATGGACGGCATTCCATAAAAGAGAATCAATCCGGCCTCTATCGCGATCAGTCATCCGACCTCGCCGAGCATCCGATAAATCATCATCCCGACCCCGCCGAAAATCTGATAAATCGAGCATCATCCCCAAGCCTCTTGGGGGTCCGTACTCTTTCTGTGATCATACAAGCACACCAATCATGCATGACATTCTCATTTCTTCTTTCTTTTAGCCAATGTACTCATGATACATGCTCAAGCTATGATTCGTGCTCATACGTCAAACTTATTGCTATTTTCACATGTAAAAATGCAATAAAATAATCACACGTGATCACACAGACATGCTTAACCCGTGAAACTTCACGTGCTTCATTTTTCAAGCCTCTTAGATTATTCCAACATCTAAAACTTGGTATCTAAGCACGACACCACACAAATCACCATTTATATGCCAAAAATGCATTATTTTCAACTAGAAAATCATAGTTCACGAAACAATTACATTTCTAAGGCAATCCTCACCTCAAATCACACATCACAAGCACAAAGCATACTAATTAATAACTAACCTAACCATAGTTAACTAACTTAATCATAGTTAACTCTAAACTTGACTTAATCTAACCCTAAGTGCAATTAACAACCTAACTAAGGATTAGGGAGTTAACTCACCGTTTAATGGAGGCAGGGACGACGACGACGCGAAGGCGGTGGGGGTGGTGGCTCGGCAACGGCATGTGGATGAAAAATGGGTATGGACAGCGACTCGACTCGAGGACTTAGACGGCAGAGCTTGGCGCGGCAAGAACGGCACGATGATGAACTCGGCGGCACGGCACAGCTAGCGACAGCTTGGTGCGGCGGTTGGCTTGGCTCGATGTGGATTGGGGCAGCTTGGTGGTGACGGCACGACGCAGCTACACAGCAACGGCGCAGCAAAGCGAGGGGCAGTGAAGGTGGCCGGACCAAGAGGAAAATGAAAGAGAGGAAAAAGAGAGAGGGGGAAAGAGAGAGTGAGAATGAGAATGAGAGAAAAAAAAAAGTTGTCTTGACCTATGTCTTCCAAAGTCTAACTTCTTCACCAATCTTGCATTATTGCCTTCATTAATGCAACCACAAAAATTTATCAAACCAAGCTTATAAGTCCAAGTTTCTAGAATTAGTATAATGGTAATTTCCACTCTTGGCATATTCGTACGGGCTTGTACTATTCACGTGGACTTGGTACTATTCAGAGGGGCTTGAGCTTGAATTTAAAGGGTTTAATGGGCTTTATATTTAATGGGCTTTATATTTAATGGGCTCTTTATTTGGGCAAAAAATGGGCTTTCATGGGCAAAATGGTAATTTCCTATTATAGAGCTTCTTGGTGGCCGAATTTCATAGGAAGTAGGCCCGTTGGTTCATGCCAAGTTCGTAATGTCTCTTTGGTTCTTAATTTTCGGCTCACCATCACTTATCCGAAAATTTATGGTTTACTAATAAACTTTGATATCTCGATTTCGAAACGTCCAAAACTCTTCATCGGATTAGAATTCGTGGTTAAAATCTATCGAATTCGATCTTAGTACATTGGTCCAAAATTTGAAATATCACACTTCTAATTTCAAAAGAGTAGCCATATATGTCCAAATATGAAACGGAAACTAAGTTTCGTCTAAAAGAAAGTACATAAAAAGTATTTCTTAACATCAAATTAAAACTAGAATTTAGAATTAAAATGACATCTCCTACAAACTCGACGTCAGCTTTACTGTTATTTCCCACGGTAAATTTTGATTCATTTTTATTTGGCTTCCTCCAATTTATGAATCAATATATGGTAAACGCAACATGATTAGTTGCACCGTTATATAGCCACCACGAACTAGATGGGGCTTCAGATAGATTGGGTTCACAAACCAATGCCAAAAAATCATTACTAGTATGCTCACGCTTGAACAACCAAGTTTTATATTTGTTACAGTCTTTCTTTATGTGACATTTCTTTCTACAAAAGTAGTGGTAGAAGTCACCATCCTTCTTGAAGGGTGCTTTCTTTGGACCCAAATTGTCAGAAGGACCAGCGGCTTCATGAGTTTCTTTATAAATATGATTTTTGGACTTCTTACATTTCTTAATACCTGAACTGGAGGCAAACAAACCAAGAGACACTTTTTCTTTCTTCAGTTTCTCTTCCTCTACAACCACCCTTGCTATGAGATTATTAATTAATTAAGTTTCATGTTGGGAATTATAATTAGTCTTGACAATCCCAAACTCAGATGGGAGGGTGTTTAGGGCTTGATGCACAATAAGAGAATCATCAATAGGAACATTAAGTGTCTTAAGTTTTGTTTGTAGGTCTACCATTCTTAGGACGTAATCTCTTACTCCAATAGAACCATCATACCTCATATTGAAGAGCTTTTGCAGATATGTGCCACCCTAAGCATTAGTCGAGACTTGGTTCCCAGCATCCAAAGCCGTCATCATCTGTCTAGCAGTGCAGTCAGCTGGCAAGCCACTTTTCAAGTGTTCCTAAATAGATTGATTTGTATATAACAAGCAAATCCGATTACTCTTTTCCCAAGCAGCCAAGTGTGCTTTCTTAGGATCTGTACTTTCGATAGCAAGTTCTGCTGGTTTATCCTCATTAGGAGCAGTATGAACATCCACCAGCTCTATCCCAAATAAAAAATCATCTTTGCACTTCTTATAGTTTGAACCAGTAAAAACCTCAATCATAATAGAGTTACCGTTTACAAAGAAAGTGACTAAAAATAACAAACAATGTGTACAATTATTATAATGTGAGGTGAGTATTCATTTTGAGAGTTACATATATCATCATATAATCATATTTAGGCAAAAAACATGACATGTGGTTGTTTACTTCTTACATGACAGCTGTTATAAAAATATATTCCAACCATCGTAAATTCATCACTTTTTGGTGCATGAAACACTAGGATCGATCACTCTTCACGCATATACTACAATGATACCCTCCATGAACCAATACACAATAAACTCATTTTGGATTATGACCACGCATTAAAATAGGAAACATCCCACCATAATATGAGATCGATATTTCTCAAACCTAATCAAGTGTGTCACAACCCAATTGAATCCTTAAAACTCGCTCATATTAGTGATATAAACTTTATATCTCACATTTACCATATACATGTAATTTTAGACTTGAAAAAAGGGGGCTAATTTGTCACTAAAATCACATGCCATGCCATGCCAATAACATTGTTCAAATCATTGATAAATATTAAACCATATACGTCATCAATGAAACACACTCTACACATTCTGTATATGATCATATACATGTGAGCTTGCACCTATACATCCAAAACCATAGAGAAATACAGGAATAAATGCAAAAAAAATACCCCAAAAATACACGTATATAGAGTTCTGTATGCATTTTCATATCCATAAAAGCATCAAACATGTAAAGTAAATATACCATCTTGTAGAGAATTACCATACAAGTCCAATGCCGTCGGCCACGCTCCAATCGAAGTTCACACGTGCCCTACATGCTGCCTGAAGTGCGCGGTCTGTGTAACGCACGCACGTGGCCCACTGACCCAGTTTCAAATTTAGTTCGACCGGTCTGACCAGTTCGCCTGTTCGACTGGTCCGATCGGATGGTCGACGGGTTGATTCAACGAGTCGGGTTGATTCAACGAGTCGGGTTGAGTAAACAATCGGGTCGAGTCGCGATATCCAAATGTTGACTTTAGCCCTAAGTGCACTTGCATTAGCACTGGCATTAGCACGTGGCCATGCGTGCGGCGTCCCCTCAGAACGCGCCACCCATGGTTTTCTTTGTCTCAACGAGTAGATTTCAAATATATGATCAAAATCAAATTTTACCTAAGAAAAATTTCGAAAACAAGGCAAATCTGAAGATTCGAGTTCTAATCTATGGAAGCTCTAATACCACATGTTAAAAGTCGAAAAACAACACCTAAGATTTCCATAGCTAGAATCTAGAACACAATAATGAATCAAATGATTTACACACTTGATTTAGGATCCATCGTTCTTGATACGGAATTGATGATAATCCAACACAAGTGCTTCTCTTCTATTACCCTCTTAAACACTGGCTCGATGAGACTGTCCCTCACGTCAGATACCTGAATTTGTTCCTTATGTGAGGAATTATTTGCGTCTTAGGGTTGGAGAAGAGACTTGAGTGCTATTTATAAAGTTTTCAACTAGACCCTCTCATTATGAGCCGGGTTCAACTCGGCCTACACAAGCCAGCTCCATATTAGACTAATTAAGAATATTTATATATAACTTTATTAGACCAATCCCATAAAATGTAAATTGCAATATCAATTAATGTAACCCACTTATTAGAAAAACTTTTACAATTCCGACACGCACATGGTCAATTTTAAAAATTTTCAATAAATTAGGGGTCAAAATGTAAATCTATCAAATCTTTAGGGGTTAAATTTAATGGTGAAATGTGGATTGCTTTTTTTTTTTTTCTCCAAGTTTTATGGACTATTGGAATGGGATATAGTTAAATTTGTCAATTCAAAATAATGGATGATATTAACAAGTGGTGGATTAAAGTTTTTAGTGTAAATCCATTCTATGTTTTTTTTTTATTAATTACTTATTTGTGGATTTCAATCAAATAAATTTGATTGAAATAATCACAAAAATGATAATTTATCATGTATATATAGAAATATACATATAATATACAACGTGTTGAAATTTTCTATTTTTAAAAAAATGACGTGTTGGCATATCATGTTGTGCCGTGTCGTAACGTGTCGCGTGTCGGTATTACTTAGCTTTAGACTACTTCTTTAGGGACGGTTCGCATCACAGGCGTCGCCATAGCATTGTGAAAAGGGGGGAACCTCTCTCCATTTGAAAAATGCTGAGTGCTACTTGGTTAACGAAATATTCAAATAAAGTAACACTCTTTGTAATATCTTTCCTGTGAGGATTGAAATTTTTAGTGCATGTGGTGGAAAGAGAGAACAAACAAAATAGGATTACTCGGGAGTTTTCCCTGGAACCCTGTTTCGAGGGTGAGTGACAAGACTGCGTTCGGTGATTTGAATGTATTCTCAAACGTCACGTACTCTTTGGCTGATGAGTTTGTTTGCATCCGGTTGCAGGCCCCATGTGCAACGGGGGCCGAATGAACGGTGATTATGGCATAACATGTGCGGAAGCCAAGTGATCAAACCTCCATCATTCATAAAAGTTTTCCAGGTAACATTTCCGATGTATGAATATAAAATGGTTGAAGCAGGAAGTCATAGAATGTGGCCGCGTCAACTTGTCATTAGGAAATAATGGGATCGGTTTGTTTGTTTGTAATATCAAATGGATGAAACAGAAATCGTAATATTTTACGACGAAGACCATAAAATCAAATGCTGTTGGTCGATCAGAAAAAGAAAACTAAAGATGTGGGTAAATAGTGGCTGACAGAGCGCATGCTAGGAAAATTCCAAGATTGCCCGGCTTTCAAGGGTAACTCAAAGGAAAATCTACAAAATTTCCCGCATCTGATGAGTTTCCAAAGTCAATGGTAAATTTACAATGCAGTTGATAAAAGAAAGTATGGCTTTTGATTTGATTGTCAGATAACCTGTCAGTACATGCCAACACCATCGAAATTTTACAAACCTTCAGACGAATTATTAAGGTATCAGCTCCTCTAAAATTTTGCAAGTGGAGCAAGCAAATTGCAAGCGCTGTAATAGATTTAATATCATTGTAATAAGTTGGTAACTTGCCAACTTCATTGGATTGTTACAAGTGTGGTAAGTAAAATATCAATCATGTAAAGGATTTGCCAAAATCCTAATAAATTTATAAGTTATTGTTGACACCTAAATTTTAACTAACCATTTAGGATAAATTGCACAAAAAATTGGAGATTAATTTTTACCCCTAAATAAAAATATTAAATTTAAATTCATAGCAAATAATCATTAGGAGCATATTTCATTTAAATGCATTTAATTAGACCGACGATTGATCATTCTGAGCTGAAATGGAATTAATTGAACCAAGCCTAAGGTCGAAAATTATATCGTTCTCTGAGTGGGGCATATATTTTGAGTAGTATATTTTTTGTTTTAAAACAGGAAAGAGAGCACTGTATTCACGGGTCAATAGGTTTCAGAAGAAAGGAATGGAGCAACAAAAGTGAGGGAAGGGCAAAATCATAATATAAGAAAAACCTCAAATTGATACACTTATGATAAATTTACTCCAAATTATTTTTTGATCATAAAATCTGTGATAAATTTATCTCAAACTGGTACACATATGATAAATTTACCCTCCATCAATTTCTGTCAAATTTTACCATCAAATTGTTGAGTTTGATGACACGTAACAGTTGACAGGGTGTACCAGTTTGAGATTTTACCCTCCGTTGTCTCAAGTGTGTTAATTTGGGATTTTTTGTGGTATTAACTTAATTTAATGGAAACTAACATAGAGTAAATTTGTCACAAATGTACCAATTTAGGGTAAATTTGTCACAGATGTATCAGTTTGGGGTTTTTCATGGTAAAAAAATAGTTTGAGGTAAAATTGTTATAGGCGTACCAACTTAGGATTTTTCGTGGTATTAACCATATATTTTAAGCATGGATCCCAAGAGGAATAAAATATAGAGATAATGACACAAATAGTTCCTGAACTTTGGTCAAATGTACAATGTAATCCATAAATTTTCAATTTGACACAATGGTCACTGAACTTTTGGTACATGTTCAAACTAGTCCCTAGACTAATTCAATGTGATCCCTAAACTAATCAATGTGCAATGTGGTCCCTGAAATTTTAATTTGACACAATTGGTTCTTGAACTTCAGCTCAATATTTAATGTGATCTCTGAATTTTTAATTTAACACAAATGGTTCCTGAGCTTTTGGTACATATTTAAATTAGTCCATGAACTATATGAAAATGTTTAATGTTGTCTATGAACTTAAATAAATTGAAGGATCACATTGAACATTTCCGTATACTCTAGGAATTAGTTTGAACATGTATCAAAACTTCAAGAACCATTTATGTCGAATTGAAAGTTTAGGGACAACATTGAATATTGAGTTAAAGTTCAATGACCATTTATGTTAAATTAAAATTTCATGAGCCATATTACATATTAAGCTAAAGTTCATGGATCATTTGTGTCATTATCCCTAAAATATAATATGCATTCACAATAGGAAAGTAGATAACGTCCTTTCCGGGAGAGACCTAAGGCTGACTTGCTTATAAAACGGAGAAAATATCTGTCTCGGCCTCAGTACCCACATTACTCTTTCACGAAAAAGCGAAAAGAGCAGAGTCGTCTTCTCCACAGCCAAGGTCGTCCAACCCATCGACGGCCGTGACTCACCTTCCTGCTACGTGGCTGCCGCTGCTCCTTTGCCGATCGTGCTTCACCGACGAAGGCCAAGCTACGGTCCTGATGCATCAAGCCGAGACCCAGCGGAGACTCCAGATCGCCTCCTGATCCAGCGACCCTGGTTCTGACCTGCTTTTCCTCTCCGACGACGGTTGAGGTTGCCTCTGTCCCTGCACCGTGACCGGCGACCTGCTCTCTGTTCTTGGGCTCGCTCCTGATCCGCCACTGAGACGAGTGGCTGTTCCCCTGCTCCAGCACCTTCGGCTATGATCTGACAAGCCCAGCCGCAAATAGCGAGTTGCGGCAGCCCCCCTGCACCACCGAGATCTGCTCCACGAGTCTCTGTTTCTTTCTTTTCCTGCAGGTTTTCCGGCGAATCTCTATTCTAGTTATTGTCCAGTATTTCCCGACGAACCAAATCACTCCCACCGAGCCTGCAAGTCCTTGCCGTGGGTGTTCTTTGCTGTCTTTGCTTCATCGTCGGCCACTGAGAATCCCTTCACCGGCGATCCTAGCTCGACCCGCCTCCAGTTCCGCTCTTGGGAACAAATCGGTCAAATTAGGTAACTTTCAAAGTTGAATTCGATTTCACTATGTTATTGCCTAAGTCGGATTATTTCACCATGTGATATTTAATGCTAACGTTGATTTTCTTGACCTTTTTAGACATATCCAATTACGTAACTGCACCAGTGAGGTTCATTACTTACAAACATTAAAATGAATTATTTTTCAATACTTATCTAGTTATTCATGAATTATGTACTTTACGAAAGTATTAGTAGCAATAATTACGTTCTATAAGATATAAGAAGAAGAAAGACAAAAATTATTGAGCATTGATGTCAAATTGGTCCCCACGTAGCAAGGGCTATAGAAATATCTAGCCTCATGCTAGTTGTCCACATCCGAACATTCAGTCAATTTTTGCGACATATTAATCTGCAACCCCATGAAGTTACCGTGGTCGATGCATCAGCATGTGCTTACTGATGCATTGCAAGTCGTTGTCCATGTCCTATTATACATTTAGAGAATCATCTCACACTATCATCCCATTGTATTCATTTACTAGCAAAATAAAGACAAATGTGTGTAAAATATTAAGTGTCGTCGAAAGTTGTTTCAGTCTGTTCTCCATCATAGACTATATTTATTATGGGTCTAATTTAATGCTATTGGCCGCTCTTTGGTTTGTCTAAGAAATAATAAAGAAAGAAGTGCACTAGAAGTTCTAAAAGTACAATTTAGAAAGCGTCGCAAGCCCGGCCCTCGCCTGCTTCCCCTAAGGAGTTAGGATATCAAGCGGCTAGGGTTTTCCTCTTGACTTCCTTTGAGTTGATAATCATCTGAAGGCTTCATATATATAGTAAATTTTAGGATAAGTGATCGTTGATATTGCAACATTCAACAGTGAAATGAAGTCTGTCGGTTTGATACGATAATATTTAAAAGGCTCAAAGTGAGAGGGGTAAATTCCCAAGTGGGATCAAGAGCTTAAAATTATTCAACAAAAATGTTATTTTTTATGGAAAATAAATTAGCAAAAAGAAAAGGAAAGTTCAGTGGTGCGACAACTGTCGTGACGCTTTGCGTGTATCTATCAATTATGACCACTTGTCTACAGATACCATAAGAGCAGTTGTTTTTCTATTTTTGGTTTTATCTTTTTTCATTTCTTTTGCATCGAAACTTGCTCACATGTTTTCTTCTTCCTGGGCGGGATCGCCTTGGATTCTCTTGTGCGTTGAGAAAAATTGAAGGCAACGACTATAAACGCATGGTTAGTGGTCCCGGTCAATTAATTACTAATTTATTGGTGCGTGCCAACTGGTTCGATTAGATAAATCAAACCAATAAAGAAATATATATAATAAAGTAAAAGCAAAAACAAAAAAGGCATATTGATTTCTTTTTGAGATTTGAAGGACAAATTAAGGCGGAACAAGAGCAAAAACGAAGTTCTTCTTGTGCTCAGGTACAAAATGAATAATATATATATATATAGTATGTTGATAACTTTTTATGATTCTTGACACACGTTAATAACATAATTTTTTAGCACAAGTGATCGTTAAACATTTCAGTATTGAAATGAAGTCTATATTTAATAGGCTCAAATTGAAAGAGGCAAATTCCCAAGTGGGATCAAGAGCTTAAATATATTCAACAAAAATAACTTTTCCGATGGAAAATAAATTAACAAAAAGAAAAGCAAAGTTCAAGGTCCTGACGCTTGTTTTTATGTATTCTGAGCACTTATCTGGAAAATATTGGACCGGTTCTCCCGCAAATCCATGTCACACTCTCGTCCCAAGTCTCTCTCTCTCTTTCTCTCTCTACTTTTCATCTTCCCAACAAATCCACGGATTGAAATTTTAACAGACCTTGTCTATTATTATCTTTGGTTTCATTTCTTTTCTTTTCATTACTTCTTCCTGCACAGGTAACGCCTTGGACTCTAAGCACATGGTTGCTGTTCCCGGTGAATGATTACTAATTTATATGTAAGCTTGACAAAGCTTGACTTATGGGTGCGATTGTAGTTGCCTACTGATTCCGTTATATAAATCAAACCCACAAGAGAATAGGCAACGAGAAGGCATTTCCTGTTTCCTGAGAGGCATTCTGGTTTTTTGGCTCCGTCAGACTTGAAGGTGAAAATCGAGGGCAGAGTCAGAGCAAAGCCGAAATGCATCGTCCCATTTTTGGGCACTCTTTCGCCGTTCTCGTGGCACCAATCCTTCTTGCTGTGCTCGCGTTCAATTTTCTCAATAAGAAGAGAACGAGTGGATCTAGTTCGTCTCCTACCGAAGCTAACAACAGTCCATCTAGTTCGTCGATCGCGTCGACTGGAAATGGTTACGAGGTGTTCTTGAGCTTCAGAGGCCCAGATACTCGAAACTGTTTCACCGATCACCTCTACCATGGTCTCCTCGATGTTGGAATTGACACTTTCAGAGACGATGACGAACTTTGCCAAGGCGAGAACATCAGACCAGTTCTTATGGAAGCCATCACAAACAGCAAGATCCTGATCCCCATTTTCTCCGTGACCTATGGTAAAAGCAGTTGGTGCCTAGATGAACTGGTTCAAATGATGGAGCACAAGAATAATAACGGGCAGATAGTGTTGCCTATATTCTACAAAGTGAAACCAGCTGACGTGAGACATCAAACCGGGAGTTTTGGAGACGCATTTCGTAAACATGAGGGGCGTTTGCGTGGGAGGTCTTCTTTCGATCCAAAGACTTCGGAGAAATGGAGGAAAGCACTCAATGAAGTTAGCACCTTGAAAGGATTCGAAGCCCTTGGGTAAAATTTCTCACCAAAACATTCTCTATTTGATTTTAATACGTGTGGATGTTTACTGATTGTTCTGATTCTCACCTGCTTCATTTTACATTCTTTTTTTTATACGTAAAAAAACAGTAAGATCTTGCTGGCAGTAAGATGCATGAGTTCCATAAGTTATTCTTCTTTTTTTAGTTTTTTGCTTTAATGATATTTTTTTTTCTCCTGCTTTAATGATATTGGCCAATCTAATTATAGATTTTATTGTTATGAACCCATTCACTTGAATACGAAAATTTTTTGAATGAATTTTTACTGTTATATCCAAAGATTTTGTTACATTGTGCCACTTTTTTCATGTTTATAGTGTACGTAACATTAATCTTCGTCACAAAATTTTCTAATTACATATTTATTTGAGATTAATAGTACAACTTATTGGTGGTTTTTATTTAAAGCTCATAGCATCATACACCGTGCATGGTGATTGTCAAAGCCATATTTCTTTATCTTCCCAAGTTACATTTATTAAATCATTAATATCGTTGATTAGTTGCTATTAAAATTATTTTACAAAAGAAATGTTTCATTGGTTATATATGATGATGGTAAATATAAAATATGAAAAAAATATTATTTTTATTATATGTTCGTTTAAATAATTTTCAATGCACTTTCCTATCTTCAACAAGTAATTTGCATCTCATACACCTGCATATATTGAAGCAATGTTCTTATTTTGGGTAAAAATCATTTTTCTACTTCCCTATAAAATCAATATTAGATCAATTAAGATCATAGAACATAGATTCTCAAAAGGAAAATAAAGTACAACCTGTTATCATCCCTAGAGGCAATGAAAACAGATAAGAACACCAATCTAGAATGATACTAAATTCACAACACGAGTAGAAAGTTTCAAGCATGTAGAATTGCGCAAACAAGGAGAAATCCCCTCAATTGCATTCAGGTCGTTCACAATGTCACGCTTTGTATGACTTTTCGGATTCGTATTACAGGGCCTGAAATCCTCTTGCATCAAAAGTTATGACCTGTTCATTGATTGATGGATGACTCTCATACTGGGCTGGCTTATTGGATTTTTACTTCACATCCATGTCATCCTAATATTGTTAACAAACAACAAGTTTAAAATTTGGTTCAAATCCATAATATATACAATATTCAAGATTCATAAGCGATACCCTCAAGTTTCTTCTGGCTTAATAAATTATGTCGGAGTAATAGTGGAATGGAACACGCCATGTGAAACAACCACCGGCATTTCCCACTTTAGTCTTGGAATAGAAGATAATATATGGAGGTGTGACAAAAACAATTCTTAAAGTTTTTCTATTTCTCCCTAGATTTATTTATTGATGTGTTCTCAATAAACAAACAATATAAAATTATTGTTGCCACATATTTGAACTCTTGTCACATTTGATAGGTATGAAGGAAAGTTGGTGAAATCGATTGTCCGAAAAGTGTTGAGCGAACTAAAGAAAAAGTTTGAGCTAAGCATTTCTGAGAATTTGGTCGGAATTGATAGTCGAGTGAAGGAGGTTATGGAACTTGTGGATAATAAATCTGATGCCACCCTATTTGTTGGCATCTACGGAATGGGAGGCATTGGTAAGACTACTCTTGCTAAAGCCATCTACAACAAGCTCTCCAATCACTTTGAGCATCGTAGCTTTATTGCCGATATAAGGGAATTATGGAACCGTAATGGCATACATTACTTACAGAATAAGTTAATCTATGATATATTGAGGAGAGAAAATGAAGTTCATGATGAGAATCAAGGAACTAACTTCATCTCCTCCAAGTTTAAAGGTAAAAAGGTCCTCGTTCTTCTTGATGATGTGGATAATGCTGTTCAGTTGAAGTGTTTGGCTGGTAATCGTGGTTGGTTTTCTTCGGGAAGTAGGATCATTATCACCACCAGAAACAAGAGTATTCTTGAAGAAGTTGGGGTTGACCACGCCTATGACCATAAAGAAATGGATGACGTTCACTCTCTGGTTCTGTTTAGCAAACATGCGTTCCGAAAGGACTCTCCTTCAAAAGAATTTGAGGTCCTCACTCGTGTAGTTGTATCCATCACTGGAGGGCTTCCCTTATCCCTAGAGGTTTTCGGTTCATTATTGTGCGGAAAAAGCCAAGAATTTTGGAGAGGTAAAATAGACAAGTTAAAAGAAGTGCCTCCTAAGGAAGTGCAAGAAAGGTTAAGGATAAGTTATAAAGCATTAGACTATGAACAAAGCCAAATATTTTTGGATATCGCTTGCTTTTTCATAGGCACTGACAATAGAACTGCATCCTACATGTGGGACACTTGTGGCTTTTTCCCTACAGAGGGAATTGAAGTATTAAGATTCATGTCACTAATAAAAATTGGAGATGATCATAAGCTCAAAATGCATGACCAGTTGAGAGATCTTGGTAGGACAATCGTTCGCGAGGAAAAGCAGCAACAACCTTGGCACCGTAGTAGGTTATGGGACCCAGAAGAAGCCTCGGAAGTGCTAAAGAAAAATAAGGTAACCGTTTCTCTTCTTTTGTTCCGTTAGTCCATGTTCTAATGTTAGAGTAGTGTTGGTCCTCTACTTAGTGCTTGCTCTAGTGAACAAAGAACCTTTTAATATTATTATCCTCGTGTCATTACATTGGCGTGATTAGAAAGCAGGAGGTTGCTCTCTCCTAATAAGTATCGCAACTTATCTGAGATATTTCTTAATCAAGTGTATATTACGAAGTTATCTCCAAGAATGAGGTACTTTCAAATTTATTAGATACTTGATAGGGGTATTCTACATTGAAAAAAATCCTGAATTTCTATAATTGATTATGTTGCGTCCTTGACACATGCAATAAATAACTTGATTATGCTACTGTAAACCATAACTACTCAGGATATATAAATCATATGTTTAGAATTGATATAATAGGACTAACGATGCCCACATTTCTCATGAAATTTTAGTCACTATAATATAACGGAGAATGGAAGGGATACTTATTTTATGTAATATTACGTTAGGAATTCCATTTACCAATATTCATAGGACAAGGTCTGATTTAAAAATTACTGAAGTAGATAGGAACATAAATTCCTTATATATATAATATATAAATATACGTGTGTGTATCTATATATATGGCATTAAGCGTATTTTATGCAATGACCATTAAAAAGAGAAATGTTTTACTTTTTCTACATAAAAAGTCAAAGAGATAAATATTCTAAAATTCTGTTTTGTATAATTAAGTATGTGATTGTATTTGCATTTGTGAAATTAATCACAATTATGACTCTACTACTTTTTATCCATCATTTGGTGTGACTCAAGTTGTTGCTCAAAAGACAAGCACTAATCTGCAATTTCAACGTGCGACCTATGTAGCCACTTCATATATCAACAAATTCAAAGTCGGTGTCTATTTATTATGTCTTTCGTGCTACGTGATAAAATCAACTCAATTAACCAAAAGAAAAATGAATATGCTGTATATTTTATATACAGATATAATGATATAGCTAAATTTTACAACTAAAAAGGTACATTTTCATATAATTTTTTCAGTATTTTTGCATGATTCCATTTGGCTTTTCATCCACGGTACTATCATAAGTTGAAATCAGAGTGGTTTTGATAAATAAATAAAAACGATATAAGTTCTTCTTTTCAGTTTATTCCAACATTGAATGAAAATATCCGAAGTTATTTTCATGTACATAATGTAAAATACAAGCAACTGAAATAACCACAATATGCACCACTTTCAATTGAAAAACAAGTGCCAAATATCCTTCTTTATTTACTGCTACCACTTGTAGAGAATCTTAATATAACTAATATTATTGTCTTAGTTATTCATAATTAGAAAATAATTAATTAACAATATTTCAAGTTTATTAGTAAAATAATAAATACATTATATATTAATATAACTACCATCACAATATTCGGTTTCTGGTAATTAGTTATTACTCCAATTTAAAATAAGAGTTTATGTTTTTTTTAATTAATCGTGAAAGTAGCACGGTCAAGTAATATACATGAAATCAGTATGAAAATTACAGAGAGAAAATATATCTCTATTAAAATTGATCAAATCAACTTTTGATTTTGCACATTGCAATTTGATTAAATTCTGTGCATGGTAAGGAAGCTACAGTACCGGAAAGAAGAAGATTACAAGTTGCAAAGTTTTTACTCTATGTGGCCATTACATCATAATTCTTCTTAAGATCCGAAGGCGTATGGCCACATTTCAAGATGGAAGTTGACATCCTTCACTTTGTTAGTCTTTATAAATACTGTGTTAAAAAAAAGTCTTTATAAATACTGTTTATTGGCGTAAAAAAAATGATGTCTTTCACATTGCTAGTCTCTTGAACACATTAATGCACGTCAATAGCAATATGAACAAATAATAGTGGATTACTTTAGTTGGATATAGTATAAATGAATGTTGATTCTCGCTTATAGGGGACGGACAAGATTGAGGCGATTATTCTGAGCAAAGGCAGCTCAAAAGGCTTCAGCAAAGCATCTGAGCAAGATGACAACATTTACACAGAAAAGCAATTCAAGAATTTGACGAGTTTAAGATTGCTTCACATGGAGGGGCAACATCTCAGTGGAGATTTTAAGAACTCAATTGAGGGGTTAAGATGGCTTCGATGGCCAAATTGTCCCATGAATTTTGAAGTAAATAATTTTCATGTAACGAAATTAGCTATACTCGAGTTGTCACATAGCGCGATAAATGAGAAATGGAAAGGATGGAGTTCTTTCATGGTAAGAACGAGTCTTTTTTTTTCCTTTTATACTTTCTCTTGAATCATAATCACTCTTGACTAACTTCTTGACAATCATTATTATTTTTTTACCAGATGGCGAAGAAGCTCAAATTTCTCGACCTTTCAAGTTGTCATCGCCTAGAAAATACGGACTTCCTCTCAGCTTTTAAGAATTTAGAGGTTCTGATCCTCAATAAGTGTTCCAACCTGCAACAAATTGACTCTAAAATTGGAGACATGAAGGCCCTCCTTCGCTTGGAGTTGAGCAACTGTATGAGCCTCGTGAAGCTTCCAGCAGAAATAGGTAAATTAAAAGCGCTGCAGCAACTCCTTCTACACGCCACTCAACACCTTTCTGCATTACCAAAGAACATAGGGTCTTTGGAGAATCTAGAGATTCTAGATATTTCTTTCAGTGGTATAGTAAAATTACCCGACGATATTGGGAGGCTGAGAAAGCTCCGAGAGTTAAATGCTTCATTTTGCGAAAAACTGGGAGGAAAACTTCCAGAAAGCATAGGGTCTTTGGAAAATCTAGAAATTCTATATATTACTTGGAGTGATATAGAAGAATTACCCAACGGTATGTGTAATCTTTCTTCCCTACAACGCCTTGATGTTCGTGGCTGCCACAAGCTCCAATCATTGCCGAACCTTCCTTCCAGCTTAACATATTTGGACTTCACCTGTCAAAGTCGCGAATTGCCCTCACTTTCATACCTAACCCATCTCAAGGAACTACGAGTTAGTTTTTGCTATCTTCTCAAGTGCATCCAGGAGCTTCCATCAACACTATTAAAGAGTTCAGAATGCTCTCAATTGACAGACGTTGAAGAATCAGAATTACCACAATCCCTAAACACTCCCTTCAACTTGGAAATCTTGGAAGTCTATAGCTGTGACTCTCTTGAAACACTGGACATTTCACAGTTTATCCATCTAAGGACATTATACGCCCATGGTTGCAAGAATCTACTTGAAGTTCGAGGTCTTGACAAATCAAAATATTTGGAAAGCTTGACTCTCTCATGTTGCAATTCCATTAAACGGTTGGACCTTCCAAAGTTCGAGGGTCTGAAGATATTGGCTATTACCGATTGCCATAAGATAGTCGAAATTCAAGGTCTCAATAGGTTGGAGTTCTTGGAAAGCCTGGATATTTCTTGGTGCACTTCAATTGAAAGGCTGCTCCTTCCAAAATCCAGGAGTCTAAAGAAATTAAATGCTAAAATGTGTGAAAATTTAGCCGAAATTCAAGGCCTCGATAGGTTGGAGCTTTTGGAAATGCTACGTATCAAAGGGTGCACTTCAATTGAAAGGCTAGACCTTTCAAAATCCGAGAGGCTGAAGGAATTAGATGTTGAAGGTTGCAAAAACTTAGCCGAAATTCAAGGCCTCGATAGGTTGGAGTTCTTGGAAAATCTATATATCGGAGGGTGCACTTCAATTGAAAGGCTAGACCTTCCAAAATCCGAGAGTCTGAAGGTAATTAAGAGAATGCAAAAACTTAGCCGAAGTTCAAGGGTGTGGATCAATGAATAGGCTAGACCTTCCAAAATCTGGGAGTCTGAAGTTAATTAAAACCCAGAGACTGCGAAAACTTAGCCGAAATTCAATGCTTTGTTAGGTTGGAGTTTTTGGAAGAACTGAGTATCATTGGATGCAAGTCACTCAAAACAATTCCAGAATTATCTGGAATGCGGATTTATCGAGAAATATACTGAACTTGATCCCCATTTTCTAACAAAAGGTACATAAAGCAGGTAAGTTACCTTTGCTCTTTTGAGATCTAACGCCCAATTTTCATTTGTATTTCTTGCTTGCAATATCTTTCAAGATTTATGATCTTGTCATTATTATTTCCTGGTTGACAATGTCATCGTTGTTTTCTTACTTCAAATCAAGGAATCCGGGGAAGATGTTCATGGAAGTTAATGTGTTCTTTGGCAAAATGATTCTGCTTATCATGCCAGTAACGGAAATAGATGAAAAGGCTTTCTAAGCGCATCATTTGTCATTAGTCTTCGGGTAAGATCCTTAATCCTATGCAGAAAAATTAAGATTCTCGAGTTTGATTGATTTTGGAATGCTGGAAGTACTGAATTAAAAATGATGTATGCAGGTATTTGATAGCATGTCAAAGGTCATTGTATAGATCGAGAAATGCTAAATGAAGGACCCTATATGGCGGTCCTTCTAATGTGAGGTTATAGGTTGCTCTGCGCTTACCATGCAGCTCATGACTGCATGTTTCTAACTTCTAAGGTACACTTAAGAGTGAATTTACGGTGCACAAGGAGCATGTTGATGGGGCATCCCTTAGTATGCATACGATACTGACATGGGATAAAATTTGTCCAATCATTGTGTTCCACACATTTTATCTCACAGAACTGTCTGCATTAGCTGATTAAGGTAATCGTATCTGTCTAGAAATGCTAAATGCAAGAACAAGCTCTTCTCCTAGTGGTGTGGTTGTGAGTGAACTAGCAAACAGGGCAGAAGCAAAAGCATCGTGAATTATTTGCATCGATCGAGAAAATTGCAATTCGAATTTTAGACTATGGATCCCTGTTCATTTGGTTTGAATCCAGGATATACCTACTCCAAGGCTAATAATAGATTATCCCAAAGAATTCATCTTGATGTTTGTAGAGTTGGTAAAGCCATCTGTCATATACCTGAACTTTTGAGCCAAGCAAAGACATTAACTAGAATGTCTTTTGACATAATCGGCTGTACTGTGAAATAACTCCTTATATTGTGCACAAGCTCTTGTTAGTTCATTTACTTGCTGAAAAGAAAAACATAGGAAGCATTTCCGTAAGTTTCCTGAGGAAGCTTTCCATTTGAAAACTGTCTTGGCTCAATTCTCATGCATTAATAGCACATAATGATAAAGAAAAGAAGCAACTTGAGTTGAATACACTATGCTAATTTGATCAAAGCTTCCGTGGTTGATGATGTTAGATGCTCCATTAGTTGGATCCGAAGAGTTCAAAAAAAAAAAAAAATCGAGTTTGACAATCAGAGACCCGTAAACTTTGGAGTATTATTAGTAGTTCGTTGATGTTAGTTGCTGGATTGATTCCACCTGACTCACTGCCAGGATTCGGTTATCATTCCACTCGTTGATGCAAATGCTGAAATATCCAATAGAGCTTTCGCAAGGCACTTCTAAAAGGAATCGAATTCATCAAAGGATCAGGAGCTCAATGTTTCTTGAAATCATCAAAGTGCTCATAGAGATGGCAATCCATGTTTACTGGTCATGTTGCCAATGTCAAGTTAATATGGAGTGTTAGATAGGTCAATCTGGGCAGGATAAGCTTAACAAATCTTATTAGATCATTGAACTTGGCCCATTTGTTAAATAGGTCAACAAATGAGGAGAGATGAATAGCCTGTTTAACTAATTAGATTGAATGAGTCATTCCAATCCAAACATGACCGACACAGCACGAATAACTAATTCAATATGTACAATGTGCATATCTTCATCAACTTTAAAGCTTACCAAGTCCTGGGTTTACATAAAATCTTGTATTTGTATGGTGTAATTTGTGACAAATGCAAAACACAATTCATGGACGATTTATTGTCATAAAACTTACTGAACTCAATGTAAATAGGTCGAGATAGATTACATGAGTCAATTTGTGTTACGTGGTTTGATCTTTGACCCCAAAAATTCGTTTATTAATTGTGTTAACTGTTAAGTAGGTTGCCACAACCTTGACGTGACATGATTACCACTCAGGGTCACTCATAGTTGTCACATGAAAATATAAGTCATGAATCAATATGGATTGTGAATCGTGAATTGTTTTTCTTTTGTCAAATAAGTACCGCATTTAACTGCAAGGACATAAATATTGTATACATAGTATTGTTTTTGGGTTAGTAATGTAATTGGATTCTAATTTATAAAGTTTAGTGTAAGACAATCAAAATAACCACTAAGCCTGATGCAGCCAACAAAATCATGAAAGATGATATTTGTTAAATATTGACGTTTCTACCAAGCTTTTGGTAAAGATGGACTTTGCAACTCAAATAAGAGTTCTAGAAGGATCATCATTCTTCTTGAAATTTAATTTGTAAAGTTATCAACTAGTATGTGCGTATTATATGGATTTACCTAAGTCTCCTTCTTTTAGTTTGAGTAGTAGCATATTATGTATATTCCAATTATGTATCTTGTTTAGAGGTTTCCTATTTCAACTAGGAGTAGAACTTTTAGAGAGTGTATAAAAGTAATTGCAATTTTTCCTCTTAATCGAGTTGATAAATTATAGAAATTTGCAAGTGTTTGCTTTGGGATTGTGTGATTCAATTTTTCTCTCAGTGGTGATTCTTAGGGAGTTTTGGGTTTGATGCCTAAAGATTTATTCTTTCTAGTGGGACTAGTCATCCAAAACATCAAAGCCATGAAATGTTTTGACAATGCATTGTTTGATGCATGAATTATAGTCAATTATGAATCAAGGAAATAGATTGACTCATATCTAATCGGTGAAATTAGTGTGAATTGTTCGATTCACATGTCACACATTTTTAATAGATTCAATAGATGTATACACTTTAGGACTTCAATCTAATTGAGGTGCTCAATTGCATTCTTATGTAGGATAGAAAATTGTCCCTTGCTGCTGATGTTATCATTGATGATTGGAAATGCTTCAAATGTCAACGACAAATTTCAGCATAGCGTTCACAGAGGTCGAGCTCATTGTGAGGATCTATGCTCTAAGTGGATGGTGTCAACAGAACCAGTCATCCATGACATTTTCATCAAATTAACAGTTTATATTGATAATTGAAATTCAAATATGTTCAGTTCAGTCAAATTAAAAAGGTTATGGTTTAGATGACTCCTAAATTATAGACAATATTTTATTCTTCATATCTTATATGTTATTTCTAATGCTTTGTTTGCAGTTAAGTTTCAAACTTAGAATCTTATTTCACAGTCCAACGGCTTTAATATTTTCGGCAGTGATATATCTTGTCAGGTTCGTAAGATGTCTCACCCTCGTTATCATCTCAGAGAAACAATGCAGAGAGTCAGAGAATTACTGCAGTTTGGAGGATTTGGGGACACCGAATGTTTGCGAAGGACGCTTGCGAAGGAATTTCAACAGATGGAATGCAGGTAATAGCAAAAGAATTAGAAAGCTGAAATGTAATAGAATCTTGTTCGTGGATCCGGAGCTTGCATATCGATTTCTTCCTCATGATATACTGAGTTCTATTCAGATCATGCCAATTCACTAATTAAGACATTGATGGCAAAAGGGAAAACTAGCATATTGTGCTTTTCTGTCGACTCTCCTGTTCTTTTCAGACCTGTACAGTCTGGTTTCCCAGCAGAAATAGTATTGGTCAAGAACTGGTGGTATTGACCCTGTTCAACCGGTAACCAGGTCTACCACTCAACTGGTACACAGCAAACCTGTCAACCAGTCTGAACCAGTTCTGGGCCTTAAAAAAAATTTGAAGTACTAGTGTTGGAGTTGGGTTGAGGTTTGGAGTCCAACCTCTTGTAATTAACAAGCGTGCCAACCACTTGCTCCGGCGTCTTCTTTCTTCAATTTGTGGTGGATAATTTATCTATTGACCGTATCGGCCTAATCTATTAGAAATTTGAACATGATGCAATTAAGATGACATCAAGCGAGTGTAATCTATTAAGATGCTACGGTGTCTGTGACTCACTGGGCTTCTTTCGTTCTGAACGTGTGTAATCTAATGAATGCTGAGTATTCTATCAGATGACATCACATGCAATCGGTTCAATCGGGACCGTGCTCTACCAGTTTGCCCGATTGAACCACTGGTCCGGTTTTAAAAACGTTTGTTCTTTTATAGTTCCTATATATTATTTATCTGCTCTCCTCATCAGCACTGAGTAGCAGCAGCTTAGTTCTTCCCCCTATGTGCATAAAGCATATACATGCTTGCGATTTCAAAGGATGTTTTACTTTCTGCCTTGCCGAAACTGCAAAAGTTCCAACATATCTTGACAGCTGGAGCCTTGAACTTGTGTGTAGGTTAAGAAATGTGCATTTGATGGCCCTAATGGGTTAGTAGTGCCCTTTTTGCTTATTCTCACTTTTGAAACACTATTTCAGTGAAACTACACATCTAGGACCCTATCTTACACCTGGAGATGGGGAACGAGAAGCTTCGCAGCATTCCCCATATTGTAGTTCCTCCATTGTCAGCTAGTGGTAAGAACATTTTGACACTGTCATACTATCGAGCTAAGGATCAATTCATTGCGATGCCATCAATTGTGTAGTTCTGAGGAGTTTTTCTTTGAGCTTCTCTCCATGTCCATTTGCAGTTTTGGATGTCTGGAAACTTATTGTTGCCCATACTCTTTCCTTTGTGTATCAATGTTTGACAAACTTACCAGTAACAAATTTATCTCGTTAGCTGGGTGATGGAACTGAATTAAGTGTAAATGTGACTGGCATAGGTACATTGTGCCTCCTTAATGGACCACTTCGTGTTTGTTCCTACAGATTGAAGAAGTACAAAAGTATGCTCCAAAGAAGAATATTTTTTCAGTCGAAGAAGTAAAATACTGAAGCATCAAGTTTTCCCCTAAATTTTGTTGTGGAAACCTCCCTAATATATTTTGAAGATTGAAAAAACCCTCCAATGTATTGAATTGATACTAATGAAAGGTATTTTTCAGGTGATATATCCAAGAAAATCTTATTCGGACTTTGATTATCACATTCTGGATATTACGTCTGAAGACTTGATAATCACATCGTGGGTTATGCGAATGATATGAAATTATCAACAATATTGTACGTAGTTGACATCTTCAGGCTCAATGCAAAGCGGTCTCAAACTCAGAGTATATTCAGACATTTGATGATAAAGTCTGACAGCAACGTTTGAAGGGAACCTCTGAGAATAACATCTAATTACGAAGTTTTTTTTCAGACTCTATTTTCAGCAGATATACAACTCACAACGGCTAGTGATCAAGCTTGGATTTCCACCTAGGTAAATCTTGATTAAGGATCACTCTTATAGATTGATTTCCATCTGTATATGTTTATTATTTTCATGTGCAAGAGAACCAAATGTTTAGTTTGGGTTATTTATACTTTGGGTTGAATGGTTCACGCAGTGTACTCGACTAACGAACTTTGCATTTGAATTTTGACTCGCTCCTCCATGTGTCATTGTTAAATGATGCATCCGATCCAACGTACAAAATACATTCTTGTGTGGAACATGACTAGCTAGATATATGGTTTCGAGGTGGCAATACAGAACATAGGCTATATTCCAATCTCAGAGATTTGGAATCCTCAAATAAATGGTAGGTCTAAAATCATGAGATTATGTCTACAATGTCGTTAATGGATCTCGTATTCTTAATAAAGAGTATCATGTAGTCTTTTAACTTAATGATGCACAAACATTCCGGAATCTGAAATTGTTTAATTGTATTATTCTCTCTTAGAATTATTGCCAATCTCGAGGAGAAAGAATGTATGAATGTAACATGTGCATATGTGATACTTCTTTTATTATGTTTATTGTTTGTCGTGACGATAGCTTTTTTGTAAACTTTAGCTGAATTTACTCTAAAATTAAGTCCTCCTTCATTTATTGCCCTTGCAAATCTTCACGTCTTCAATGTATTCTTCCCCGATGCAAGTGCAGAAATAGTGGCGTCGAACATTAATTATAATATGGGATAATAACATTACCAACAAAATATGATTGTTGTCAGATCCACTCCCAGTGCAAGCCCCATGTATATTTTAAATTCCACGAGCCGTTTTAAACAAGCTCGTTTTGGAGAAATTGCAGCTAAAAGTCATGATGATAGCTTTACTATTAACAGGAAGTGTGTAGAAGACAATATGGGGGAAATTACCACAACGACGATCTGGAGACCATACACGCCGCCGCGCCGGCAATCGCCTCCGCGGAGAACCGCGTCCCTTAAGCCGCAGTTCAGGTGAGCTTGAACCGCTCCTTGACCCCGACTCGTGTACTGATGTGCTGTTCTGCCGTGTTCGTCGCTGATTGATGAGCTTGTTGGTGGTATTTGTCGAATCGGGGAGCGATGCTAAGGAACTCCGATTTGTTTGGTGGTTCAATAGATTTTTCTGCGGTTCAGCTCGCTTAAATTGCGTGTGCACGTTAGGTTGTGAATAGGATTTGTAATTTCTTGAGATTTTCTTCGTTCTGCTTGTCCTCGAAAAGCGTTTTTCCTTAAGGTTTGATCGGTCATGGGGTGGTTCGGAGGGGGGAACATTGTCATCTTCTGTATAGCCCATTTGGCTCGAAGAACCATAGGCAGGGGACATTGTGAATTGATATATCGAAAGTAGTAATTCTACTATCTCCTGAATACTCGGCATTTCCAAAATTGAAATTCTGTGGCTGCACAGGCAATGCCAAAGTTACACCACTACATCCTGGATAAAGATTTAGAACAGTAATGTGATTAGTAAACATAGACCGAAGTGAGCACGGGTGCACGACCTTACAAGAATTTCTAGGATGAATTGTTATGAGCTTTTACTATTCTGATATTACACCGGAATCTGGTCGACATTGTTTGGTACTCTGCCTGATGTCGACTGGTGCAAATGTACACCGTGCCTTCAGAATAACAACCAAACGACCAAAGAAAAAGCAGCTGGTGTAGGGTCAGTCTATATCCTTCTCAGTATTATATAATCATGATTCCAACAGATCATAGTAAATTGCACTCAAATGTAAAATGGTCAAATCACTAAATAAACAAAGGGAAGCACTATTTTCACAAGAGAAAATGACGCAAATAGCCCTCAAACTTTGACCAATTATGCATTATAGTTCTTCAACTTTTAATTTGTTCAATATGGTTCATGAACTTTAAGTCAATGTGCAATGTCATCCTTAAATTTTTAATTTATTTATTGTGGTTCATGAACTTTTTAGTACATGCTCAATTTAGTCCATGAACTATAGAAAGATGTTTAATGTTATCCTTTTATTAATTCAAGTTCAAGAACAATATTGAACATTTTCATATAATTTAATGACTCGATTGAACGTATACAAAAAGTTCATGGACCACATAGAACAAATTAAAAGTTGAGGAACGACATTGCACACTAGATTAAAGTTTAAAGACCACATTGAATAAATTAAAAGTTCAAAAATAACATTGCATATTAGACCAAAATCTAATGACCATTTGTGTAACTATCCCTTTTCACAACATATATTTATTATTTACTGAATCCATTGCTTTTCAATCGAATTGACTAGTTTAGCCCCAAAAACTTATAGGTCAAAGCATTAATTGATATCTTTTGTCGAATAAAAATTCTAAAAATCCCTAGCCGTTTTCTCTTCCCACGTAGCTCTCTTTGGTTCCTTTTTTCTCTTCCTCTACAAGCTCTCTCGAATGAGAAAGAACTCTCAATCAAGGGAGGCTCTATCTTCTCAACTTGAATTGAGATTTTCTCTCCCAATCTTATTTGGGAGTATTTTATTGTTTTTGTCTAGTTTTTTTTTTTTTTCCTTCGCTCATTTCTGTGCTCTTCTCTGCTCAATGGGTGTATCTTTCGCTTCCTTGCTTAGGAATCAACCCGTTACTTCAGATTCTCCAAACTAAGAAGTCCGACAAGATCTAAGAGGAATACGGTGAGTTCATACTACATTAGAAACGGTTATACAACTTTTCCGAGTTTTGAAAGATCTCATCTCTCAATCTAGATCTAGATCTGAGAGATCTTCTCTCCTGATCTAGAGTTCCTAAATCTAGATCTATGAGCCATTTAGATTTGGGAAATCTTTAAAGATATTTATGTGCTCGTTTAATCTCTCTCGATCTAGATTCGGATTTAAGAGTCTGTTCAATCTATTTTTGGTGTTTCCATACAATGATGGTGTTGAAGATGCTGCACCTAAACATGCACTGCCCACTTTCACATCCGATCAAAAATAAAGTAAGCAATGCAGATAGTGATAAAATGTTGGGTCATCAACAACAGCTCATGTTCTGTTTGGTCGTCAAGAACTAAAGTCAGATGCAATAGAATAGGAGTGGATGAAAATTCCCTTGTATTCCTTATATCTAGTCTTTGGGATAATTACCCAAAAAGTCATAAATCTATTATACATAGTCAATTTAATTATAAACCTTTTGACGATTTGTAATCCTTCTAGTTGAAAATTGCCGATGTGGATATTCGTTGTCTTCTGTGGCACGTCCAACGCTGACATGAAAATTTTTTGCACTTTTGTTTTGAAATATATAAAATCATTATTATTTTTATTTTCTTCTATGTTATTTTCTTCCTTTTCCTTTTTTTTCTATTGGAGTCCAGCAAGGGCAGTGACCATAGTGGAAAAAAATGAAAAGAAAAAAGAATAATTAAAAAATGTATAAAAGATTTAAAAATTACCCACGTCTACATAAGTCATGCCACATAGGATAATCAGTCACCGATTACAAGCTAAAATTGTTTGCAGTCAAACTAATAGGCACACACACAGAATGTAGTCCTCACTAGCTTGTACGACATTCGTATGGCTTTTCGATATCCCTGCTTCATTTATCGAGGATGGTGCAGACTTCACTGCTTCATGAGATATATTGTCCCTGCCAAACATGCTATACTTTGTTAAGAGCGACTCTAATTCCCCAACTTGTTAGTTACGTTGACTAAATTGCCTTCACAAAGCTATCATTAAATTATCATTAGATATTAACATCTAACACCGTGGAATGAGCATTGGCTAGGGTTAATATTTTTCATCGTTCATGAAAATATTTAAATATAAATTGTGTGAATACTGAAAACATTTTTCATTGTTTAATTGATTCAAGAGCGATTAGTTTTAATAAAAATATTTTTCAAATTATTAATTTTTCATAAAACAAATAGAGCCTTAAAGATAATGTATTTCGTAAATATTATTATAGTAAGTTGCAGAATATACAAGAGAGACCAGGGCTTGTTGCAAAAGCAAGTGATTGAACAATAAAATAGACTAAATAAGAAAATAAATCGGATATCATATTTACGTGGTTCAGTCAATGTGACCGACGTTCATGGAGAGAGCAGCAAAGAATTCAACTATAGATCAAGTGATATAACAAAGATTACAACCGCGCTCAAGTTACTGAAACATTCTCAGTACTTTCAAGCCTCGTTTACATCAATAACCCAAACAATGTTTAGCCCATTATAGGTTGTACGACATTCGCATGGCTTTTCGATCTCCGTGCTTCATTTATTGGGGATGGTGCAGACTTCACTGCTTCGATAGATATATTGTCCCTGCTAGACATGCTATAATTCGTCTAGAGCGACTCTACTTCCACAACTTGTTAGTTACGTTTACTAAATTGCCTTCACAAAGCTATCATCAAAAGATCATAACACATTAACATCTAACACCATGGAATGAGCACTGGCTAGGGTTAACATTTTTCATCGTTCATGAAATATTTAAATATAAATTGTTATTTATACTGAAAACATTTTTCATTATCTAATTATTTCAAGAGCGATTATTTTTAATAAAATATTTTCCAAATTATTCATTTTTCACAAAACAAATGGAGCCTTAGAGATAATGTATTTGGTTATATTATTATGCTATGTTTAGTCGTCTGGATTTTTAGCCAGGATAGGAGTGAATATGATGGGATATGAAATCCAAGGATTTTGCTATATCATATCCACTATTTGGTGAATTACAACAAAGCCGGATATTTTCACATCTCATCATATCTATTATTTGCTATAAACAGCATATTTGTGTAAATGAATATGAAAATTGCACAAAGGGAGATTGTAAGAATCATTCACGGTACTCTTGCCTACTTCACTTT
>BCNH02000004.1:13334300-13369897 GCA_001662345.2 Metrosideros polymorpha var. glaberrima | reverse complement strand
TATCTTGGGTAAGCACCAAACACATGATATGATAAATTTTATCATATCCAAAATTTTATCTTGACTACTAAATGTAGCCTTAGAGTAAGTTGCATAATATACGAGAGAGGTCAGGGTTAAAATGATAGCTAAGGATCCAACGGAAGATCCAATTTTTAAGATTATATATATATATATATATGGTTGAAAGTAAATATTTCATTCATATTTTAAGATCTCAAGATGATACATGAGATGTTCAAAACAAAGCAAATCCCATATAACAAAGTGGAACAATAAAGCGCAAAATGTTGTGATGAGCACACTTTCATTTCACAAGAACAAATATGTCTCAGAATTAAAGCAGAACGAATGGCTGCCGATAACCGAATCTCGTATCATCATAAGTGATGATCACACACAGTAATATCCTTCTCCCATAACTACGGCTTGCCAAAGGAGAAAAACAAAAAACAAAAAATACCTCTGTCAACATAGGTGGGAAGCAAACGCCATGGTCACCTTCTTTGGTTCATATTTCGGAGATCTTCCTTAACTCGGATTCAGAGCACCGTTGGGTTTTAGTACATTGAGTTCGCCAGTGTGTTCGATTTTAGGTAAATCCACTCATAAAATTCCTTATTAACCTCATCCGTGCGCGAAATTCTAATCGTGCTTGGGCTCAAGTGGACGTAATTAGAATCCAATTGCCACTTGTTTATGACATTGAAGGTAACATAGAGTTAACGAGGACATGCTCAATACCTTAAAAATTCATCTTAGAATATAGAGCATGTGACTTAGTACTTAGCGACGCCCATTAAAGGAGACAGGTGATCAAGAAAAGAACACAGCTGCACAACATCACTCAACGGAACCCCCTCTCTCTTTCCAGCTTGTGCTGTTTTCTTTAGTTCATGCATGTTCATTTTTCTAATTTATTTTCCCGTTTTGTTTCCGTCTCTATTTTTTACAAATTTTGTTGCTTTGACAATAATGTCTAAACCCACATCAACAAATACAAGTCCCATGACTGAGTTGGATTTCCATGTCAGATGCTGATCTTACCAAATCGAATTGAAGATATAAATTGGTCCCATTGAAAGAACACAATCACCGAATTGAACATAGAAGGAAAGCACATGGACAAGTTATGGCATTGTCACTTTAATTCTCAACCGTCGGGTTATTGAATAATCTTTGAATCTCTTCGATTTTTTAAAAGAGCAAGAAAAATCTTTGAACAAAATTTCAGGTGCCAACAATAGCCAGTACTTGTTGCTTTGATTTTACAAATTATGGTCTCTCCATTTTAAATATAAAATAAATAAATAAAAGAATAAAGATTATACTTGGCTACCTTCTTCATAATGGCAAGTATAGAAACCTAGACAATCTGGCTTCATTTCGAAACACAAACAGTCCAATTTATTACGGGTTCAATCACCAGAAACTGTACAAAACAAAGAAAAGTGTCGCGAAAAGCAGAGACCCTAGACCAAACCCGTCATCCCCACCATCATAGCTAGAGCTATCGCTGTGATGGAGTTTAGAGCTGCCAACGTATGTTGGGAAGTGGAGAGAGGGAAAGAAGGTGGTGAGGAAGTGGATGAGGAACAGCAAGGATAGGCAAAGGAGAACCATCACAAAAGACATTGCACCACCTCCATCATCCCCATTGGATTGAAACATTGGCAGCACAAGCTCCACAAGCCACATCAAAGTTGGCCAGAGGATGACTACTCCTAGTGCCCCAATCATCAGTGATGGCACCAATGGGGATGGCCCTCCTCCTCCTCTGCCCATCTCTCTCTCTCTCTCTCTCTCTCTCTCTCTCTCTCGGGGGTGGTGTAAGTATCTTTATATTGTGCCACTGTAGGGAAAGACAATAATGAGCATGTGTGGAAAGATGAGACCAAGAAGAAGGGTTAGATGCAAATGGAGATGACTTCTAAGCAATTTGGTTATTTTCTTTCCATTGGAAGTATGTGGTTAGTTCACCAATGTAGCAAAAGCTCTTCCCTTTTTCTTGTTAATCACCCGCCAATGCAGTAAAAATTCTTGTTCTAACTAAGGAAAATTGTCAAAAAAGTCGTAAACCTATTGCACTTGTGCTAGTTTTTTTTTGGGTCAAAACACATGTGTCAATGCAATTCTAAACATTTTAAAAATTTGCTAATGTAGTCCATTAGGCCAATTTTGACCAGAAATTGATGACATTGACGTTGGCCATCCTACGTGGAATGACCAATGCTGACATGAGTTTTTTTATTTTTTATTAATTCTTTTTCATTGTAAAGGGCCCATCACCCACTAACCGAGGCCCGACAACCCCTGCTGGCCATTGGACGAGAGCCTACAAGGGGCCCTCATCACAGCAGGGCGTGGCCTAAAAGCGCTTGCTAGCCACGGCGAGGGTTGTGGCCCTCGCTTAGAGCTGGGTGAGGGCCTTGGCCGACGCCCCATGCTGGACCTTATCAATAAAACGAAGAAATTTTGATAAAATAATTTAGAAAAACAATTTAAAATTTTCAAAAATTTTCCTCATAAGCGTTGACCATGCCACATAAAATGGACGGAGTCCATGTTACCAAAATTAGGGTAGAATTAGCCGAATGAACTACATTGGCAAATTGTTAAAATGTTTAAGACTAAATTGCCCAAATTGAAAGGTTGGAGACTGAATTGGAACAAGTACAATCGATTTAAAACCTTTTTGGTAATTTTTCTGTTCTAACAATAAAGGATGGTAAGTCCTATTCTTTGGATGATTTTATTCATTGACCACTTAGTCAACACAGTTTATCTATCATGGATCTGTGATCAATTTAAGAGCTATCGGTTTCACATTGTATAGCACTTGCAAACGTTCACTTTGGATCATATTCAGGCAACAATTATATTTTCCTCTTCTTGAGAGATTGATTAAGTCTTCTAACTTGACATTTACTACGTTATCTATCTACTGAAAGACATCTCCATAATTTTATAAGGGGGAGCAACATTGTAATCACATATGATTCTTTACATGCATGCTCTTTGCTTCCTATGAATATTTTTCATGGGTGCTAAAATCCATAGTCATAAACTCTAATCTACTCTTCTTGCATGTCTAATGGTTCTAAATAGAGAATGAAATGTCATGCTACTTTGCTTTCAAATCTTCGAACATAAAAAGAGTACGAATCTAATCCAATTGCTTTTTCTGCGTTGAAGTACAATTCCTACAAATTATAAATTGATTTCTTACAGACATGCCGCCAAAGAGGTGATAGAATAAGCCGTTTGCGAATTCTGAAGTAAAGGCTATCTGACATGAAGAATGAAACAGGAAGCATTGTTTTCTTTTCATGTTGGTCAATGTCTCTAGCTCTGTGCATTAGGAAGGAGACATCTTTCCGATGCTTGCAAGGACCCTTGTCCTGTGAACGAGGAAGTGATTCGTGAAATTTACTATGAAGACAAGGATGACTTATCATGTCTAACCTTGAAAAATTCACAGAACAGAATTCTTTTCCAAATTAAATTTGCCATAGACAAGAAACCAATTCAAGACAATACGTTACCATATCAGAATCAGCTTACTATGTTAATCAAAAGATGGACTGGTCATTCAGCTGTATAAGATTCTAACTCTTAGGAATGTTCTTCCCCACAATCTTGGCGGGTGCTATCCGCAAAAGATTTCCTGGCTTTCCAGGGAGGGCGCCTTTGATCATGACCACATTCAGATCTTTATCGATTTTAACAATCTTAAGCTTCCTAATCTTTCTCTTTGTTCCTCCCATCCTACCAGGCATCTTCTTCCCCTTATATACACGACCCGGCGTTGTTCCCGCACCAATCGAACCCAACTGCCTGTGGCTCTTGGACCCGTGTGTCATTAGACCTCTTTTGAAGTGATGACGCTTGATCCCACCTGTCAGGAAAAACATAAATACTCAAGATCAGCCTGTCTGCGATATTTAATGAAAAAGAGCAAAGATGAAGCATTTCAGTGTTCCCTTGAGCTGTGAATAAAAAGGAGCCCATATGAAGAATTTTACCACAAGAACAAGGAGAAAGAACCATCCCCTTGATCGATCAACTCCATATTAGCAAGAATCAGGAAATTAAGAACCAAAGAAAGGTAGCATACTAATTATACAGCTAAAGACATCATGCACAAAAGTTATCATGATCTGAAGCCTAGAAAAAAGTCAAGACAGATAAAATACCATTTTGAAAAATAGAGAAAACCTTACATCGAAGGAATATTTCAGAAGTCTATCCCCTTATTTAGATGCTCTCCTCACATGCAAAGGGTAAATGTTCATGGATGTCAAAAGCTCGCACCCTAGCTCAAGGTATTCTATTCATCATGAGTCTGATGTGTCATTACAGAAATGAGGATCTACTTTCCTTTTGATAGCTGGACAAGAACACCTATGCCTAAGAGAGCCACTTGAAATTGCTTATTCTGCTTGTAAGGCATACAATCATCAACAGACCTGTGGAGTACAGCTATCAACCATTGTAAACTACTTCCATTGCACCTCAACAAGCTTGTGATGGTACAAAGAAGCCCCAAGCTTCCACACTTCAGCAAAAAGTCCGCGTGCTTTTGCACAGAAGACTACTACACAGAAAATACCAGGGACTACTACTACATGGAGCATCCAATTCTTTCCACATGTACAATCACATTAGCTGACAACAAAACAGAAAGACAGCTACACAGAAAATACAATCAAAGTGAACTTGGGGCCTCATGCAATTTTAACGAGTTGCATATCCACTGCCATAAATCCTCTCAATCAGAAATTATTTGAACTACACCCACCATCAATCATAATTTGGTCTACTAGAGATTGACATGTCTCAACCAGTGAGTCTAGCATGAGTAAGAAAAATATGCTTTGATAGGTGAAAAGGGGGAATTCTGGGGGTTGGGCTCATATGCATTCTGGATTGGTTCAAGCAGCACATGCATTTTGGTTCATGTACGTAGGTTGACTGCATGTATACATGCACATTACTTCAGTGGTGCGTGCTTCTATTCATCCACATGGAGAAAGAGACAGAGACAGACAGAGAGATTGTACTCTCTTTTTTTCACTTATCCATGAAACTAATTATGAAAGCAAATATTTCAATCAAAGAACCAATGAGTTAATAATGCGTCATTGTAATTCTATACGCAGAGACCTGACTGCTGCAATTTGACTTCGGTGTCCATCCGACGAACAATGTAAGCTTAGATATGCTCTTTCAAGTATACTATCACATCACTGAACATAAACCTAAGAATATTACTTGTCAAAATCAAATCATATTTATCACACACATGTTAGTATCTATTAAGTTATGATTCCTTCTTGCACCTCTTCCTCAAGATGAAAGACTGATGCCAAATCAATGTGAAACAGTAGTCTTTTCTTTTACTAGAATCAGTCACCACTTCTTCTATAGAGTTCGGATTTGTTGGGACAAACTACAACAAACTTCCATTTGTCTCAGTTGGCAGCACAAAAAGGCATAGTGCTGTTATCTTAACCTTTCTGACTCCAAGTATAGAAAGATCTAATGCAATGTCATCAGGAATAGCCACCAGAAAAGGCTCAATGGAAATTCAGGATATTGAAAGAAGTCCGCATTCACAAAACAACCAGCAGATTTAAGGGAACTAAAACACCACACAAACTATATACTCCCAGATGGTATCTTTGTCAAAGCTCATTTCAAGAAATTATGATGGATCCAAAAGGAGCTGGTGATGGCTGCTGCCACCCCCTTAAAAACTAGATGTGTACTAAGTTTACCTTGTAAATTCTTTTCAAGTAAATTATATACATATCAGTTTCAATCTAGCCTCACATAAACTGATCTTCCCCCCTCCCAACCCAACCCCCACCCCCCAACCCACATCCCTCTCTTCTTCCTACCTAATTATTGCATCTATGGCTGCAAGAAAAGATGAGCCAACTCCCCAAAATCTAGATTACATGGCATTCTTTCAAAAGATTCAGCATTATGCAGTCTTCCAAACTGGCATCTTCTACAGTACTGCAAGAACAACTACATGATGCTACAGGAAGATTGTCCGATCCATAATAATTGGACAAAGAGCAGCAGACAAAGCAGTAACAACCAAGAACTGCTTTGAAACCTCACCAGATGATTATTCACACTCAAGTGAGACAACCGGAGGGCAGATGATCAAAATCCCCTCCCTTGTGTCACTAACAGAAGAAAAAGCTGCAAAGCTTAAGCCAAAAACTTTGGAGAAACTGGACCAGACATATGCTTGAACATCTCTTTTCTTCATAATCAGATCAAAGGCTCACATTCGAGGTGATTAAAAATTGAAATGACTGAAAAAGCACCCTGCCCTGTTCCTCACAAGCATTAAATAAGCCCGGGCATCTTCCTACCTATCAGTTCAGTATAGCTATCGCACTTTCAAAAACAAAAAGATTTATAAAATATCTGCCTCAATTCCCCACTAAGCTAACACTTGAAGGTATAGACGGTGACTCCATCAGTGATTAACTGAACAGGCACATTATCAAGAGGTTAACAAACAAGAAACATTGTTTGACATGTTGGGTAGGGTGGGTGGGAGGTTGCATCCACGGAAACTAAGAAATTGTCAAATCTGTGTTAGTCTTATCAAAATCAGTTTAGCTGGCAACGTTTTCCGTAACTTTCCAGAAAGATGATGACTCCCAGTGCTTAACCTGGCAGGAACATATTCAAGGGCTCAACGAGCAACAGCACATTGTTCCACAGTGTAATATTTGCAAGCAAATTGCATCAGAATTCCTCTTCATAATAACATCTCCTAAAGTAATTTTAACTTCATGAGACCTTATTGAATACAAATTAGTTGTATTGCTGATTTTTGAACAAGATTAAGCGCTCATTACAAACGGAAGAAAAAATACCCAGAAAAGAAACACTCATGAAAAACTGACAGCTTCAGTCATCCACAATCACACTGACACCTTTTCAAGGAGCTGCATTCACCTATCTAAAAGACCATTGCCATATCACATTCTATTCAAACGGACAACACTTCAAAAATCTTGGGGAGAGAGAGAGAGAGAGGGAAAAACCTTGAAACCCCTTGCCAATGGTGGTCCCAGAGACGTCCACGAGGTCACCCTCCGTGAAGACCTCGTCGACCACGAGCCGCTGGTTCGGCTCGAACCCGTCCACGGACTGGAGCCGGAACTCCTGCAGGTGCCTCATCGGGATCGCCCCCGCCTTCTGGAGGTGACCCAGCTCGGGCTTCGTGAGCTTCCGGTCCCTGACCCGCCGGTAAGCGACCTGGACGGCGTCGTACCCATCGGTGGCCTGGGTCTTCACCTGGGTCACGATGTTGCCCTCCCGGAAGCCGACCACGGTGACCGGGACCACCGTGCCGTTGGGCTCGAAGTAGCTCATCATGCCCAGCTTCGTGCCCATGACGCCGATTCCGGCCTCCATGCTCATGGCGACGACGAGGCCGCGATGGGCGGGTTGCTTCCGGGGGACATTGGGGATCCGGAGGGAGAGTCTGGGGGTGGTTTGGAGGAGGAAGGAGGATGAGGGTCTGGGCAGAGAGAGAGAGGCGTGAGGATGGCAATGGCCGATGGAGAGCGTCGAGGGCATGCCCATCTTCGCGCACAGAGAGAGAGAGAGTTGCAGGAGCGGGTTTATCTTCTTCGCTTTATCCGTTTCGCGGTGGACGAGCAGTGAAGAAGGAACGAGACGATATCCAAGTGCACTTTCAGTGGCGAAATTCCAATTTGGTCCTTGTAGCGGGACTCATTTCTAATTTGTCGCAAAAGTACAAATGAGTCGTAAAATTTTTAAAAAGTGCAATCGAGTTTTAAAATTTATCAAATTGATACAATCAATTTCAAGAACTTGTTAGTATTTCTATTTGTCAAGTCGGATGGAATTAATGGAAGGACTTGATTGCAACAACTTGACAAGTTTTAGATTTTAATTAAACTTTCGTAACAAGTTTTAGAATTTAATTATATTTTTTGAAAATTTTGAAACTCAATTGCAGTTTCTTGACAAATCTTAAAACTTCTAGTATACTTATCCCTTGAATAAGCAAACAAATGAGTACTATGGGATCACAATCTTTCACCCTTACACTTTTTTCTTTCGATATTGTTTCCGAACTTGTTTTTCTTCAATCTAGTCCTTTTAACTTTTCTAAATCGGCCCAATGTCATCCATTAATTAAATAATGGGATAATAACATAAATAGTCTCTGAATTTTGATCTAATATGTAATGTGATTCCTAAAATATTAATTTTTTCAATGTGATTCTTAAAATTTAGCCCAATATGTAATATCGTCTATGAACTTTTAATATGTTTAATATAGTCACTAGACTTTTGGTACTTATTCAAGTTAGTGCCTAGATTATATAAATTTTTTTAATATTATCCTTAAATTAATTCAAGTTTAGGGATAATATCGAACATTTTCATATAGTTCACAGACTAAATTGAACATGTATCAAAAGTTCAATGATCACATTGAACAAATTAAAAGTTCAGGGACAATATTGTACATTAGGCAAAAGTTCAGAAACTATATTGAACGAATTAAAAGTTTATAGACCATATTACATATTCAGTGACCATTTGTGTTATTTTATCACATGGAAGATGTTATTGCAATTGGACACTTGCCAACCATGATCTTGATTGGAAAAAGTCCAAGATCCTTTAGAAAAATGACGGTGCATGCTTTGGAAGTCACTAGAAGAATTATTATTGACCTTCAATGCCAACAAATAAATTTATATGTGGGGGCAACAAAACGAAATGACAGGTGATGCTCGCAAGCTAAGATTAAGATTGGGAAATATATAAAATAAAATAAAAGAAGTCCCAAATCTATTATAGTTATGTCAATTTAGTCCTAAATCTTTTTACGTTTTGTCAATGTAGTCATCCGGCCAATTTTGGTCAGAAATCACTGACGTGGATGCCGATCGTCATATGTAGCACATCCGGTACTGATGTGGACAAAGTTTATTAATATTTTAATATTTGTTGAATTTTTTATTCTTTTTCTTTTTATCCTTCTTCCTCTACCAATCGCCGGGCCTTGGTGACTGGCCAAAGGCTACGATCGGCAAGGGTTGCCTCATCGGCCATAGGCAAGGTCACCTTTGCCAGGATCTAGTGAGAGGGTACCTTGTCGGCCTCGGGTGAGGCTTGCCTTCGCCAGATCTGGCGAGGTCAAGCCTCGCCGAAGGCAAGCCAGGGTTGGCCTCACCCGAGGCCAATGAGGTCGAGCATTGCGTGAAGCTGGCGAGGTCGACCCTTGCCGATAGTTGCCTTTGGCTAGTAGCTAGCCATCATCGAGGCTTGGCAATCGATAGAGGAAGAAGGAAAAAGAAGTAAATAAAATAAAAATTAATAAAATTTTTGAAAAAATAAAATTAATAAATTTTGTTCATATCAGCGCCGACTATATCATGTAAGAAGGTCAGCCATAATCGGCGTCCAGGTTAGCGATTTCTAGCCAAAATTGACCGGATGGACTATATTGGCAAAACATAAAAAAGTTTAGGACTAAATTAGAACAATTAAAAGGTTTAGGACTGAATCGACATAAGTGCAATAGATTTATGAATTTTTTAGTAATTTTCTTGATAAAGATTTAACATGTGATCTCTTAATAAAGTCATGTCCTTTCCTAAGTATTGATCTTATTTCGTTGGTTGGATTATAGGAAAATTTCAAATATAAGCCTAAAGTGCTATCATTTTCTCAATTAAAGGGCTGAAATGGATCTTGTTTCAAATAAGAACTTAAAGTGCTCTCATTTTCTCAATTAAAGGCCTAAAGTGGACTGCATTTCAAATAAAAGCTTCAAGTTCCTTCATTTTCTTAAATAAAAGCGTGACCGTCATTTTACCTTTTAATTCTTTTTCTTTCTTTTTTTCCTTTTTTTCTTTTTCGTCTCTTTCACGTTGAAGGCCTGTTGGTCGCCACCCATTACCAGTGGGGTGACGGCCATGGCCGGCGGGGTCGTTAGCAACCCTCGTCGAAACCAAGGGAGGGCCAGCAACCCTCGCCCCAGCAGGTTTGGCTGTAGGCCGCCAGCCCTTGCATAGGTCTAGTGACCCTCACCCAAATCTAGGAGAGGGTCACAGCCTTCTCCCAGTTCCGGTAAGGGCTAACAGGCGCTCGCCTTTGGTTGGCGCCCCTCGCCAGCCCTAGCCAAGGCGTCGACAACCCCATCGGCCATGGCCGCCACCCCACTGGTGATGGGGCAGTGGCCAATAGGTCTTCAACGTGAAAGAGATGAAAAAAAAAAAGGAAAAAGAATCAAAAAGCAAAATGATGAAAATGCCTTTAAGTTAGGCCCTTATTTGAGAAAATGAAAACACTTGATGCCCTTATTTGAAATAATGTTCACTTCAAGCCTTAATTAAAAAAAAAAAAAAGAGGGCATTTTCGAGCTCTTATTTTAATTTTTCCTTTATATTATTGGTAAGTAAAACTTGGATTTCCAAGCTTGTATCCCTAGCTACCAAAATTATGTTGGGATTTTGGTATGCAAATCCCATAGAAGGTGAACGAGAAATGTGAATGAAGATAGTCCCACATTGGATAGAAGAGAGATGGGAGATGAGTTTAATTAGAAGAGCCTATCAAATGGGGTTGGACCCCAAAGGGTACCCCACTTTTGTAAAAGGGAGAGGACCTACACAATGCTAGGTCGGTCCCCGCGCGCGCGCGCCGCCGCCACCCACCCGCTCGCTCCACTCGGGATAGGGACTATTCCTATTTAACTCCCATCATTTTTTGTTCGAACAAACATGTTCGTTCATCCTAATCGAACAAACATGTTTGTCTGGAAATTTTTTTCCTTTGAACAAACATGTTCATTTGAAAGATATTGGTTCGGGTTAATGACTCTTCATTCTTAACCGCTCCCTGCACATATAATTTTTTCTATTCATTCAGTATTTTCTGTAACATAATCATTCATTCTTCATCGTCATCATTTTTTGCGATTATTCTGCAAAGTTAAGTTCGAGGTTTCTTTTGAAGAAGTGTCGCTTCATAGGAAAGGCGATCCGTTCTATCTTGGAAGGCAATTGTCCAAGAACCTTGGGTACCGATGGAGGGGACAAATTGTCTTAAGGACACAACGTAAATTCGTTGGGCTTAAATCATTCGTCTACATTCGGATTACTCATATGTACTTGATTTCAGGTTTGTCAATCAACTTTGTTTTTTGCACATATGAACACTTAGCAATGACGACAATCTTAAGACAATTTTTATTGTGTTCGTATAGTTGCGTTTTTGAATAAGTTTTGCTTTCATATCAGAAATGGCTACAATATCAATGATGCCTATTGCGTTTGTTCCAACTCATAAAAAAAAGCCAGAAAAGTTCAACGGGGCTGATTTCAAGAGATGGCAACAGAAGATGTTGTTCTACCTCATGACTTTAAACTTGGCAAAGTTCCTTATTGAGGATGCTCCTAAATTAGATGAAGGAAAGACAAGCAAGGAAAAGATTGCTACTGTAGATGCATGGAATCATTCTGACTTCTTGTGTCGCAACTATATCATCAACGGTCTAGACAATTCCTTATACAACGTTTATAGTCTGTTGAAAACAGCTAAGGAGTTGTGGAATAGTTTGGACAAGAAGTACAAGACCGAAGATGCTAGGTTGAAGAAATTCATTGTTAGTAAATTTCTGGACTTCAAGATGGTAGATTCTAAAACCGTCTTACGTCAAGTTCAGGAACTTCAAGTGATTATGCATGACATTCATATTGAAGGTATGATGATTAGTGAATCATTTCAAGTGGCTGCTTTAATTGAAAAGTTACCACCGTGTTGGAAAGATTTCAAGAATTATCTCAAACACAAGAGGAAGGAGTTATCACTTGAAGACTTAATCGTTTGATTGAGGATAGAGGAAGACAATAGGCTTTCTAAGAAGAAAGTTGGCAGCAATCGGGAGGTCTCAAGGGCCAACGTTGTTAAAGAAAGATCAAAACCCAACAAGAAAAGGAAAAAGTATGGAGAGGGATCCACCCAAGGGCTAAAAAAATTCATTAGCAAATGTTACAATTGTGGAAAGTTTGGACATCGTGCCAAAGACTATAGAGCCAAGAAAAGAAAGAAGACTCATACGAATGTGGTGGAACAGATTTCCAGTGGTGTTGATGATATCAATCTTACTGCTATGATATCCAAGTGCAATATGGTGAGAAACCCCAAGGAATGGTGGATTGATACTATAACAGCTCATCATATCTACGCCAACAAATCGATATTTTCATCTTACACGCCTATGGGAGGTGATAAAAAACTCTACATGGGTAATTCATCGATCTCTAAGGTTGAAGGTATTGAAAATGTTACTCTGAAGATGACATTTGGAAAAATAGTGACACTAATCGATGTGCTACATGTGCCAGATATACGCAAGAATTTTGTCACGCCCCGACCCTCGAGCGCGCAACGATCCCAATACTTCTCTTGAGTCATTTGAATGCGACATCCCAAGACGCGTCATCGACCCATTCTTTTTATCTTTTGATTAACGCAAATGAAAACGATTACAAACACCCAAACAATCACAATAATCGGGATAGTAGGAAAAACAACAAAACTATACTCATTACAAAAACACGCTTTATTTACATACATGTTAACCCTAGAAAGTTTATATTTACATGCCCTTTTCAATGGGCTACTTCCTATCAAAACCAACAAAAAATACCGAGAGTCGGGTTAACTTAAACTTCTTTACGTGATGGTACCTTGAACTGCACCTGTAGACCTTCCATTCTTTAGTCATGAAAAACGGTTAATAACAACGAGTGAGATAAAATCTCAGTAAGTTAACAACCTAAACCTCGTGTAAGGTGCTGATTCACCTAGAGCATACCTTAAACATGCAACTTAACATCGATGGCAGATCAATAGCGAGCAACCCTCGCTCTTCTTAATCCATAACAGGTTCGAGTGACTCAAACCAATTAACCAACAAATCACAGGCATTCTTATCTCGCCTTAGCACGTACCTTGCATGATATTGGTTATAACATTCAAGAAATAATACATCAGCCAAGGCAATCAGAACACATATCACCATTTTTCATGCACAATGTATCCAAACGTGTTCCAAATTTATGCATAGTGATTACGCCTACTCTCGGGCACAACTCGAAAGTTGGTGGTTCTCGGCCTATCTAGGCCACGGCGCATTTTCCAGTTGGCAGTCTTCCAACATGACCGGGCATCATCCCAAAACCATCAGGTACGGCAACATCACGACCTCCCTCAAAGATGAATAGCATTCCATAAAGGAGAATCGGTCCGGCCTCTACCACAATCCATCATCCAACCCCGCCGAGCATCCGATAAATCATCATCATCCCGACCTCGCCGAGAATCCAATAAATCAGGCATCATCCGCAAGTCTCTTGGGGGTCTGTACTCTTTGTGATCACACGAGCACACCAATCATGCATGTCATTCTCATTTCTTCTTTCTTTTAACCAATGTACTCATAATACGTGCTTATACCATGATTCGTGCTCATACATCAAACTTATTGCCATTTTTATACGTAAAAATGTAATAAAATAATCACACGTGATCACAAAATCATGCTTTTCTCGTCAAACTTCACGTGCTTCATTTTTCAAGCCTACTAAATTATTCCAACACATAAAACTTGGTATCTAAGCACGATACCACACAATCCACCATTTATATGCCAAAAATTGCATTATTTTCAAATAAGAAATAATAGTTCATAAAATAATTACCTTTCTAAGGCAATCCTCACCTTAAAACATACTGTCGCGACCTCCCCGAAAAAGGTGTGCCACCTAGGGTTTGGTTAATGGATTATTAAGCCTAGACTTAACTCGGGCTCTCCCAAGCCCTTACCAAATCGCAACTTGGTTCAAGTTTATAAAATGCCAAAATTTTCATTTGGAGTCGCCACTAATCTATTTTTGGTGGGTCGATTAGAAACCCAAGTAAAGTAACGGGAGGATCACCCTACTCCTACGAACCAGAGATTAAATGGATTCGGGGACTTGATTACACTAGATTTCTCTAATGCCCTTTTGGTACCTTTTCTCTTTTATTTTCAAAAATATTGTTTGCAGGCAACTTGAATTGATTTTAATTTAGCCACTAACATGTGATGAGTGTTCATGCGGGTGCGCAATCATTAAAGTAGCACTCAATAAATTAGTACGCAATGAAAAATTAAACAAAACAAACAAGAACAATTTTTTATGGGGTTTTCCTTTTTTATAATGAGAACTATATTAGAGGACATGCGATGCAAATCTATTTTAAATGACATGAGAAAATGGTCTAGAACTAATGACATGCAAAAAATTGAATTTACACTTATCCTATCATGGCATGCAAAAATCTAACTAAATGAACTTAAACATGCGATTGCTAAATGGCATGGAAGATGTAACATGGTGCATGACATGGCAATGGCACACAAGATGACATGAGATGACGTAGCAAGATGCAATCCTAATCTATATGATATGCATGTGATTTTTTTTTTGTTTCTTATTGAAAATTCGAAATTAAAATAAATGGAAGTTAACTATCTAGCATAAGATATCATCCAATTCAATTTAGGAATTATCAATTTAAACCCCAGTTTAAGTTGGAAGATTATCTTGCATTACTAGATAACATTATGCATGAAATTCTATCTACGAAACGTCTACATTATCTAAACATGCAATTCTAAAAAAATCTATCCTAATCTATATGAGATGCGATCTTTTTTTGGTATTTTCAAAATATGAAAACTTATCTTGATAAAAGATAGGCAAGATATCCAATTCGGCTCAAAGTATTCATCGAAATCCAAAAGATAAAGATTAGGGTAAATAAAATAAAAAAAATCCGACCTCTTACGGATCAAATTAAGATTATCCTAGATTTTTTAAAATCAAAATAATCAAAAAAATGATCCGCGATCTTTACGGTTCAAATTAGTGATTATGGTGATTCTAATACAACCACCCTTAATTGGATAATGCCTACAGTAACTCAATTAAATCAATTAGATAACAAAATCTATCCGTAAATGGCAATTAAACAATTCAAATCAAATCGGATAGAATTATTACCTAATTTGAACACACGTAATCTTATCGGAATCAGAATGGATCACGGTTGCGGATGAGACTCAAAGCCGGCGGTGGACGATGTGCGCAACGAAGGTGAAGGCACGCCGCTAGAAACTTGCAAGGATGGAAAGTGACTCGACGTCGTGAACAAAGAAAAGTGGACGATGTCGCGGTGACCCTCGCGGGGGCTCTGGAATCAACGTTGATGCTTGGCGAGGTTCACGACAGCAACAGGAACTCACGAAGATGTTGACTTCGCTGATCTAGGCGTGTCTGATGCCTTAGCTTTTCTGGACGTCTCCTTCCACCAATACATACATGGTCAACATTGCAAGGGGTGGGATATGTTGGTCTCGGTGGACAAAGAAGGCCAAGGACTTTGACTCTCAATTGCTCCTCTGATCAACAGGTGGTGGCTTGCCTGCGAATGGCCAATTTGATGGATGGCTCAACGTCGGATTTGCTGGAGTCTCTGAGTTTGACACTCCTGATATTGCCGGACTTCGCGGCAGAGGTGCGATGGCTTCGTGTGGCGTCACCGGCCTAAGGATTCACGGTCACCGGGGAAAGCTCGGCCACCGAGTTCTCTCTCTCTCACGTGTGCCTCTTTGAATGTATGGATTTTCTGAACTTGAAATTCTGATCTAGCCCCCCCTTGTGCCGAGACTGAGAGAGTTATTATATATGTGACGGTAGCTAGGAAAGATGTCGGATCTTCTTTCCTCTTGAGATATTAATCTCTATCTCTTTCTCCTTTTAAATTTATATCTTATCCTTTTTGTTTGTGAACCAAAGCTAGTCACGATCCATTATTTCCTCGAATATCTGCGCTGATCTCTATCTCTATGGGACTAAAATTGCTTCTCAAGTTTTATCTTAATAAATCAATTTTCCAAATTAATCCCAAAATTAAGTCATATTTTAGGTGTCAACACATACTCAAGCATATATAGAAATATCACATATCACAAGTACAAAGCATACTAATCAATAACTTATCAATTGAATCTCGATAATTTATCGCTCAAACTTGATAGCTTATCGATAATTCCTCGATAGCTTATCGTCTAATTGACGATAGCTTATTATCTATTTTCCGATAACTTATTGCCAAATCCTTGATAGCTTATCACCCCTTTGGTGATAGCTTATCACTTTTCCTTGATAACATATCACTTCCACTTATCATTTCATGATAGTCTATCAACTAACCCAACCATAGTTAACTAATCCAACCATAATTAACTAACCTAACCATAATTAACTAATCCAACCATAGTTAACTAACCTAATCATAGTTAACTAATCCAACCATAGTTAACTCTAAACTTCACTTAATCTAATCCTAAGTGCAATTAACAACCTAACCAAGGATTAGGAAGTTAACTCACTAGTTTAACGGCAGTGGCAACGAACGGCAACACGGCGCGGCTTTGCTTGGCGCAGCAACGACACGAGCGAACAGCACTACGATGAACTCGACGGCATGACACGGCATGGTGATTGACAGTAGTGCGATGCGGCTTGGCGATGGTGGCATGGTGTGGCTACAAGGCGGTAAGGACGCAACTCGAGCTCGGCACAGTGGTGAACGATGGTGGTGAAGGTGAGGGGCGATGGAGGTGGCCGATTCCAAGAGGGAAATGAAAGAGAGAGAGAGAGAGAGAGAGAGAGAGAGAGAGAGAGAGAAAAGAAAGAGTGCAAGTGAGAATGAGAAAGAAAAAGAGAGTTGTTTTGCTAACTTCTCCACTTAGTTGCATTATTGTAACCCAAAAATTTATCAAATCAAGCTTATAAGTCCAAGTTTCTAGAATGGGTATAATGGTAATTTCCACCCTTGGCACTATTCATACGGGCTTGCACTATTAACGTGGGCTTGGCACTATTCACAAGGCTTAGGCTTGAATTTAAAGGGCTTAATGGGCTTAATATCCAATGTGCTCTTTATTTAAGTCAAAAATGGGCTTTTGGGGGCAAAACGGTAATTTTCTCTTATAGGGCCTCTTGATGGCCGAATTTCATAAGTAGTAAGCTTGTTGGTTCATACCAAGTCCGTAACGTCTTTTTGGTTTTCAATTTTCGAATATCGTCACTTATCCGAAAATTTAGGGTTTACCGATAAATTTTGAAATATCGATAATGAAACGTCCAATACTATTCATTGGATTAGAATTCGTGATTAAAACCCATCAAATTCAATCTTAGTACATGGGTTGAAAATTAGGAATATCACACAAGGACTATCCCTCAACAGACATTGTGAAATAACATTTCCAAATGTTATTCTCTATACATTAAATAGGTGAGCCAGAATCAAGATGTCACAAATTTAGTGTCCGGATCTCTCTTTAGCAAGAATGGTTTCAAGATGGTGTTTGTTTCTGATAAGTTTGTATTTTCCAAAAATGAGATGTATGTAGGAAAGGGTTTTAGTGATGGTTTTTTCAAGTTGAATGTAATGATTGTTGTACCCAATGTTGTTATGAATAAAGTTGTTTCTCCGTATGTGCTTGAGTCTCCTGAGATATGGCATGTTAGATTAGGACATGTTAATTATAAGTCAATAAAGAAATTAATGAACATGAAGTTATTGCCAAAATTTGACTGTCCAAATGAAAAATGCCAAGTGTGTGTTGAATCTAAATTTTCTAAGCCTCTATTTCATTCTGTAGATAATAGATATACAAAACCTTTAGATTTAATACACACAAACATTTGTGATATGAAAGCAATACCGTCAAGAGGAGGTAAGAAGTATTTTATCACATTTATAGATGAATGTTCAAGGTATTACTATGTTTATTTGCTGAGTAGCAAAGATGAGGCTGCGAATGCTTTTAGAACTTATAAGTTTGAAGTTGAAACTCAGTTAAATAAGAAAATCAAAATGATAAGAAGCGATAGAGAAGGTGAATATGAATTTCCTTTTGAAGAAATTTGTTATGAGTTTGGTATTATTAACTAAATTACTCCTCCTTATGCGCCACAAGCTAATGGAGTGGCGGAAAGGAAAAATCGGTCTTTAAAGGAAACAATGAATGCATTGTTGATTAGTTCTGGTTTACAACAGAATTTGTGAGGGGAAGCTGTGTTGACGGTGAATTTTTTCTTAAACAGAGTACCCCACAAAAAGACACAACAAACTCTCTATGAGAAGTGGAAAGGCAGAACGCCTAATCTAAAATATCTCAAAGTGTGGGGTGCTTGGCTAAGATTATGATTCCTAAACCTAAAAAGGTTAAGATAGGACCGAAAATCGTTGATTGTGTCTTGATTGGATATGCTCTTAACAGTAATGCATATCAATTTCTTGTTCATAAGTCTGAGGTCCTAGATATACATGTTAATACAATCATTAAGTCAATGGATGTTTCGTTCTTTGAGAATATATTTCTGTACAACATAGTATATGAGCCAATTAATAATGATAAGAGGCCTTGAGAAACTACACCTAGAAGCGATTCCATGGAAGATGAACCTAAACGTAGTTAAAGACAAAAAACTTCTAAGCCTTTTGGACCTGATTTTCTAACAAATTTGTTAGAGAATGAGCCTCGAACCTTTAAAGAGGCTGTGACATCCTCAGAAGCCCCGTTTTGGAAAGAAGCTATCAATAGTGAAGTTGAATTTATCTTGTCAAACCATACTTGGGAATTGATTAACCTTCCTCCTGGTAATAAACAACTACAATGTAAATGGATTTTCAAGATGAAACTGAAAGCGGATGGTACTATTGATAAATATAATGCTAGGCTTATGGTAAAAGGATATAAGCAACAAGGTCTTTGATTATTTTGACACTTATTCACCTGTTACAAGAATTACATTTATAAGGATGCTAATTGCCATAGCTGCGGTGTATAGGCTTGAAATCCATCAAATGGATGTGAAATTGGCTTTCTTAAACGAGGATCTGGAAGAAGAAATATATTTGGAGCAACCTAAAGGATTCATTGTTCCAGGACAAGAGAAGAAAGTATGTTGACTTATTAAGTCTCTATATGGCTTGAAACAAGCACTGAAACAATGGCATGCTAAATTCGACCAAGTCATGTTGTTGAATGGTTTTAAGATTAATGAGTGTGATACATGTGTATATGTTAAAAACACTCATAGTGGTTTTGCCATCTTATGCTTGTATGTAGACGACATGTTTATATTGGGCAGCGACAGTGAGGTTGTCAAGGTGACCAAACGCATGCTCACAAGTAAATTTTATATGAAAGATATGGGAGTCACAGATGTTATTTTAGGGATTAAAATCCATAAGACATATGGAGGATTAGCTCTATCACAGTCTCATTACATTGAGAAGAGAATCTAGACATTGTACCAGTAAAGACTCTGATAAATGTTAATTTACATCTTTAAAAAAATACTGGTGAAAGCAAGGCTCAAAATGAGTATGCTAGTATACTAGGCAATTTAATGTATGTCATGAACTGTACTAGGCCAGACATAGCTTGTGCTGTGAGCAAGCTAAGTCAATTTACAATTAGTCCAAATGAAAATCATTGGAGAGCTATGAAATGTGTATTGTGCTATTTAAAGCACACTCAAAATTATGTTTTGCACTATACAGAGTATCTAGCGGTACTTGAAGGAAACTGTGATACAAATTGGATAATCGGCACAAGAGACATAAAATCCACAAGTTGGTATATATTTATACTTGGTGAGGGAGTAGTGTCTTGGAAATCATTCAAATGAACTTGTATTGTGAGATCTACTATGGAAGCATAATTTATTGTTTTGGATAAGGCCGGTGAAGAAGCAGAGTGGCTTCGAGACTTCTTAAAAGACATTCCTAATTGGCCTAAACCAGTGCCACTTGTGTGTATTCATTGTGATAGTCAAGCGGCAATAGATAGGGCAAGGAATGTCATGTATAACGGGAAGTCTCGACAAATACGTCGAAGACACAATACTGTAAGACAACTACTCTCTAGTGGAATTATCACGATTGATTTTGTGAAGTCAAAAGATAATGTTGCAGATCTACTAACAAAAGGCATAACTAAAGAGATGGTTGTGAAAACATCAAAGGGAATGGGTTTAAGGCCTATAAGATAAGTTATCATAGTAGAAACCCTACCTAATTGACTAGAGATCCCAAGATCTAGGTTCAAAAGGACAATCAAGTTATGTAGGCGGTGTAGAGTACTGTCAACTCTTACTCATTCCCGTATGGAAACAATACTGACATGTGAAGGTTAAGCGTAAACTTTTAATGATTCTGATTCGGGTATGTAATATACCATACATTTAGAAATCACCTATGTGAGTGTGAAGTAAGGGCCGCTTCTATGAAGAATTTGAAAAGCTGAATTCTCAAAAGCACTCATGAAACCAAGCAGTGTTCATAGCCAAAACGAACACAGCAATGAGAACCAATTTTGTTTAAAAGATAGTTGTGTGATTCCTATTGTCTTGACTTACACCAAATGTCAACAGTTCAAAGACATCAAGTCTACTGATTGACTGAGTAAGTCTGATAGGTCTCACTAGGGAAAATTCAAAGTTTCAAACTACTTATTCCGATGCAGCGTTTCCTCATGGAATAATCGCACATTACATTTCATGCATGCACGAAGAGTTATGATATCTGAATTTCTCATTCATGTAGGGGATTGTTGGGATTTTGGTATGCAAATCCCATAGAAGGTGAATGAGAAATGTGAATAGAGGTAGTCCCACATTAAATAGAAGAGAGATATGAGGTGGGTTTAATTAGAGAAGCCTATCAAATGGGGTTGGGTCCTAAGAGGTACCCTATTTTTGTGGAAGGGAGAGGACCTACACAATGTTGGGTCAGTCCCCGCGCGCGTGCGCTGCAGCTGCCAGCCGACTCGAGGCGAGGACTGTTCCTATTTAACTCCCATCATTTTTTTTTTTTAACAAACATGTTTGTTCATCCTAACTGACCTAACCGAACAGACATGTTTGTCTAGAAATTTTTTTCCTTTGAACAAACATGTTCTTTTGAAAGATACTGGTTTGGGTTAATGACTCTTCATTCTTAACCGTGCCCGACATATATAATTTTTTCTATTCATTCAGCATTTTCTGTAACATAATCATTCATTCTTCATCGTCACCATTTTTGTGCGGTTATTCTGCAAAGTTAAGTTCAAGGTTTCTTTTGAAGAAGTGCCACTTCATAAGAAAGGCGATCCGTTCTATTCTGGGAGGCAATTGTCCAAGAACCTTGGGTACCGGTGGAGGGGACAAATTGTCTTAAGGAGACAACGTGAATTATTTGAGCTCGGATCATTTGTCTACATTCAGATTACTCATCTGTACTTGGTTTCAGGTTTGTCGATCAACTTTGTTTTTTGCACATATGAACACTTAGCAACGACAACAAATTATGCATATGGAATGCGATCATGAAACTCAGCATTTTATTTTTGCAGATAATTAGTGTGTTTTTGCCATTATAGACTTGTTAGAAGTCGATTCTGACTTCCAAAGTAGGCATAAAATCCCTGTAATGTAATGAATCATTTAACCAACGTAAATATTCATTTCATCTTCAGCAACCCATACAAAATCTTGAATCCTAGATAGATACTTCTTGAAGTATTTATCACTTGAATCCTTCACCCAACGAGTAAGCATACTTAATGCCTATTAATTAGAGCATATATTTTCCCATTAAGTTGTGTTTTAAAGATATGGTTATCTAAAATCTATCTTTCTCAGACATATGTATCGATTGTTCTCATTTTCGTAATAAATATGTGTCACGGATCTAGACCATCGCGAGGCGCAGCTACTGGCGAAGGCAGCCATGGCCTTGCCAACCGTGGGCAAGGCCGTCTTCGCCCACGACCAGCGAGGTTGCCCTCGTCCAAAGGTTGAGCGAGGGCCACAAAGCCCTTGCCTAGTGGCTGACGAGCTCTGGCAACTCTTGTCGGCCATAGTAGGAAGAAAATAAAAAATAAAAAAATTAGAAATATTATTAAAAAAATTTGTCCATGTTAGCGCTGGCTAGCCAAATGAATTGAATCAGTATAAATGCAAAAGGTTTAGAACTAAATTGGGAAAAAAAATTTATGATTGAATTGGCACAATTACAATAAGTTTATGACTTTTTCGATAATTTTCTCGAATAAATTTTATCATGACTACCAAATATAGCCAAGATAGCAAGATCATATAGATGCACCCATCTCCTTCTTAAGTCCATATCGATCATATAGATCAATGGAGGTGTCCACAGTAAATGCCAACAAAAAAAAAAAATGGAAGGGACCAACAAACAAATATTTGCACGGTCTTTGAACGAGGTTTACAAATAGAAAGTGATACTCCTGAACTCTATTTTAAGCCCAACAATTCACATCGGACTATTTAAAAAGGGAAGTTGACATGTAGGGGTGTGCAAAGGAACCGAGAATCACTCAAACCGTCCGGAACTAGACTGGACCAATCCAAAACCAGTGATTCCTAAGGGAACTGGTCCGATCCCCGGTTTCAAGTGTGGAACCATCCACTCGGACTGGACTAGTAATATATATAATAATTTTTTAAAAAAATATAAAATATTCTAAATCCATAATCTGAGACTCGCTCATCTTGTCTCAAACTCTCACTCTCTCACTCTCATATTAGTCTCTACTCTCTCTCGTCTCAGGCTCTTAATATCTCTGTGATATCCGGAAAATTTCTGCATTTATTTATAAAGCATAGGAATTCGTAGTTGATAAATGTTGCAAGCGGAAATCATAGTTGGGTGATTAATATGATAATGGCAGGGGCCGAAATGTAATTTTCGTGCGTGTAGTTTTTTCATAAATGAATACGTTAGAGTTGAATTATTGTGTTTTGCTCTTGAGTAGTTTTTCTAGAATGGCAATGTGTCACATAACACCACGTAGGTTATTAACGGAGGCCGATACGCTCCAAGTTTGCGTATCGGATGAGTGTTAAATTTTGAAATTTATTGATTTAATATTTCCTTGCGTTCAGAAAATTTTGCTAAACTTTTTGTCGTATTTAACATATTTTTCAAATTTATCAAATTTTAAAAGACACTGGTTTTCTTGTTTTCATACTAATTTAGTTGATGTCTTGGAAAATTTATCAAATATCTATTTTGAAACCATTTGATTTAGCCATTTATCTCTCTTTGGAGTTTGCCACCTCTTCTTATTTTCCACCAATGGTTCTAACTCACATGCCTTGATGACATTATATGCTTAGCCTAAGCAAATGTGATGGCCCATTACATCATCAATGTTAACCTTACATCAATAAATGCAATTGGTGACTCACCCATACACTTGGCTAAAGAGGGAGAGAACTTCTCAAAATATCATCCCATGGCCAATCTTATTAAGCCATTTGCCCCTATCTACTTGCCTAGGGTCACTTGAAAAATTCTTATTGGAACAACTCACCTCTCTACCTTTAGGCTTAATGATTTTACCCTATGAATATTAATTACTCTAACTATGGTTAATTTATCTCATTCTTTCATTCCTTATCGTAGTGGCCCCCAAAGATAAAAGACCCCTCTCATTTACTTCACCCACTAACTTCCACTTCCATTTATCTCTTACTTTCAATTCACAAAAGCAAAAGCAAAGGTCCCACGTTCATATCATTAGAGTCTGGATCTTGTTTTTAGGTCTAGACAAGGTGAATCATTAGTTTCCTCTACTTTCCATAAATGGATTTGTCGTTTTCAAGACAAAAATAATTGATTCTCTATTTTGTTTTGTTTTGCCTTGAAGGAAATTAAAAGCTTCGTTTTCGCTCAAATCATTTTCAAGGTAAGTGAAAACTCTAAGTGCTAAGTTAAGATAATATTCTTGTTACTCTTGACTTTGTTGTTTGGTAATTGTTATTTTCAATTTGAATTTTGATGATACGTATAAAGGAGTTTCAATGATTGGATGGTGGAAAGTTATGTTCGCTTGACTTGTATGGATGGGTTTCTCCTTGTATGTTCTAGAAGGTGGTGAATAAATGCACAAGATAAGTGAAAATTTAGTGGAATAGTGTGAAAAAAAAAAAAGAATTTGACTTATTTGTTTGTGTAAGAGGCTAAGTATGAAATGGGTAAGTTGACAAAAGTTAGTGGGAGCCACCAATCATTGTTAAGAGTCATCAATAGCCTCTTTGCTTTTCTTCTTGCCCTTCTTTAAATAAATAAATAAATAAATGTAAAGTAAGATCATGGGAACCATCGATGGCATCAGAAATGCCATCGATGGCTAAAACCAAAGGAAAATGGAATTATAATGATAACATGTGCGTTAACTTGGGAGCATGGTCATAACTTTGTCTATATATATCGGAATGACTTGATTCCAAAGAAAAAATAACAAGACTCTTAGATCTATAACTTTTATGTTTTGAGTTTTTTCACATAAGTATTGTAGGCTCACCGATTTGGGAAAACAGTAGACGTTCTGGGTAGGAATTTCAATTCTGCGCTAGTCTAGAAAAATAGTCATAAATTTGTCTATATATATCAGAATGACTTGATTCCAAAGCCAAAAGAATAAGGACTCTTAAATCTACAACTTTTCTGTTTTGAGTTTTCTCGTATAAGTATTATAGGCTCACCGATTTGGGAAAACAGTTGACATTATGGACAGAAATTTCAGTTCTGCACTAGTCTAAGAAAATGGTCATAACTTTGTCTATAGAAATCAGAATGACTTGATTTCAAAGCAAATAGGACAAGGACTCTTAGGTCTACGAACTTTATGTTTTGAGTTTTCTCATTTGAGCACTGTATGACTATCGATTTGGGAATGAAGTGACGAAACGTGAATAGACAAGATAAGGAAAAAGAGAATAACTTCAATGATTACTTCGTCACTTCTAAGGGAAGGAAGTGACGAAGTTGAAAAGGACTCAATTCTTCTAAAATGATGACCCTTTTTAAAAGAAAAATCCAAAGAAAAGCAAAAGACGTAATATGATTATCGATTTCTCGCCATGATGATGTAGATTGTTGGGTGATGATGTGATGATGTGATGTTATTTGATTTTCGACATTCACGTAACCACTTATGAGAATGTATCATTTGCTTGCAAATGTATTAAGCATGTTATTATGTACATTATTGTTATGTGATAAAAAATGGAAAGAAATTATTGAATTATTCCGTCGTTCACTTGATGGTGGCGATGATGCCCCTTGTGTCGAGATGCCGGTGTGTTGGATACCCCGTGGAGTGTTACGAGATGCTTCAGGAGTTTCGAGATGCCATGTGTGTCAAGGTGCCCCACGGATGGTTGTTGCGGGATGCCTCGAAGTTGAGATGCCCCATGTGTCGGGATGCCCCGAGAGTGTTCGGGAAGGTGGAGAAGAAATGAAAATGACATAAGATCATGTGATGCATGCTTATGATGCTTGTCCTTAATGAACTAAGTGGTGTTAAATGTGCATTGTAATAAGTTACGCCATCCACATGCAATTAGTAAATAATCACATGCAATATTGCTATTGATTTGCCATCAACAAGAAGAGATAAGGTATTTTACATGTACTTGACATGCATGGAATCTAGTATGTTTGATCTCATGTTGTGTGATGCTAGGTTGAGTGGTGAGTAGATTTCTTACTTTAGAATTAGAAATTTCATTTACTAGGTCTTGACTCATCCTAATATTTTTCATATATGTAGGATGGTGCTACCACCACCGTCGTTGTTCGAAGTCCCTATGTTCGTAGAGTACGCATGTGAAGATGTAGTATTGCCTCATTTAGTTTTAAAGTATACAAAGTGTACTATTATAGTTTGGGTTGATGAAGGAATTACCGAATGGGTTCCCCATCGATACATAGCCTGGTATGCGAGTGTTGAAGACGATGGAGAGCTGATGGGACCGATTAGAGGCTTTGATGGTCCTCCAAGTTATGTTACTGACAAGTCGTCGACAGGGGAGGTGATCGACCCATAGATGTAATTCAATGATGTACAGGCAGGCTTTTGGATTGACAAGGATGTGGTAGATGGAGATAGGAGATACCAAACCTTCCCCAGGACTGTGTATTTTGGTGTTGTGTCGTCTAATGTTGTAATAAATTAATAACTACCGATGTTAACATGATAAAATGCATATGTAAATTATTTGACTTGCCTATTATGTTATATGTGTATCAAAAAGAAAAAAAAAATTATGGTGCTTCCGCATGCAAATAATTTTAATTATAAATGACAATCGATAAGTACACGTATAACGCGTGACATTCTGGGGCGTCACAGCCTCACTCTTACCTTGGTCCCTCCATCTTGCGACTCACAACCTCAACTCCCATCAACTTACGGCTTCGGCTTCAACCTCAACTCATGGCCACGCCTCCGATCGTTCATCGCCTCCCTCTCTCGCTCTCGGTCTCCTCTATTTGTTTGGTGGGACCAATTCCATGGACACACCTAGGAATCGGACCAGATTGGCAGTCAAGTTCCCGAATAGATCCATGGAATTAACGGGTGGTTCCCAATTCCAATTTTTCGAAACCGGTCCTTAATGAGCGATTCCCAATTCTATGGTGGAAACCGTCCACCCAAACTATGCTCACCCCTATTGACATAGGTGACCTATTTACATTTCTTTAATATTTAATGTGGTCCTTAAACTTTTTTTTGTTTAGTCTATTTCCCAAACCTTCAAAAATTCAATCAATGAAATTCATCTGTAGGCTGGACTTTGGCCCTAGCCTAAAGCGTTAGGGTCCAGAAAGATTTGAACTCATGAGTCAGGACCTCCTACTTTGATATCATGAAAATTTTTGTAAGATTACTGTCAACTGTCCCAAAAGCTTAAACCATTAAATAAAGACGTGGTTAATATTTAGATATTCTAACACCTGTAAAAAAAAAATCCCTTCCAATCATATTTTTTTGACTTTTTAATACCATAAACTTCTTGAATTCCAAATTACTGAAGATTTGGAAAGCAAAACTTAATATGTTGGAGTCCATCTATAAATCTTGTTCTAAAAGTTAGTAAGGGTACGTTTGATAATCTTCTAGAATTTTTAATTCTGCTCTAGAAATAATTCTGGAGCAGAAATGCGTTTGGTAAAGAATTATATCTGGATCAATTTTCTACTTCTGAATGAGAATTATGTTTGGTAAAAGAAGTGATTCTCTAAGGTCAGAAGTGATTCTTTTATATTTTCACTTCTCATTTTCATTCTCCTTTCTTTCTTACGCTCATGGGCTGCCGCCGATCGTCGGTGGGTTTGTATCACCAGCCACCACCAATCGCCGGTCCCCGTCGGTCACTAATCCCCGGCTGCCATTTGGTAAACTTGCTAGAAACAAAAGCAAAATGAAGGCGCGTTTGGTAAACATTCTAGAAATTTATTTCTCATTCTCTTTCAAAATTGATTCTGGCAAGAATTAATTTTTGCCAAAAGTTGAATTCTGTAAAAGAAAAGAAAAGAAATGCACCCTAAAAATCCTCCCTATGCTCAGTGAAACTCTCTTTTTAGTGAAAGTGGATAACATGCGACTCTTATAAGAGAAAGACAGGAGCTGATTGGAGTTCTCTCGTATAGTCGCCACACGATATGCATAAGATAGGACCAATGCAATCCCGCAATGAAAATGTCCACAAGAGCATGAAACGATTTTACTGGCATAATATGATGAAAGTGAAGAGAGGGTTTCTAATGCCTACAAGCAGGATGTGCATATTCGATGTACACGTTTCTTCTTCACGTTACTGGACATAATTTCATTCACATTTAAAGATTTTGTGCCAACAAATATATATATTGACCTTATTGTTAACATTGTTGTAAGCATGTTGCTGCATCAAGGGCAAGAGCTCTGTAATGAACGAGATCCTCAATTTACCGTTAGTTTTCTATTGGCTTATTTGAGGGCAAAATGGAAATTTACATTGAGTTGTCATCAACAAAATTCAAATTTCATTCTCAAAACAAATAATCTCGTGCTGCTCGTCTTTCAAGATTAGATGCGAAGAAAGCGTCAACCTACTAGTAAGGCAGTGACGAACTCGAGAACTTGGCGACCGTAAACAAGGATGATAAAAGTTGGAGAGAGAGGGACGAGAGAAATGGTTAAGGTTGGATTATGTTGCATTTTAGCGACTTCGATCAACATTGGTGTTTTCTAGCCGAATAGATCATGGAACTAGCCCCACCCAACACAAAAGCTATGGAGCTGCTTTAAGAAAAATGAAATGTAATTTTCGGTCAAACTCGAAATAGTATATGAAATCTTGAGAATTATATGGATAAAAATCCACGTCATCTCAGATGAACTATCAAAGATTTCAGGCATCTATTCAATTGAACAAAAATTCAAGAAACTAAAACAAAACTTGTTCCGATAAGACCTAACCCATGTGTGACGCCGGAAGACGGTCAAGTCAAACGACTCAAACTCCAAAGGAGCCAATAGAACTTCTTCCAAGGCCAGTGAGTTCGGCAACCATCTTTAAAGGGTTCAGGATGACTATGGGCAGACCCACTGGAGAATCAACCTTAAACCAGCCGATTTGAGCCAATTTTCAGGTTGAACCGAGATCTATACTCATCCTCAATCAAGATAAAGTGGTTAAAATTTTATTTCTTAGGATTTTTGGTTTATGGTCAGATGTTATTGGCAATCTTAAATGTGCACTCCCTCAAATTGACCTGGTACATTCATGATTTTACTCATGGAGCGCTCCCACCAATTTGAGCCCAAAACCACTAGGGAAAGACTAATCCCTCTTACCGTCTAAGCACACCTGATCGGTAGTAATTTTTTTTATTCTTATTACGTATCTACGACATACCAAGTCGAATATTTTCACCTCATCATTTGTAAGTCATGCTTGATATGTATGGTACTCGTAGAAATAAGAAACTTCAGAAAGCAAAATAAGAAGAGAGTTTTCAAACAACTATAAATAAATAAATAAAAACAATTCAAGGTGATAGACTTCCATTTGTTCTCCGAGAACCACAACAATTGTCGAATTGTTCCTATAGGTATTCAATATTATAGGTATGCGCCTTGAGCTTACATAGTACATGTTGATGTGCCATAATGATTAAAACGTGTAATGGATATTTCATTACTACCTATATTCCTAAAAATCTTGCAGTTAAATAAGCTTTAAAAAATTCAAACTAATGATAACAATATGGAAATATACATCAACTTCATGTATCTTGTTCAAAAATATTTCTTATGGATGAAGATTATGGGGACAAGCATCCATGTCAGATTGCAAATCGGTTGGATTAGTGTGCAGTCCATAACAATATTACATTACGCACGTATTAAAGCCGTTAAAAGCACGAATTAACTTACAATTGATCAAATGATAATAAAAAAAAATACAGCTAAAAAAATGAAAATGGGATCTATCCAATAGATTCTGCAAATCCATGTATTAAAAAGTACATAAAGAAAAGAAAATTGTGTGGAAATATTAGTTGAAAAGTAATACCAGCACAAAGAAAATGAGTATATAATGAGGAGAAATAAAGAAAGTGGGGAGAGTGAAAAGAAATCCACGTGCACTCTTTAGACTCTCCACTCTTGGTGCAAGATTAGGAACTCCCCCCTTACAACACATTGTAATAGTATAGATGACGGAAACTTCATCAAGCATTTTAGCCAAAAAACCCAGGCAACTAGAAAAGGACTAAGAGATATCACCAAGCATTTGGTATTATGACTCATATCACCCTCTTATCGCTTTTGATACCGCCCGAATAACGTCAATGGCAGCTTATACCTGCTGAATCTCTCACGGACAGTTCTCTACAAAATTACACATTATATGAAAAGACGAAAGACAGTGATCACCAATCATGCAACGGCCAAAATGATAAAGCACGAGGCCGGAGGCAGGATTTTCAAAGGATCCGGTCAGGGTTTGTCGCAACCACCTTCTAGCCTTCCACTGGCATAGCTGCCACCCCGATGTTATTCCCAGAACAATTCAGATCTCTTTTCTTGTCACGCAAGATAGTCACTTTCGTCCTTATTTAATTGACATCAAAATTGCCTCGTCTTGAATGAAAATGTCACTGAATCAGTTGAGAAAAGAAACAACTCACGAAGCATCCTTTATGAGATCAAACACAGGCTTGCCGGCACGTAAATAGCCCTCTTTCACCTTGTTGCTTGGCTTATTATTTCCTTTTTTCACAGTATATAGATATAAATATAAAGTAAAAAGAGAAATGGGAACAAAACTATCTAAAAAAAACACTTTAAATGAAAATATTGTGCTCTTACATTCCTTAAAATCATCTTCTCATATATCCTCAGGGCTGTTTATGAGCTGAATAATGATGCAAAAGAATTAGAGAGCGGGAACTGAGCTGAGTGAAAGGACCACATCCATGATAAATCTAAGAATCCCATAGCCATACCTTGTTTTCAAGTACAACTCCATCAGGTATTTCAATCCTCATCCCAGGCCTTGCAACAATGCTTACATTCCCCTTTTGGCAGAAAATAAAAATGTCAGAACAAGTAATAATTCCAAGAGACAAGCCCCAAGTATCATTCTTACGTTGCAAAATCACTGTGAACCTAAAGTACATAAGTGAAAATCCATTAATACTTAAATGAGATCAACAATACGAAATGGGCATGACAATTAGTCATCTGTACTAAATGATTACTTCACATAACATTTTAGACAAGATTGTCCATCCTAATATGTCTAAGTTTACAGTATATTCTCTGTACTGATTGACTACAAATTACATCTAAAAGTACTTTAACACATGAGACAGCAAAAATTCTATGGAGAGCGGAGCTGCATGATAGTCTAGATCTAAATTAAATAGAGCAATATTGCTAACACTGCATCTTTAACCAAACATAGACTTTCTTGCAAGTCATACTGTATAGATAAACTAAACAGAGTAAGCGAATCTTCACAATTTAACCAGTGGTCTGATGGGTTTTACTGTAGGTCCCATTTCCTCTATCTAGAATTGTAGTAGGTCCTTCATAATCGGACAAAGTATATAAAAACAAATGCCAAGCACAATGTCTGTACCTTGAGCTTAATGCCATTTCCAAACCACACATCACCAGTGACTTTCAAGCTATCCAACTCAACTACACTGGGAATAGACTCGAAGCGGCTCGCAAAACTACCCAACTGAAAAAGGCAGATATAATGAAACATGACATGAATATCCGTAATGGGGCAGTACAAGAATACGCAACTAAAGTAATCTTAACCTTATCAAATTCAGGTCCTAACTCGATAGAAGGATCTTTGGGATTAGTTCTGGCAGCATTTCTAATTAGAACTCCATTGGATGCAGCATATAGATCCGACTGCATATGAACATTAGAGTAATAGATAGCCTTTATATCAAGTACAAAGTGCAGATTGGAGAATGTTCTGTAGTTTGTAATACCTGGAGAAGAAGTAGATCTGAAGTTGCATTCAGTGGAAAATAATGGGATGAAGGGACGGATATACCAATTGCATGCTCAAAAAACTGGATCAAAGGGAAAAAAAAAAAAACTTCCATATGAAAAAAGCACCAATCAAATGTAACAAAGGTTGCACAAGAAACTCATATGAAGAAAGGCTTTTACTCGTATTATTGAACTAGTTGCTGTTTCTCGCATTAGAGATGAACCAGCATCTACTTTCTGCAGCAACAAGGGCAAAAAGTTAACCTTTTCTTTTCACAATTATTATCTAAATCTTAAATTCACAGAACGGCAAAAGAAAATTGTCATAATATAAAATAAGCTTACCCATTTTAGTGCATCAGTATCCACAAGTCTTTTGATGGCATTTAGATTGATCCACCTATAAAAAAAAAGAGTAGAGAACTGAGCTTTCAGGCTTATTTCCAAACTCTAGCAAGCCACAGGAAAATGAAGTAACATTTCACTCACATGTTTTTTGTGTCAAGCAATTTGAACTTCTCTGACAACTTTGAAAAGATGAAGAAAAGCTCAAAGTTAGACAAGTAACACAATGAAACTTTGCAAAAACGAAGGCAATTATATAACAAGCACCCTTCCTTAGTCACAGTTTGGGATGCTTACTCTTTCAGAAGGCTTCTGAGCAATTTCTCCAAGCTGAGTGCACAACAAAAAGGACAGACTCATTAGTGTTCATGTTGGCGAAGGACAAGAGCTACAATTCAGCGTTTGAAGAACTCCCCGCCATGAGGCAAGCAAAGCATACAATCATCCTCACACATGGTTCCATAAAGAACTAGAACTAGCTATAATAAAAATGTCCACATGTTCATAGCATCTCATTTGAAGCAGAACCCCAAATTCACTATTAGCAGTAAATGTGTGGGAATAGTTTTTAAAACCACCAAAGATTAATAAATTCATGGCACAGCATGCTAAGTTTTCGAACAAAATTATAAAGTGATTCATTAGTCATGCAAACATTACTGACCATGAAAAGGAAAGGTTTAGGAATTTTGTTTGTTCTCTGTTTCGTGTGTGCACGCACGGTGAGAGAGAGAGAGAGAGAGAGATTGGAGAGGGGGACCGAAGACAGAATCTAAAGCTTGGTTATTATCATACAAATCCTGATGCAAACTCATTAACAGACGCTTAAATTTCAAGTTCTTTCTCATCCCTGCCACAAACTAGTATTTTTGACAATTTACTGTTTACTCATAATCCAAATGGGAAGAGACAATGTCGTATTCATCATTAATCAATCGCATCACTATTCATCAAGCTAACAACAGCACTTACAATGAAGCATATCCTACCAATGACGCACATACATAAGAGAAAGTACAGCCAGTGGCATGGTGATTACAAAACTCGAAGCTGTTAGTCCTTGGTATATGGTGCCCCTCAGACCTAATCAATAAATAATTAAACAACTTTCTTTAACTGTCTTCCCGAATTGCGTCCCTGAACTTTTCAAGTTTCTCCAATTTGGGCACCTCCAATCCATTTTCTGACCACTTCGTCCTCATAAAATTATCCAAACAGAAATCAATTCTTATAATTCATTTCCATTGATTTTCCTTAAAATACTTCTTCATTTTTTTGGATAAGGAAATTTCTAGTCTTTCGGCCTGATAAAATCTCCTAATGTTTTTCCTCTTGGCAACATTAGGACATTCACGCTCCAGCTAGTACCACTCAATTCAATCACCTCACCTGAAGGATAATGCACTACTAAACTAATTTTCAACTTCATCAGTAAAACAAAGCTTTTCCAAAAAATTAAACAAGGCTTTCAATCGAGATTATCAATGACCTATATTTTTCATAAAATGAACCACAGGAGCAGTAAAGCAGTCACATACCACCCACCTGGAACTTCCTCTCTTCTAACTTTACAAAGTTCCCATTAATGTCGATGGATGCAGTGGGCCTTACCTGAACAACAAATTCCGGAGTCATTGCTGAAGAAAAATAAAGAAAACAGAAAGCAACCTTGGCTACCTACCTCCATACAACATTCAACTTTGTTCTGAATTAGGTGGTTTAGTATCTCTGTAAACACACATTAAGGAAAACGAGTGATAGCACAATGTCCACAAGCAGTCAATAACCGAACAAGCCCCCCCAGCCCTTTCTCTTCCCAAAAAGAAAAAACCACAAGTATCAAAGTCAATGTGAATGTCCACAATCACCATAAGTACAAGGATACTTGGGTCAATGATTGCCCCGGCGTTATCTGAGTTCACCACAAGGATATACTCCTTACCCTGAAACATCTCATATTAAAACCTCTATATTAATAGCTCACTTATGATTCTAATATTATTGATAGTATAAAACCAAAAAAGAAATAGCAACCATATAAAAAAAGGACAACCTGTGACAGTAACACATCAAGGGTTCCACTTCTCATCAAAGATACGATAACTGTGCCCTGGTTAGCATATGCCCTATCACCAAAAGACATCAGTTGGCTTCTCTCAGGAGACAAAAAGTTGAAACACATCAGCAGGAAAAACCATATGACCAAGTAACAAAGAAAATGAAGAGTAGTTCGATGAACATGGAAAATTGGTTGATCTAAATAACAATTTAATGTTAACATTGGCAGATTTCTGTGAAATTACCTGTATTAATTACTTTATGACCAAGTTTCGCATCTGAACGGGTACGTTAAAAGTAACATATACGAATCAATGGGCACAGCAATTCAGCAAGATTTATGAAAACAGATATATTCGACACCTGAATTTGTCTTCATATCAAAAAAGAATACACAAATCAATTAAGTCCAAAGTGGTCCGAGAACTAAAAGGATTGGTGTGGCTTGACAGACTATGATCGATTGCCAATTCTTATAACTTGGAGAAGAAAAAGGTGTAGTGTAACCTAAAGGTGTGCTGTAGAACTGTATGATTCACAATCCAAACCATTTCAATCAGTACACAAAATGATTCGACTTGAAGGTGCAAATTGAAAGTGAACAACTTGTGCGATTCGGCCACAGTTCGTTTACAATTTGATTCACTTAAATTGACAATTTAGTCGCAATTCCAGTTTTGTTAATTGCCAAGGAAAGCATGAGGTTGCAAGCACATAGGCACAGAATTGATGTTTCTTTGCACCAGTCAAACCTATCAATTAATTGGAAAACAGCACTTCTGGCAACGACAATCAAAATTTAATCTGTGCAACAAAGTAACAAGCAAGTGCATTAAAAATAAAGAACGACATACAATTCATTTTTGCTGCTCTGCTCTCCAGATGATCTCAGTTGGGAGTTTTGGTTCTGTGTCAAAAAAAATGGATGAACAAAATCCTTCCACAAAAGCTAGTATATCAGATATTATTCTTTGTGTACTCAGGCATAACAATGACTAGAGAACACGAACCAGCTCAAAAGCATGAAAATCAATGTTTGACTGGGAATATTTACGCCAAACCTGGATCAGGAAGCAAGACCAGGGAAAGTTTCATGAGTCCCCAAAATCAAGAATTAATATCAGCAGATGAAAAAGTTGTCACCTCAAGGGTAGCATCATGTGTTTTTGATGAATTCATTAGAAGCAGGGGCACATTGCATCCATACTTTGAGTTGAGATGCTACAACATGCAAAAACATTTTGAGATGCTACAACAAAGCCAAGTGTGGTCAGTTTCAATTTCGACTACCACCGACAGAAACAGCAATGTACCTCAATCTGAGTAGCTGTCAAGCCCAGAATTGTCATTCCATTGCCGATTTCGATGGCAGATCTGCACTAGTAAGGATGGAACTTGATAACATCATATATCAAACACATCCAATGTACGAAAATGATTCTCATCATGTCTTATTTTCCTCACATAGACGATCACGATCCACAGATTATGCAACATATTTTTTTGGAAAAAGGCAAAGCAATCTTGACTGACATTAAAGATTTTGCATGATCAGCAATACCTCAAGCAACTTCTAGAGCATATAAAATATCATATATGCAATACACGCTGAATAGATTTTCATTCCCATCTCCCTCAAATAACCAACCCTTCCCCCAATCTTCACATCCCC
>BCNH02000004.1:13310139-13334280 GCA_001662345.2 Metrosideros polymorpha var. glaberrima | reverse complement strand
AATCAAGGTAAAGGTTCTCAATCTGATACCCTTACCTTCACAAACTAGGAGGACATATCCGTTTTGCGCCAATTTCCAGTTCAATTCATGCAGTATATGTGACTACTCCAATTAGAACCTTGGGGAGGCTGAGGATCCCTATTTTACAGCATACCAGAAAAATTCTAAAACAAAGAGTACCCTCCTCCAATAAACAAAAGCCAACTTTCATAAAGAAAACCAAAAGAGAGAAATTTTTTCGAACATGAATCATCTACCACAAGTAAGATACAATTGCAATAATAAATGATACAATACATAAATCAGGCAGAGATCCAACAATAAAACTGAGTTTTGAGAAATTTCCAGATAAATAATGATGCTTACTTGGGACCATCAAATCCTATTTTTGTTCCCAAAGCTCCATTTAACTTCAAGACAACAAGTTTGTCCAAAAGCTTCTTAGTTTCAGCAACATCTGTATGAATCCAAGAAAACAAAATCCTTCTTATAAATATGGCCGTGTTTTATTTCCCTTCTCCTTGGGGTTGAAAAATGGGACATTTTATCAGATTAGACGGGTATATTATCTGCAGTTACAGGAGGTGTACAGAAACAATGAAGGAACAAAAAAAATCAAAGCAAACTAAACTACAGTAAATCAGAGTGAGGAAAAATGGAACTTTGGACCAATATCATCGACAGTACAAGGAAATATAGACCATTACGTCCATTTGTACCAGTGAAAAGAGCAGTATATGATGTCTTCAAACCGGTATAAAGAAATAAAATCCATCATACCATTTCTAGATTGTAACTATGGAATCAGAGAAAACTAAATTGCCATAAATGTATACATAGAAGCTGCAGCACAGGATTGGAGAATACCTTCAGGAAAAGGAGCTAATCTTTCATAGGGAATTATAGGCACTTGAATCTTTGCAAACTCGGTCCCACTATCGCTCTCGCTCTTGCTCTCCTCAATGCATGGCACCTCCTCCCTTCAATCCAGAATTCAATCATGTAAAAGCAAAAAACTGAGTCACTTGCAAACTCTAGGAACTTCTAAACATGCATAAACGAAAAATGAAACCGCAAAATGCTTACGACACAGCTATTTAGCACACCAGAAACAGCATGGACAAAAGAAAATCCCAGGAGTTTGAAAGAATTTCACTTTCCAACATTCATAAGAAAGAAGACTAATTTCCCATAAGCGCAGCTTTCAGCAATACTGATAAATGCAGTCCCAGAAATACTAACCAAATGCACTAATCATTTGGAGAAACTCATACCAAACAAGAATTGATCATGTGGTTCATCAAAATGAAAAATTGCATACCGAGCTTCAGTCTTTGGGGCAGGGGCAGCCGCAGAGGCTATACCAAGCCGGTCCTTCACGGCAGCGAGCTTCTTCTGCTCAAGCAGGAAAGTCTTGGTGATCATATTACAGAAGAGGTACACAAACTGCACCGAGTCGTTCGCGGGAATCGGGTACGCGATCTTCTTGTAACACTCCCACGGCATGCTCGAGTCCACCAGCGCCACCACCGGGATCTGCAGCTTCTCGGCCTCCTGGATCACCGACGATTTCCGCTCGGTGTCCATGACCACGAGGCAGTCCGGCGGCTGCGTCGGCCCGAAGCAGATCTTCTTGTTCCGGGACCTGAACTTCTTGGGGCTGCAGCTGTTGGTAAGGAAACCGCCGGTCCGCCACAGGGCGTTGCTGCTGGGGGAGTAGCAGCCGATCCTCCGCGTCATCTGCTCGACGATCTCGTCGAAGAGCGGGTTGGTGTTGATGAACATGAAGCGGCCCTTGTGGTGGACGAGGGAGGCAATGAAGTCGCAGGCGTTGCGGAGGCAGATGAGGGTCTTGTCCGAGTCGATGATGGTCATGCCGTTGCGGCTGCCGTAGGTGAAGAGCTTGAAGTGGTGGGTGGCGACGCGGCGGCCCAGGTGGGCGTTCGTGCTGAGGAGCTTCTGGATGACGATGGAGTGGAGCGTCATCTTCGAGAACTGGCTTTGAAGCTCAGGAGAGCTTAGGGCTTCAGAATTGGAGAGAGGAATTGGGAGAATGTCAAATGGAATCCATGGCTACACAGCCATGGATGAGTTCGTGCGGAGAGAGAAATGGCGAGGAGTGTGGAGCTGGGACTGAGGTTTAGGGTTTACAGGTGACGCGGCCGAGGGAGCGACGGAGACGAAGGCCGATGAGATGGGATACGTAGCTACAGGCTGTCACGTATCTCTGAATGACAGACCAATGACTTCCTCGAAAACCCTCGTCTACCTGGTCGGTAGTCACGTGCGATGCACGTGATATATATTGGTAAATATAAGATACAAAACTAGTAAGTCTAAAGTCTACAATCCCAAGTTTATCACTAAACAAAACATAAGATAGTTCTCTAGGAGGCTGCAAGTAGAAGGTACTATCCAAACATTTCATTACTCTAATATTGGCAAGCATATCAGCAGGCCGATTGCCTTTCCAAAAAATATTATGTATTTTGAACTCAAAATGAGAGTGTAAGAGTCTTCTAATATCTTTAAGCAAACATGATCCTATATTATTCGTCATACTCTCTTAATTAATAAGTTCAGTGATAATTTTGAAGTCCATCTCAATGATGAGGTTATGGAAACCATAATGCTTTGCAATGGCAAGTCCCAATCATAGCGCCCATAATTCCACTTGTGAAGACGAGCAGATTTCAAGAAATGAGGTAAAACTGCCAAGTCAGTCGACCACTTCATTTCGAAATAACCCTCCGGCTTCTACAAGTCCAGAATTACCTTTGGATGCTCCATCAGTATTTAGTTTAATCCATCTCGGAGGTGGAGGATCCCAGGCGACCATAATGGGAGAAGCACGTAATCCACCTTTAGACAAGCTAATGATGGGCGAAGCTATGATTTCTTTCATGTGTGATTGGATTACTTGTATAGGGTTGAAAGGAAAAACAAAGTTTTCTTGGAAGAGTGATTTGTTTCACCATTGCCAAAAAAGTCATATACTCACACCAAATATAGTACTCCAATCATAGTAAGAGTTACATCTCTCATTGTCAGTCAGGTTGGATTTCAACCATTGAGATAAATTCATTGAGAAGAACTTTTGAAAACAATATTGTGGGATGAGGACAACCCATATGTTTCGAACAACTGGACAATCCCGCAAAACATGCAAAGTTGTTTCCACTAAAGACTCACATCATGGACAGTAAGGGTTACCTCCTAGATTTCGAGACGTCCTCAATTCATTTGTTAATAAAACGCTTATGTGTCGCTAGCCAGAGGAATGTTCTAATACATTAAGGACCCCTCCACTTCCATATAAGGGGCCAAATCCTGTTAGTGTCTTGATTGTCAGTCCCTTTGATATTTTCTGCACATGATATATTTTGTTGAAATCTCAAAAGTGATTTTTTTTTGTAGTTGAAGGTTTTTTTTTGTCATATTTGGTCGAAGGTTCAAAAGTAACTTAAGAAAGCACATTATTTGAACAAGCAGACATGAATAGTGATAAAAATGCAACCTTTACACAAATTGACATATATTTTGACTGATAAATTAGTATCGCACTTGTGCATTGCATATATGTAAATCCATCAAAATGGGTCACTTGAAACTTGAAGAGCCTATCTTTAATAGGTTCTAAAATCTTTTTTTTTTGTCGCTATTAAACCCATTAGGGCTCAAACTCCCTTCCCTCTCCCTCTTTGCTCTCTCTTCTCACTAGTGGTTGTCTTCCTCTTGACGCTCATGCCTCAGTAAATCGTTGGAAGCTTCCACCTCCATCACCACCGCAACCACCACTTCTTCTTGTCCATCCTCTCTCTCTCTCTCTCTCTCTCTCTCTCTCTCTCTCTCTTTGCTTTACACTTTCAAAGCCCTTCCTTTGTCGTCTGTCGGACAGGCGGCTCCTTAGGATTACCGTAGCTAGCAACTACAAACACAATAGAGGATAAAGAGATTTGTGCACCTAGTTTGAAATTCATCGTTCTTGATGCGGAATATCGACGATTCTGAGCTTAAGTCATTCTCCTCTATTGTTCCCTATATACCTTAGCTTAATGAGACCCTTTGAATAGGTTTGAATTAGATGAGAGACTTTAACGCTATTTATAGAGTTTCCAATAAGGTCCACTCATTACGGATTGGGCTCAACTCGACCCATACATACCAAGCCCATATTAGACTGATTAAGAAACCTTATATCTCACTTTATTAGATCAACCTTGTATGACGGTAATTACACTATACAATGGTAATTACAATTGCCAATTAACGTAACCCACATTAAGGAAAATTCTTACATTCTCTCACTTATGCTATATTAATTAAAACTGTACTGTATGTGCACACCTTTATATTGATCTAGAAATAATTCTTAATAGTCAATCTGATTCCATAAAGTCTCAAACACCGAATCATAGCAGTAACTACATGTAATCACATAGAGCCTTCCATGATTACGAGTGTTTTCAACTCTACTAATATTTATGTAATATGGTAGTGTGGCAAATGGATTACACCTCATAAAGAGTGGTTCCTCATGTGTTATCCCCTTGTCAGTCAACATTCTCCCTCCTTATGTGTCACGAAACCTGAAGTGTCACAAAAGAATATCATTATAGTTCCAACAAACCTACATATGTCTTAACCGTATGATTAATCTTACTTTATGTGTAACAAGACATATGTTTAAGGCTAATAACTGAATGCCCATAGCTTTCACTCGAGGTTTACACACACCTTTGAGATTTTCCTTAAGGATATGTACTCAACATGATATCAATACATTCACAAAATACTTTATTGAATGTAAAAAGTTGATACATATTCAAAATGTTATAAAATGTAACGCAACATAGATGTAAACTTTATTAAAGCAAACCAAAAGCAGCTTCTACTAAACAACAATATCCTACGATGCTCCTAAGCCTATCTTTATGATATGTCATTCAAAAACACATGAGCGAAGGCCTTTAGTAAGTTGATTTGCAACCATATCATCTGTGGCAATATGTTCTACTATAACGTCACCGTTATAAACTGACTCATTTATGGTAAAAAACTTGACTGCCATATGTTTAGACCCCTTGAGACATCTGTTGTTGTTAATAAACAACACTGTAGAGTTATTGTCATAATACAACTATATGGGTCTATCCACAAAGTCAAAGATGGTCAACTCCCTAATGAGGTTCCGAAGCCAAATTGCTTGAGTAGTGGCCGAAAAGCATGCTACAAACTCCGCTTGCATGGTAGAGGATGATACTAATGCCTGTTTGGCACTTTTCCATGATACTGCACCTCCTATTAACATAAAGGTATAACCCTGTTGTCGACTTCAAGTCATCCTGACAACTAGCAAAATTTGAATCAGAATATTCTATTAGCTGTAGATCTTGAACATGTTTATAAATCAGCATATAGTCTTTTATCTTCTTTAAGTACCTTAAAACCTTCTTGGTAGCAACCCAGTGATCACGTCATAGATTTGACTAATATCTACCTATAAGTCATGTTGCAAAAGTAATATCTGGTCTAGTGCAAACTTGAGCATACATGATACTTTCAAGTGCACTAGTATAAGGTATATCCTTCATTCGGGCTCTCTCAACATCCGTATGAAGACATTGTGACTGATTCAGTTTATCACCCTTAATGACAAGAGCAATTTCTAGTTTGCAATGCTGCATACTGAATCTTTCCAAAATATGATCAACATATGTCCTCTAAGATAAACCCAACACTCAGCGAGAATAATCCCTATTGATCTCAACGCTAAGGACAAAAGATGCCTCATCAAGGTCATTCATGTCGAAGTTATTTGACAACATCCACTTTGTCTCATGCAGAAATCCAAGATCACTACTAGTAAGCAAGATATCGTCTACATAAATTATAAGAAAAATGAATTTCCTCCCATTGACCTTGCAGTAAATACACTAATTCATTTTGGTTTCGACAAAATCGAATGAAGTGACAACAGTATGAAACTTTAAGTACCATTGTTTAGAAGCTTGCTTGAGGCCATAAATAGACTTCTTTAGCCAACATATAAGCTCACCTGAATCATTAGCTACAAAACCTTCGGGTCGAACTATATAGACTTCCTCATCAAGCTCTCCATTCAGAAATGCAGTTTTAACATCTATCAGGTATAACTTCATATCAAAATGAGCTACTAATGCCATGATTACTCTAAACGAATCTTTAGAAGAGATCGGAGAAAAAGTTCTCTCATAGTCTACTCCTTCTTTCTAAGTGAAACCCTTGACTACCAGTCTAACTTTAAACTTCTCAATCTTTCTTTTGGAGTCCATTTTAGTCTTATACACCCATTTGCAGCCAATGGGCTTGTAACCTTTAGGCAATTCAACAAGCTCTCAAACATCATTATGTTTCATTGACTACATCTCGTCTTTCATCGCATCCAACCACAAATCTAATTGAGGATAAGAAACAACATCTTTATAAGTAATTGGATCTGCCTTATAGCCGATATTATATTTATGCTCTCCAAGATAGACCATATAGTCTAGTGGTATGATTGATCGTTTCTCCCTAATGGATCTCATGAGTTGAGTTACTACAACCTTATCTTGCACTTGAGGGGCTTGAGGAACTTCATCAGGATATGCCTCAACAAGAGGATCCTGGATTTCAATAGGTTCAATTTGTGGTGTAAAAGTCTCCATGATCATTTGTATAGGTAGAGAAAACGACACAGTAATCTCCACCATACTTGAATCCTCAATAGTCTATGAGCAGCTACCCTTTTTATGTCACGCCCCAACCCTCGAGCACGCGACCATCCCGATACTTCTCTTGGGTCATTTGAATACGATGTCTTAAGACGCGTCGTCGGCCCGTTCATTTTATCTTTTGGTTAAAGCAAGCGAAAATGAATAACAAACACCCGACAATCACAACAATAGGGATAGCAAGAAAAATAGCATAATAAACATCGTTATCAAAACATGCTTTATTTACATACGTGTTAACCTTATGAAATTTATATTAATAAGCCATCGCTATAGGGCACTTCCTATTGAGACCATCAAAACGATACTAGGGTGGGTTAACCTATCTCCTTTACGCGAGGGCACCTTGATCTACCCCAAACTGCACATGTCGACCTTCCATTCCATAGTCTTGAAAAGCGGTTAACAACAATGAGTGAGATAAAATCTCAGCAAGTTAACAACCTAAGCCTCATGTAGGGTGCTGATTCTTCTAGAGCATACCTTAAACATGCGGCTTAACATCGATGGCAGATCAATAGCGAGCAACTCTCGCTCTTCTTAATCCATAACAGGTTCGAGTGACTCAACTCAATTAATCGAAAAATCATAAGCATTCTTATCTCACCTTGGCATATACCTTGCATAATATCTGTTATAGCATTCGAGAAACAATACTTCAACAAAGGCAATCAGAACACATATCACAATTTTCCATGCGCAATGCATCCAAGCGTGTTCCAATTTTACGACTAGTGATTACGTCCGCTCTCGGGCACAACCCGAAAGTTGGTGATTCTCGACGTCTCTAGGCCACGGCACAACCCCCGGTTGGCAGTCTTCGGCATTACCGAGCATCGTCCCAAAACCATCAAGCACGGCAACGTTATAACCTCCCTCAGAAATGGACGGCATTCCATAAATGAGAATTGGTCTGGCCTCTACTGCGATCCGTCATCCGACCCCGCCGGGCATCCGATAAATCATCATCCCGACCCCATCGTGAATCCGATAAATCGGGCATCATCCCCAAGCCTCTTGGGAGTCCGTATTCTTTGTGATCACACGAGCACACCAATTATGTATGCCATTCTCATTTCTTCTTTCTTTTAACTAATGTACTCATAATACGTGCTTATGCCATAATTCGTGCTCATATGTCAAACTTATTGCCATTTTCACACATAAAAATATAATAAATAAACCACACGTGATCACATACACGTGCTTTTCATGTTAAACTTCACGTGCTTCATTTTTCAAGCTTACTAAATTATTCCAATGCATAAAACTCAGTATCTAAGCACGACACCACACCAATCATCATTTATATGCCAAAATTACATTATTTTTTACTAGAAAACCACAGTTCATAAAATAATTATCTTTCCAATGCAATCTTCACCTTAAAACATACCAAAACATACAAATTAATAACTAACTCAACCATAGTTAACTAACTTAACCATAGTTAACTAAACCAACTATAGTTAACTAATCTAACCATAAGTGCAATTAACAACCTAATCAAGGATTAGGAAGTTAACTTACCATTTAACGGTGGTGGCGGCAACGGCGCGAAGGCGATGGTGGTGGTGGTGGCTCGACGACGGCACGTGGATGGAAAAATGGGTATGGACGGCGGCTTGGCTCGGCTCGACTGTGGCTTGGCTCGGCTTGGATGGTGGCAATGGCGAACGGCAAGGCGTGACACGGTTCCACGGCGACAAAGACACGACTTAAGCTCGGTACGGCGACGAATGGTGGCGACAAAGTGGGCGGCGGCGGTGAAAGAGGAAAAATGAGAAGAAAAAGAGAGAGATAGAGAGAAAGAGTGGAAGAGTAAGAGAGAAATAGTCTTATCTTCCCAAACTTGATCCCTAAGCTCATAAATATCTACCTTCTAGAAGGGGCATTTTGGTCATTTTACTCATAGGGACATTTTGGTAATTTTCACTTCAAGGGCAAAACTGTAATTTTCATCTAAGGGGCAAAACTGTAATTTTCATCTAAGGTGCAAAACTGTAATTTTTTTCACTCAAGGCCCTTGTGGCCGTATTTGAAGAAAAAGAGGCCTGTTGGCCATGCCGATTCCATCGTTCGATCGCTTGATTCGAAAATATCATTGCTTAGGATCGATTTTAGTGTTCATCGATAAAATTGGAAAACGAGGCGATAAAGTCCAATGTTTGTTTCTCAATCCTAAAAAATCAAATATCTTTAATCGGATTATAATTCGTAGTTAAAATCCATCAAGTTCCATTTTATTACCTTGATTGTGCAAAAACATCCGAAAATCCGATTGTACACTTTTTCCAAATTAAATCGACAACCATCCTTTGATTAATCCATAAAGTCGAAATTTCGGGATATCACATTTTGGCCACATCAAACTCCAGAAACTTAACTATCTGTGACTCCACAATTCTTGCACCTTCATTGGGATTATAAAACCGATGCCCTTTTAAATGATCTGGATAAGATACGAAGTAACATCGAGTGGTTCTGGAGTCCAACTTACTCAATGTTGGATTATATAACTTTACTTCTGTAGGACAACCCCAAACTTTAAGATGATTTAGGCTAAGTTTACATCCAATCCATAACTCAAAAGGAGTCAATGGAACAACTTTGGTAGGAACACGATTTAGAATGTAAAGAGCAGTTTTCAAAGCTTCACCCCACAAAAAACCTAGTAATTTGGTCCTACTAATCATACTCTTTATCATATCCATCAGGGTGCGATTGCGCTTTTCGGCCATACCAGTTTGTTCAGGACTCTCAAGCATAGTAAACTGAGCTACTATCCTAGAATCCTTAAAGTATTTGGCAAATGGCCCTTTAAGCTGTCCAACATTGCCATGTCTACCATAATACTCATCACCCCGGTTAGACATGACAACTTTTATGACTTTTCTCAGCTATTTCTCGACTTCAGTTCGAAAAATCTTGAACTTGTCAAGAGATTCAGACTTTTCCTTAATCAAGTACAGATAATCATATCGGGAATCGTTGTCAACAAATGTGATGAAATAAAAATTTCTACACAATGTTGCCTTATAGGGTCCACTAATATCAGTATGAATGATCTCTAACAAGTCAGAACTACGGACTGTAGTTTTCTTTCTTATCTTAGTCATCTTACCTCTACAGAAGTCTATGCAAGTCTCTAGGTCACATTTAAGAGTAAGCAGGATGTCAGACTTTATCAGCCTTTCCACTCTTTCCCTAGAGATGTGACTAAGACGTTTATGCCACAACGCATAAGACTGTTCCTTAGGTAAAAGCCTTTTTGAAACAACCGTTTCAGCCGTATAAGCAACGTAAATATCATTGGGAGTTAAACACAACTTGTACAATTAATTGGACATATTGCAGTACCCAACCTTTTTTGAATTAAGAAATAAGGAAATAACATTGTTCTTTATTTCAAAATAGTAACCACACATGTCTAAACATGATACAGAAACTAAGTTCTGTATAAAGGAATGTACATAAAAAATATTTCTTAACATCAAATTAAAACCAAAGTCTAGAATCAAAATGATATCTCACACGAACTCAACGTCGGCTTTATTATTATTTCCCACGGTGAGCTTTGATTTATTCTTATTTGGCTTCCTCCGGTTTATGAATCCCTGTATGGTAAACGTAACATGATTAGTTGCACTGCTATCTAGCCACCAAGAACTGGATGGAGCTTCAGATAGGTTGGATTTACAAACCAATACCAAGGAATCAATACATTTATGCTCACACTTAGACAACCAAGCTTTATGTTTGTTGCAATCTTTCTTCATGTGACCTTTCATTCTATAGAAGTAACATAGGCCACCATCCTTCTGAGAGGATGTTTTATTAAGACCCATAATTTCATATTGATTGGTGGTTGCATGAGTTCCTTTATGAGTATGATTTTCGAACCACTTACCCCTTTTACTATTGAAACTCGAGGCATAATAGGCAAGGTGCCATTTTTCTTTCTTAAATTTCCCTTCTTCTACCACCACCCTAGCTATCAGGTTATTAATTGACTAGGCCTTATCTTGGGAGTTATAATTAGTCTTTATAATTCCAAATTCAGGTGGAAGAGTGTTTAGGACTTGATGCACAATGCAAGCGTCAGGAATGAGAACGATAAGTGCCTTAAGTTTTGTCTACATGTCTACCATCCTTAGAAAGTAATCTTTAACGCCAGCAGAAGCATCATATCTTATGTTGGAGAGTCTTTGCAAAAGTATTCCAACCTCAGTATTAGTCGAGACACGGTTCCCAGCCTCTAAGGCTTCAAACATCTCCTTAGCAGTGCAGTCAATTGACAGACTACTTTTCAAGTGTTCATGAATGGATCACTTTATAAACAATAAATAAATCCTATTGCTCTTTTCCTAAGCAGCTAAGTGTGCTTTTTCAGGTTCCGTACTGCTATCAGTCAAATTTGACTGCTTATCCTTAGTAAGACCAACATGAATATCTGCTAACTCCATCCCAAACAAAAAATCCTCTTTACATCTCTTAAAGTTTGAACCAGTAAGAACCTCAATACTTATGGAGTTGTCGTTCATAGAAAAGGTGATTGGAAAAACAAACAACACTTACAATTAGCATAATATAAGTATCCTCCTAAGAGTTACATAAATCATCACATAATCACCTTTGGGCAGAATACATAACATGCAGTTATATACTCTCCACATGATAACAACCATGAGAATATATTCCAATCTTTCGTGAATTCACTACCTTTGGGCATATGAACCACTAGGATCAGTCACTCCTCAACCATATGCTCTACATGTATCCCTCCATGAACCAATACATGATCACCCCTTTAGGAGTATGAGCACACATTAGAACATGAGACATCCCCAAAATGTGAGATCAATATTTCTCAAATCCAATCAAGTGTGCCACTTTAGCGGTCACGACCCAATTGAATCATTGAAAATCTCCCATACCAAGGATATAAACTTTACATCTCACATTTACGGTATACATGCAATTTTAGGCTTGAAAACATGTGTCCTTTATCACTAAAATCACATGTCATGCTAATGACATTGTTCCAATTATCGATACATGTTAAACCTTATACATGTCATCAATGATTTATGCTATAAATATACTTTGTGGTCATATACATGTAGGCTAGCTTATGTATTTTCAAAATCATATGAAAATACAGGAAAAAATGCAAAAATACCATAAACATACATGTATATATGGTTCCGTATGCATTTTTACCTCCTTAAAAGCATCAAACATGTAATTAAAAAATACCACAATGTAGAGCTTTTCAATACGAACACGTTGGTACCAAGAATGCCCCAAAAGGACACTGGATGCACCTTCACATGCTGCCTGAAGGCTCGATGCATGATGCATATGTGTGTCACCATTGAACCGATTTGAACCAGTCAACAGTCTAGTTAGACCGGTCAACGGTTAATGACCGGTCAGACCGGCTTGACCCATGAGTCCGCAGGTCAGGTCCCTAGTGTTGTGGAAATCCTTTATATAAGTTTTGAAGACTGACAAAACATTACATTAAACTGGACTCATACTAATGAAATTGATTTTCAGGTGATATATCCAAGGAAAACTCATTTATATCTTATTAAGTAATTTCTGAATGTTACTACGTTTGAAGTCTTGGTCCGTATATTGAATGGACGCTACTAGAGTATTATGAAGAAGACTTATATAACTTGCATGGAGAATATTGTCAAGTTTTTGTACTCAATTTAGAACTTCGTGAATAACATCTGAAGACAACATCTAAAGTGATTTTCTAAAGATAACATTTGAAGCGATCTTTTGAAGACATTATCTTAATATCAAAGATCTCTTAGATCTAATCTCCAATGGATATTTAACAACCATGTGATAGCTATGGATTTGGCTCAGTGTTCCACTTTGGATATAATTTATCCATGATCAAATCTTAGATTGATTTGCAATGGATAATCAAAAGCAAATCTTCTTTATTCGATCAGATATTCTCTCAATTGGTGAGATACACTTACCTGCTTGGAACTCAACTTATGGAAACTCAGATTCTGGTTGTATAGGCGACAGAATCACAGGGGGATTCAATCTCTTTCACAACGGCTACTTCACATCTTTTTTGGTAAGTTCGGATATGATAGGAAGTCTGATGAACCATCCTCTAAAGGCTATCCAATGGCTAGTTTGGAAGTGGAAGAGTATAAAAGGAGGACGAGATACCTAAGTGATAAGTGTGAATCATAAATTCCAAAGTGTTAAAGAGCCTAGTTCATATACACTTGTTATTGAGAGAGCTTACATTGTAATCATCGAGAGGAGTTAGTTGAAAACTCTGTGATCAAGAGAGTGATCATCTTGAGTGCATATATTGTAACCTCTTATTGATTCAATTGATAGTGGAAACTAGCCAAGGAGGATGATCACGTGAAGAGTAGGCTTGACTAAGCCGAACCACTATAAATCCCCTGTGCAATTTTCTCTATCCCTAATATCTTTATTTTGATAGAGCATTGCGCTCTAATTACTCTCTTCTACAACTTTGCTATTCATCAGTGTTTGTTAATTCCGCATAATCAAACTTAAGAGTTTCAATTCTGCATTAATTTTTCAAGTTTGTTTGAATTCCCCTATTCACCCTCCTTTAGGTGATACTACTAGCTACATCACCTGGTCGGGTCAACAAGTCGAATCCTGGGTCGGGTTGGGTCCCTAGGTCGGGTCGACGGGTTGTATCTTAGGTCGGGTCAGATGACCCGGAGTGGGTCACATGCCTATGATGTCAACAAGGTGTGTGGGGTGACATCATGCATGACGTCACCTAGGCACGTGCTACCCACGCGCTACCCACGCGCTAAGGTGGCTCATGCGTGCGGGCGCGTGCAAGCACATGGTGCACATGGGTTACGCGCCCAAATTTGCTTGGGTGCATGTCGGCACGTGCGGCTTCGTACGATGTTCGCCAGAGCTCCACGACTACTTAAAATGTTCATCTCTCCAAGACGATTTCAACCATATGCTTTAAGACAACTTTTATATGGCAGAAATTTCAAAAATGAGCCAAACAGAAAGTGCTTGTTCTAGACTACAGCGGTTGTGATACCAGTTGTCGTCCGCCGAATGGGCGGCCCCTTAGGATCACCGTAGCTTGCAACTACAAACACAATAGAGGATAAATAGATTTGTGCACCTAGTTTGGAATCCATCGTTCTTGATGCGGAATATCGACAATTCTAAGCTCAAGTCCTTTTCCTCTATGAGGGGTGAGCACCATGGACCGCTCGAATCGGACTGGACCGAACCGGCCATTTTGGTCCGGTCCTGATGGTCTTGATCCAATCCTCGGTTCCTAAAAGTGAAACCGGTGACTAGGCGGTCCGATTCTGGTTCCGGGACGGATTAGACCAGACCAAACTGTTTGGATCGGACCACATATATAATTATATACTATATAAAGAAATTTAATGATGACTCTGTGATACCTACTAAAAGTCTAGAACAGGACCAGTCAAGACAGTGGCCTCGACTTTCTTGTGCATTGTTCTCTAAAAAACAAACTTTGTCAAGGCCTCCAACCTAGACCTAAACTCATGCCTTAGTTTATCCATCTGCATCCAACATCATACATACAAACTCGCCTGTCCGAAGACTCCGAATCGAAGAAACCCTCTCACGCGACTTTCACCTCTCTCTCGCAGCCTCGCTCGGTCACTCCTCTCTAAGCCTTTGTTTCTTGTGGGCTCACCAATCACCTCTCGCTCGAGCTCGAATTGAGCTACTCAACCTCATTTTGGGTGGTTTTTCTTTGTTGGCTGAAGAAGAAGCAAAGAAGGAGGACTCGAAGAAGAAGATCAAGAGGCAAGTCTCGTGTGATTTCTCTTTTGATTAGTTGATGATAAGGTCGAATTTGTGTTGTTTGTGCTTCGATCGCGCATTCTGTGATGGGAATCGCCATGGGGGTTTTCCTTTGAGATCTAGGGTTATGCCTATGGCTTGATTTTCACTTCTCTAGGTTAAGGTTTTTCCCTTTTCTCCCTAAAATCGTTTTGAGTCATGTGCCGAGCCAACCAGCTGAGAAACAAAAGCTTGTTGAAAGTCAGAATAGGCGATAGAGGGTTCAATGACAACAACCGGAGGCCGCATTTGGAGAGCATTTCAGAGGGTCGTTAAAAATTTTAACTTGTTAGTGTTTATTTTGCAAGCCATAGCTGTCTTTGCATTCTAGAGGGTCGTTTGGATATGTCGTTCCCCAAGTTAGTTTAGGAATTGACAGAAACGGAACCCATGGAATTACTCGAATTAGTTTGTGAGTTGGCACTTTGTACAACCGCTGAGACTAATGAATGATGAGCCGATTGATTCAACCCTGGTCCTGTCGTGACCTAAATTTCGCTAAATCTAGGCTAATGGATTACTAAGTCAATTAATAAATTAACTAACCTAGCTCGAGCTCTCCCAAGCTCTACCAAATCGTGACTTAAGTTCAAATAATTAACATGCAAATGATTTAACTTTGGAGTCGCCACTAATCAGTTTACGGTAGGTCGATTAGACACCTAAATAAAGTATCGGGAGAAATACTCTATTCCTTCGAACCAAAGATTATGAGTCCGGGGACTTGGTTACGCTAGATTACTCTAACGCCCTTTCGGTACCGTTCTTTTATTTAAGAAAAAAATGTTTGGCATGCAACTTGGATTATTTTTTAGACTAAAGTCCTAACATGTGAAAATGATCATGCGGGTACGCAAACAAATAAAAATAAACATATGATAAAACAAAGCAATAAATAAATTGCAAAGAGGGAAAGATGACGTACCTAGACGCTGCAGCCTAATCCTTAACGCTTATTTCCAAAGCGTAAGACTTAGACTAATGCAATTATTTTGGAGTTTTCACTTATTTAATGAAATGCAATAAATGCAACTTTATACTAAAATGCAATGCAACTATACTATATGAAAGGCACTAAATTAAATGACATGAATCTAATGACTTATGAAATAAATGTCACACGTTATGGTCCTAAACTCACCTTCACTAAATGATGAGTAAAATGTATGCAACTATACTAAATGGCACGCATTTAATTTAAGCTATCAAATTAAATTAATGAACCTAGACATGATACTACATGAATGCACCTAGTCATGAAACTAAAATGATCCTAGACATGGTACTAAGATGAACCTAAATTAAATGACGTACCAAATACATGACACGCATATGAATGTTTATTTTTGGTATTTTATGATTTTCGGAATAAAAAATGCATGAAATTCAAACTATCCTAAATGAAGATTATCTTTAATATTTAGGAATTAATTGAAATTAAATCCCACAATATTTTAGAAAATCTTATCCTAGTTCTAGAAGATTTTAAAATGAATTGTTACTCAAATGATGCAATGCTAATCTATATGCAAGATTATTTAAATGAAACTAAATCCTATGAGATATCGTTTTTAGGAAACGATATCTTTCTAAAATGGAATGCAACTTATGAGATACGATTTCTAAAAAATCATATCTTTCTAAAGATGATTTTAAAGATGGAATCTCTAATAAAGTCCACCTTCTTACTTATTTTGATTTAAAAAAGGAATTTCGAATTTTGGAAAATATTTAGAATATCTAATAAAATATGCATAGAATATCCATCACATCCAAATGGCAAGATTTTATCGGCGAGTCATATCCGACGCATTGCGGATAGGTTTGGCCGACATGTTAAGATTTGGCAAATCGTATCCGACGGATTGCGAATAAGTTTGGCCAATCTTCCGTGCACGGGAATCGAATATCAAGGATTAGATATTAGATTGCCTATTATGCACGTTGTCGAATTAGGAAATTTCCTAATTTAATCCTAATAGAATATAGGAGATATGCACATTAGATAACAATGATTCAAATTAGGAAACAATAAATATCGGAATCAAATCGGATAAGGAAATTACCTATTTCGTGGATAACGTTTCCAAATTTGACCGCGACGGGATCGGAACCGGTGGTGGCTCGAGCGGCGGCCGGCGGTGCTTCTCGGTTTGTCGACTCGTCGGCTCGGTGAGTGGCCGCGCACCTCGTGGTGGTTCGTCGGGTTGATGAGTAACCACGCTCCTTGCGGTGGATAGCTCACGGTGAGGATGGCTCGGCTTGTGCTCGTTGGTGAGACTATCGGTGTGGCCGTCAATGAAAGGTTCCTCGGTGGTCGTTGCTTGCTGGAGTCTCTGAGTTTGACACTCCTGTTCAGAATCAAGAGGAAATAAAGCAGGACGTTATGCTCTCTAATTTGACATATGTTCTTCTGGTGATTGGCTTCTTTCTCTTTTTGTCTCCTTCTGCCTTTCTTTCTTGCGATTTTTGACTCATGGCCTCCAACCTTCAACTTGGACAAATTGGTTTCTCTATGTGTGTTACTTTACTCGGTGGAATTCGCTCGCTGTTCTGGATGTGCACAGACGGTGACGCCTTGCTAATTCGCTGGACGGATGTTGATGGCGCAAGTGTCCATCTTTGCTTCGTGATAGCAGGCGGAAGGAGATAGAAACGACGGTGTCGTTGCCAGATTAAGTTCAATTCTTCGTTGGCATGCGCAAAGAGAAAGAAGCGAGACCAGAGGACACCATGGAGGAAAACTCCTTTTTTCCTTTCTTTCTCTCTCTTTACTCACGTGTATCTCTCTATTTCAGAATGTGATTGCGCGACCCCTAAACCTTGAGACATAGCGGTACTTATATAGGCAATATTAGGTCAAGTCAGGGGCCTCAACTTTCTATTATTTGCAAATTCAACCCCAAATTTAATTGTTTTCTCAATTGGATCCCTAGGGGTTAAATCGCATCAAATTAGCTCTAATTCCATCGCCGGTTCGATTTAAATGTAAATGCATGTAATGCATGCTAAAAATTAAATAAAAAACTATATGAAAACCATAATAAAAAATGATTTAATATTTTTTGAGGGGCCGGGGGTCGGTCCCTATTTTTGTGTGTGTAATTTAATAAATTCTAAATAAAAACTAAATGAAGGTCAAAATTTAGGTGTCAACAGCTGCCCCTCTTTGAGCGGGAGCTCGTAGAGCTTCTGTTCAAAGACTCAATCGTGACCTAAATTTTGGCTATGCAATGCATGTTATTTTTGTTGAGAGCGTCAATCCCATTTTTTTATGCAATGTATCATGATGCATGAAATGTGTATGTAAACAATAAGTAACGTACCTGAAGCTCTCACCTTAAGGTACAGATTGTTCTACCTGGTATTCGGCTCTCACTTCGACTACTCAGTAAAATTGTGAAAAATGTTGTCTCTTGGTACCCATCCTTTCACAGGCATTACCATGAGGCGGTAGGTAGTCTAGGACCCAAACCTTTCTTTGGTCGCCTAAGGTGAAGATTACTTATCCAGGACCCGAATCTTTCTTCGGTCGCCCGGTGAAGCAATCAATTTGTTGATCAGGACCTGAACCTTTCTTCAGTTGTCTGAAAAGGAATTCTTGCTTGTCCAGGACCCGAACCTTTCTTCGGTCGCCCGGTGAAGCAATCAATTTGTTGATCAGGCCCCGAACCTTTCTTCGGTTGCCTGAAAAGGAGTTATTGCTTGTCTCAGACCCAAACCTTTCTTCGGTCACCTAGGATGAATTCAGGACCCGAACCTTTCTTCGGTCGCCTGAGGTGAAAATTACTTATCCAGGACCCGAACCTTTCTTCGATCACCCAGTGAAGCAATCAATTTGTTGATCAGGACCCGAACCTTTCTTCGGTTGCCTGAAAAGGAGTTATTGCTTGTCTAGGACCCGAACCTTTCTTCGGTCGCCTAGGATGAATTCAGGACCCAAACCTTTCTTCGGTCGCCTTGACGATAGCAGGAAAAATGTGTCCAGCACCCGAACCTGTCTTCGGTCGCCTGAATGGTCTAGGACCCGAACCTTTCTTCGGTCGCCTAGACTAAGTTTTGAAAAATCTTATGGACTAACTTGAACAAGTCAAGCGTCAAAATGGGGAAGTATTTGGACACCGTCCAGTACTCGAAGGTATGGATAAAGATATACTTACCTGTTGATATCTTTGGTCTTTGAGGGTGCGACACCGTCGCTCATGCTTGTATTTCCTGTTGGGCATGATTAGAAATAACATGTATAGGCAATCTTGAATGCATCTAGCTATACAAGCCGGCAATTCATGCATGACGATCTTATCAAGCCTACATTATCTGATTTCCCTTAGGGAAGTTTTTAATAAGACATTCCATATTCACCGTGTGGATGTCATGTCAAATGAGGGACCTTAAGTCTGAAAGGACTTTTCACTCACTCTCAAGAAAGGCTATTTATCCAGAAGCACTCTACCTCACTTGTCATCGCATTCGACAAGGGTCCGAGTAATCTCGCATTAGTACGACCTTACCAATCTGGCAGGACTTTAGCAGGACTGTAATGTTGGCTTGGTCAAATGGTTTTCAAGGGGGACTCTTTCGAGTCAAGGCTTTTGAAAGAAATGTCTTCATCAGTAGCTTTGGGTTTACAAGTCAAGAACCCTGCAAAATAAGAAAAGATAATCTTGCTCGCACTTCTTCGAGCGAAGCTTAAAACATATAAATCTCACGTTCACTTAAATGCCATAATCAGAAGAGACTTTAAAGGGTTGTAACGTAGGTTAGGATTGGGGACTGAGGAATGAAAAGGCTTATTTTGGCTCAGAATATTTATGTGAAGAGCTAAGGTTGGTGATCATTGCTGTTTTGTCATTGGTCTTCAGTCTTCAACCTTTAGACTTCAGTCTTCAGAATAACCGTTGGGGATTATGGCATTTGGATTCCATTGCAAACTACTCGATTTGAATTCAGCACTTTGCCAAACTGTTGCTATCTTCACTTTGCAAGTAGACTCCAACTGAGAAAATTTACAAACTTGTTCTACTGAAGATGCCCCCCCTTTTTTTTTTTTTACAAGTAGACTCCCATTGAGGATTTTTACATTGTAACCTAACTTTACAAAACTTTGGGGGTTTGGCCNNNTTTTTTTTTTTTTTTTTTTTTTTCTTTTTACTTTCTTCTTTTTTTTCTTTTTTCTTGTTTCTGATGAGAAATTCGAAAACTCATACTATGAATGATCTAAACAACTTTGAAACGAAAGATTCTCTATGATCTTAGATACTCTTCAAAGCTTCAATCTATGCTTGAGATCTTCTGGAAATGGCGCGTATCTGCTTGCCCCGGTGTATAGTCAATGATCACCAACAAGGGTTTAAAAAACAAAATGTAATAGGCTCAAATGGGTTACACAAAGGATATAGTGTGTAGGATAGAGAAAGAAATGCTCTTCGTCATCCTAAGGCACTTAAATTTCTGATCAAGTTTAATGTAAAGCAACCCATAAAGATTAATGCAAATACAAGCAAGAAAATCCCTAATCTTTTTTTTCACCTTTTGTTGCCATTCTTACCTCCAGTTGCCCCAATGTGGGGTGGTTCTTGACAGGGGTAAAGAGATGAAACTTCAAGTGTGTAGGCTCAAAAGGGCTAGCAAGGGATAAACCTGTAGTGTTTGGGTGGAAGAAATGAATGCCTGTCGTCATTTCGATCGTTGTACCTTTTGCGAGAGAACCCTTTACCTTGAAAAATGCGGATTTTATTTTATTTTATTTATTTATTTATTTTTTGGCTCAACTCACTAGGGATGTGTATCGGGACATGTATGCAAATAGTTTGCCTTTCGTCATTCTGTCATTCCTCATTCAAGATGATCATGTCTTAAGGTGAGTTAAATTGCCAGATTAACATCTTTCCCATGGAGACAAAATATGCACGAAGCTTTTCAGATCATGAGGGAAACATATGCAAAGTTACGAATTGATTATTCAGAATTAATCGGGAAAGAACAAATCAAGCATAATACTTCTTTACAGCATCAGAATTAACTGGGTTGTGCAACTCATGACCATCCATCTCAGCTAGGATTAGGGCACCTCCTGAGAGCACCTTCTTCACGACATATGGACCGCCATAGTTTGGAACAAATTTCCCTTCTGGAGCAGGCAACAACTTGCGCAAAACTAAGTCATTTACTTGGAAATGTCTCTGTTGGACTTTCCAATTGAAGGATTTAGCCACCCTCTGTTGATAGCATTGGCCATGGCAAAGAGCTTTGAGACGTTTCTCATCAATCAGATTCAGTTGGTCCATCCTCTGTTGGATCCATTCGACTTCAGTTAGATGGACATGAGATAGTACGCGCAAAGAGGGGATCTCTACTTCAACAGGCAAAACTGCCTCCATGCCGTACACAAGTGAGTATGGGGTTGCCTCAGTTGACGTTCGAATGGATGTTCGATATGCCATGAGTGCGAAAGGCAACCTTTCGTGCCAATCAAGAAAATTCTCGACCGTCTTGGCTAAAATATTCTTAATTTCTTATTGGCCGCTTCAACTGCTCCGTTCATTTGCGGCCGATAAGGGGATGAGTTCAAGTGCCGAATCTTGAATTCTTTGAACAACTCATCAACCAACTTATTATTCAGATTTGATCCGTTGTCAGTAATAATCGCTTCGGGTGCACCATACCGAGCAATAATATCGCGACGAATGAATTTCACCACATTTCGGGCTGTGACTGCAGCATATGATGTTGCTTCGATCCATTTGGAGAAATAGTTGATAGCAACCAAGATGAACCGATGTCCATTAGATGCCCGTGGATTAATCGGGCCAATCACATCTATACCTCACATTGAAAATGGCCAAGACTCTGACATTTGATGTAAGTTATTCGGAGGGACATTGATCTTATCTCTGTAGATTTGGCATTTATAACAACTTCGGACATGCTGAATACAGCCACTTTCCAACATGAGCCAATAATAGCCCAGTCTCATTATCTTCTTCGCCAGCATGTGTCCATTCATGTGAGGACCACAGATTCCCTCGTGCACCTCCAGCATCAAGCGAATAGCTTCAGAAGAATCGATGCACCTTAACAAGACCGAATCATAAGACCGCTTGTACAGACTTTCTCCGCTCAAAAAGAACTTCGAGGCCATTTTCTTTATGTACTTTCGATCTGTCGTGGTACTCTCTTCAGGAAACTCTTGCCTCTGGATATAGTTTTTGATATCATAATACCATGGTTTTTCGTCGGGTTCACCTGCCACGGCCATGCAATAAGCTGGCTTATCAAGCACCTCGATCTTTAAGGGTTCCACTTCAAGTCTATTGGTGACTTGCAGCATTGATGACAATGTGGCCAACGCATCAGCAAACTGGTTTTGAGTTCTAGACAAATATTCAAATGATATATCATCGAATTTCTCTACTAACTCCCCAAGGTAAACATGGTATGGCAACTATTTAGCATCTTTTGTTTTCCATTTGCCTACGGTTTGAAGAATGATTAATGCCGAATCCCCGAACACCTTAAGTTGAACTACTTTCATCTCGATTGCGGCTTGAAGTCCGAGAATGCATGCTTCATACTCCGCTATGTTGTTAGTACACGGGAACACTAATTTTGCTACTACAGGATAGTGTTGCCCACCTGGGGATATCAAGACTGCTCCAATGCCTGACCCAGACAAATTTATTGCTCCGTCAAAGTACATAGTCCATGAGTAAGAGTCAACCGACATAATGCGATCTTCTAGGGAATCATTGTTTTCGCTCGCCCCAGAATTTTCGGCCAGTACATCAACAATGACTCGCCCTTTAACTGATTACTGCGGCCGAAATTGTACATCAAATTCAGAGAGGAGTATCTGCTATTTAGCCAATTTTCCCACCATGGCGGGCTGACCGAGCAAATATTTAATGGGATCGCTTTCGGTCACGAAGAGTATCTGGTAATGCAAGGTATACTGCCGGAGCCTATGTAGCACCCATACCAATGCTGCACACGTCTTTTCAGCTTTAGAGTAATTGAGCTAGGAAACAGTAAATTTCTTGCTCAAGTAATATATAGCGCGCTCCTTTCCATCATCCGGGCTATTTTGAGCCAGCATAGCACCTAGGGACTCGCTATGGATTGTGAGATAGAGGATTAGGGGTTGTCCTAGTATCGGTGGAACAAGAACGGGTGGATTCATCAAGTGGTGCTTGAGTTTATGGAACGCCTCTTTGCATTCATCATCCCATTTGATTGGCATGTTCTTCTTCAAGAGTTTGAAAAATGGCTTAGCGGTTTCTGACAATTGGGAGATGAACCGTGCTATATAATTCAATTTGCCTAAGAGGCTCCAAACTTCCTTTACGGTTGATGGAGGCTTGATCTCACAAATGGCTTTTACTTTGGAGGGGTCAACCTCAATGCCTTTGCCACTCACGATAAATCCAAGCAACTTGCCTGAAGTTGCCCCAAACACGCATTTCGCCGGGTTAAGGCGTAACTTAAACTCTCGGAGTCTGTCAAACAACCTTGTTAAGGTTTTAACATGATCTTCTCCACGTCGTGTCTTTGCGATCATATCATCGACGTAAACCTCAATTTCCTTACGCATCATGTCATGGAAAAGAGTTACCATAGCCCGTTGGTATGTTGCCCCAGCATTTTTAAGGCTAAAGGGCATAACTTTGTAACAAAAGGTCCTCCATGGGGTAGTAAACGCCGTCTTCTCCTTATCGGCCACGTTTAGCAATATCTGGTTGTAGCCAGAGAATCCATCCATGAAAGAAAACAATTCGAACCCTGCAGTGCTGTCCACGAGCATGTCAATGTGAGGGAGAGGAAAGTCATCCTTCGGACTAGCCTTGTTTAAATCTCGGTAATCCACACACACTCGAACTCGCCCATCTTTCTTCATTACCGGGACTATATTAGCGACCCATTCAGGATATTCAGAGACTTCGATGAACTCTACATCGAGAAGCTTCATTACCTCTTCCTTGATTTTCCCAGCTAGCTCAGGCTTAGTCCTTCGCGGCTTCTGCTTCTTAGGCGGTAGAGACGGATCAGTCGGCAAACAATGTTCCACAATCAATCGATCAAGGCTGGGCATATCTGCATAAGACCATGCAAAGATATCCTGGTATTCTTTCAACAATGAAGCCAGGCGTTTGGCCATGTCTCTGGAAAGATTCGCTCCGATCTTCAACTCCTTAGGATATTCGGTATCACTGAGATTAATGGTGATAATGTCTTCAATGGTGAGAGGCCTAGGTTCTTCGTGATACTCCAAGTTTCGATGGAGTTCTTTGATGTCATCGTCTGAATCTTTCGAATCATTTGCATTGTACACATCTGGGTCCACTGCTCCCTCTCCATTGCATGCCCTAAGATTGTCCCTGAGGCATAAAGTAAGCAAATCAGAAAGACAAGTAGGGTTTAGCGCATGAAATTTTGTTTGTTTGTTTTTTTTTTATGTTTTTTTTTTGGAAATTATTTTTTTTTAAAGAAAACTTTGCCATGGGAAATCCTG
>BCNH02000004.1:13283559-13299745 GCA_001662345.2 Metrosideros polymorpha var. glaberrima | reverse complement strand
AAATTGTATCAAATTCCTCCTCTGGACTTCAAATATTGTCCAATTCAACCTATGGACTTCAAAACTTATTCAATAAAGCAAGACAAAAAAAATCCAAGAAGAAAGAAGGAGGAAGGTGCGGTCAAGAAGGGAGAAAAGAGAAAGAAAAGACAAAAGAATTAAAGGGGATGGAATATTCCAAAAAAATGCTCTTATGATACCCGAAAATTACGAAAATGCCCCTGCGGAAAAAAAAATGTTTTTCGAAAATTCTCACCGAAAGTCAGAACGCTAGGCATTGCTTCCTCTATCCACTTTAAAAACATCTCACCAAAATCGGAGATAAAACTAGGCTCATACAAATCGATATTGCAATTATCGCAAAAATCGATAATTTAAAACATAGAATTGTTAATTAATCGTACAAAGACTATTTTCCGATAGTCTAACAAAATAACGTTTCCAAATGTTATTTTCTATGCATACAAATATGCAAGCCAAAAATTTGGGATGTCACATGTAGTCATTGATTTTTTTAAAGAAAAATTATCAAAAGATAGGTTGTTGGTCTTGGATGGTGATGTTTTGCACATGAGGTGCACGGCTCATATATTAAACTTGATTGTGAGGGATGGCTTGACAGAGGTACGTGAATCTATTGTATGTATTCGAAACATGATTAGGTAAGTGAGGAATTCTCCCATGAGAGCTAAAACATTCCAAGCTTGCATTGACAAAGCAAGGATCACTTACAAGGGTTCAGTTTGTCTTGATGTCACAACTAGATGGAACTCCACTTACCTCATGTTGAAAATTGCCTTAAAGCTAAGAAAAGCTTTTGAAAAGATGGAAGAAGATGATGCTTTTTTCTTAATTGAGCTTGACGATGAAAATCCTAAACAAGAAGATTGGGAAAGTGCCAAAGCTCTTTCCATATTTTTGAAGAAGTTCTATGATACCACTAACAAGATGTTCGAAACTTTGTATATCATTTCACATGCATATTTTCATGGGATGGCTTCTTTATATAAATCTTTGAAACAAGCAAAGACTTCTTCAATTACTATGGTGAAAGCTAAGGCTGTGAAGATGAGGGCAAAGTTTGACAAATATTATAGGAGTTTCGAAAAAGTAAATATGATGGTGTTGATTGCGGTAATATTAGATCCAAGAAAAAAGATGTATTATGTGCGGTATTGTTATAAACTAATCTATGATGATAGTGCGAAAGTTGATGAGAGGTGCGACTATGTGAGGACTACCCTGGAACGCTTATTTCATTTTTATGAGAAATCTTTTGTTGGTTCTTGTGACAAATTTTTGGGTGGTCAACAATCGACTCATACTGATAGTAGTAGTATGGATCCTCATAGCTATGGGGAGGATAACCAAAAAGATCTTGGCGTCGATGTGGGTTTCAAGTCTTTCGACAATTGGGAAAAGGCGCTGGAGTACGTAGGCTTTGAGGAGCACCAACAATCGTTCTATGCATCTGAGCTTGATAAGTATCTTAAAATCGAACGTGAATAAAGTTGTGATTTTAACCTTTTCATGTGGTGGAGTACTGCTGGCTAAAAGTTCAAAATCCTCTTTATGATGGCTCGAGATATTTTGGCTATTCTCGTAACAACTGTTGCTTTGGAGTCGACTTTCAGCACGTCTAGTCGTGTGCTTGATGATTTTCGAAATTCTTTGACTCCTAGAGTGGTGGAAGTTTTGATTTGCACTCAAGATTGATTGAGAGTGGTTAACAAGCCGATTAATGTTGAAGAGTGCATTGAAAATGCGGAAAAGTTTGAGTGTGGTAAGTCATGGATATATCTTTTTATCTTGTTATTATTTTGTATATCTAATGAGTGAATGCTTTATTTAATATCTTTTTTTTAAATATGGATGATGTTCACTCGGAGCTTATCGGTAAATAGAGTTCACAAGTTGAAGTGAAAGAAATATATGTGGTGAGATTTTTCATTAATTATTTGAGTTCGATTTCTACTAATTCTAATTTAAAACTAATGTTCGGTGATCATTCTTGTACTAATATTGTAGTTTGGCCGTTCTTTTACTTCATCCATCAACCATCAAGAAAGGACTTGAAGTCTTGAAGTCTTCCCATTTCATATTTCACTGTTTTTTGAATTAATTATAGACAAAGATGGGATATTTTTTTTCCTTTGGGTGTGCTTTTAGTGTGTTTAATGATGCTTTTGATGATCATAAGAGCCTATGAGGATACATTTTGAATTTTTGTTGTGTTTTGGAGCATTAGCCTAGATATGGACTCATTTTGAAGAGTTATTGTTGTGCTTTCATATTTGGTGCTTTCATCTTGATTCACATGTTGGTGGAAGGGATTGGGAACAGAACCCAAGTCAAGTGAAATACAAGTTTAGTATAGCTTCTAAATTATGAACTGATTTCGTATGTGGTTGTGATTATGATTTGAGTTTGTTATAGCTCCAAGCTTGCTAATTAAGGGCAATAGTTTTGTGGTTGCGATGTGAGTCAAAAAAAGGGATGTGATCAAATTAAGCCTAATTCTTTGGTGGATTGTTTTTGTTTATTGCTGATTTTGTGCTCCAAATTACCGGTTCCATTGGGACCGGTCCAGTCCCGAGTTCCGAAAATAGGAAAATCGAGACTATCGGTCTAGTCCACGGTTCTGAGGGGAACCGGACCAACCCGGATCATGCACACCCCTATCCTCTATTGCCCTCTATATACCCTGTCTCAATGAGACCCTTTGAGTAGGTTCGGGTTAGAGGAGAGACTTTAGTGTTATTTATAGAGTTTCAAGTTGGGTGCTCTCATTACGAACTGGATTCAACTCGGCCCACACATGCCAGACCCATATTAGATTGATTAAGAAATATTATATCTTACCTAATTAGACCAATCCCGTAAGACGGTAATTACACTATACAACAGTATTTACAATTGTCAATTAATGTAACCCACATTAAGGAAAACTCTTACATCCTTCTCTCCTCGTTCCCCTCTCATGGCTTCCTCTCTCGAGATATGATGCTCCCGCCCTCTCACTTGCTGTCCGTTCGACCTCTTGCCCTAGATCTCGCTTCTTGTCTCCTGTATGGGTAGCAAATTGAGGAAACTGAAGCTCCCCCTCAGCTTCAACAACGTCTGCGTCTACATACCCCAAACCCTTGACGAACCCCCTCCTCCCCACCTTATGGCACCATCACCGTTGCTAGGTTCTTTGACATCACCTTGCTCTCTTTGGCCCATTGCTCCCTCTTTCGCTGCCCCTAGACACCCACCCCCTTGTCCTCCGGCCTCCGCTTGTCCACGTCTTCCCCAAAATCGTCAAAAGTCTCTTTAGATTGAGCAATGTAGGCGTGTTGCAGAGGACGTTCACGAGCAAGGGTCTCTCTATGGTTTGAAATAGGAGCAAAGGGGGCGAGCTTTGTGGAGATGGAGCGTTGGTTGTTCAAGGTGGAGTGTGGACAATGATTTGCCTACCGGCGTTTCAGGCGATGGTCGGGGTGTTGCGGTAGTTCAGGTTGGCTCTGGTGGCGGAGCAAGGGGCGGAGTTGCACTATTGAAATTCATCCATACGTTTTTTTTCTTTAATATATTCAAATTTGCTATAATTTAAACAAAAGTGAGTTATATGGGATGGGTTGGTATGAGTCTTTTGAAAATAAATGGGTCAATATGAGTTAAATTGGTGAATTTGGGTTGAACCCATTTAGTCCAATCTACAATATCATCCATAAACTTTGAAATTGTACAATGTGATCCTTAACTTTCGGTACATGTTCAATTTAGTCCCTAGACTATATGAAAATGTTCAATAATGTCCCTGAACTTGAATTAATGGAAAGACAATATTGAACATTTTTATATAGTTCATAAATTAAATTAAACATGTACTCGAAGTTCAAGGACCACATTACATATTGAGCTAAAGTTTAGAAATTACATTAAACAAATAAAAAGTTCAGGGATCACATTGCATATTAGACCAAAGTTCAATATTATATGATCGCAATTCTTGTAAAACTTATAGAATTTTCGTGTAACTTTATTTTTAATATAACAAAGAAAATGATTGTGAATTAGAAGGAAGTTGGGAAAATTACCCAATCAGTCCTAAACTTATTGTACATATGTCAATTTAGTCTTTAAATTTTTCGATTTTGCCAATCTAGTCTTGTACCTATGCGTGAAATCCCAATATAGTCATTCCGATCAATTTTTGTTAAAAATCATGAATTGACACCGTATAATAGGTTTAAGACTAATTGGGTAATTTTCCGAAAGAAAAATGTATTTTAAGAAGGCCCAAATTTTGACCTAGAATCTCCCATAAATTTCCGTTTGACCCCAATTTTTATCCGAAAATGATGTTTTCATTGTCGAACTCATCAAAAGTGTAGCTATGTCTCTAATGAATAAAAATGAGAAATTCTATAAACACAAAGTATTTTACAAATATCAGTATACAAAGATTATGAGGCCTAGGAGGTCAATCTGTTATTTTCCGAGCTCGATATTAATCTATCTAAAGTGCGTTTTCCTTTCGTAAAAGAAGACCTTCGGAGATGGTTTTGTATCTCTCTATTTGCAGCATAAGATAAAAAGCGAACTTTTGACGCTAAGACCCGTAGATTTGTCATAACACAAAAAGATTATCGACATTTACCATATGGACAGTCTTTGAATAATGTGGTATTGCAATATCGTAGACGTCTTTTCAAAGTTAAAACTCATTTTTTTTAATACTAAGACCTCGTTTGATCACCAAAACAAGAATTGAGCTCATGATAAAATAAGAAATATGGGAGATTTGTTATATCCTATCTTTTATTTGATAGGTGACTAGATATAACCTAAACTATGATTAGATGAAAATAAATTATTTAATTAATAACTTAAATAGAAAGAAAATCCCTATTCTACTAAGCGGACCGGACGACAACCACCTGTGGTGGCCATTTCCAACGGCAACCACCACGGTGGCGGTCACCAGACCGTGGCCGCCTCTAGGACTGGTTAGCACATGGGTATACATGCAAGCGACAAACTCGAGAATGGCGACAACATGTGAGCAACAATCCTCCATACTATTCCAGAATGTTATTACAAGAAGCACATAGCTAAATCGATATAATTTACCCCTCGTTGTGGTAAACAACTCCATTGACACTTCATCATTCTTACATATTTACGTTTCATAGTGCACTAGCTAACCTTGAGAACTTGACTTTGAGCCTCATCTAATTTATGATCTTTTTGCTCTTTTTTTTTTTTTAGAGCTCGCCTACATTTTGGTCGTTGATCAGAAATGCGATGTATACAACTTTGAAGTGGTAGCAATGGAGTGAGCATCCAAGATCATCTTAACGTTGTCGTGACATTTCAGAGCATAGGGAAAATTGTCCAAAAAGTCTTAAACCTATTGTACGATAGCCAATTTAGTCGTAAACTTTTCAATATTGACAATTTAGTCTTAAACCTTTTGATAACTTGTCATGTGACATCCTGATTCTAGCTCACTTATTTAATGCGCAGAGAATAATATTTCAAAATGTTATTTCATAATGTCTGTTGAGGGATAGTCCTTGTGTGATATCCATAATTTTCGACCAATGTACTAAGATCAAATTCGATGGATTTTAATCACAAATTCTAATCTGATGAAGAGTATTGGATTTTAAAAGATTGAGAGATAACCATTCGACGTTATGTTATCAAAATCCCAAAGTTTATCGGTAAACCCTAAATTTTCGTATAAGTAAAGGTAAGCTAGAAATTGAGAACTAAAGAGAACTTACGGACTTGGCAAAAACCAACGGGCCTATTTTCTATGAAATTCGGCCACCAAGAGATCCTACAAGAGACCGTTTTGCCCATGAAAGCCAATTTTTGGCCCAAATAAAGAGCCCTTTGGATATCAAGCCCACTAAGCCCATTAAATTCGAGCCCTAGCCCTTGTGAATAGTACCAAGCCCTCGTGAATAGTACCAAGACCACGTGAATAGTGTCAACGGTGGAAATTACCAAAATACCTATTCTAGAAAACCTTGACTTTGAGAGACAATATTTATGGGCAAGAGACAAGCTTGATTAATGCAAAGTAAAGACTTGATGAAGAAACCAATCTTGAAGTAGAAGCTTTCCACACACACACACACACACACACACTCTCTCTCTCTCTCTCTCTCTCTCTTCAATTATTTGCTTAAGATTTGTCTTGGATTTTAAGAGCCAAATTGGATAAATTTTGGAGTTGCATTTATGATGTTCAATAATACAAACTTAGTGAAGAAGACAAGCAAGACAACTCTCTTTCTCACTTTCATTCTCTCCCTCTTGTTTGGCTCTACCACCCACTGCCACCTTCTCTCTCTCTCTCTCTCTCTCTCTCTCTCTCTCTCTCTCTCTCTTTTCCTCACCGTCGTCGCCAAGCCATGCCGTGCCCTTGCCGCTGTTAGGATCGCCATCGCCACCGTCCAAGCAGCGCCGAGCCCGAGCCAACTGCCGCACCAAGTCGCCGAGCTGTGCCATGTCACTATGCCGTTGCCACGCCAAGTTAAGCTGCGCCTTCACCGTTTGTCGCTATCGCCTTTAAACTAGTGAGTTAACTCTCTAACCCTTGGTTAGGTTGCTAATTGCGCTTAGGGTTAGATTAAGTGAGGTTTGGCGTTAACTATGGTTGGATTAGTTGATAGGCTATCATGATAAGTGGAGTAGAAATTGTGATAAGTGATCATGAAATGATAAGTGAAAGTGATAAGTTATCAAGGAAAAGTGATAAGCTATCATCAAAGGGATGATAAGCTATCGATAGGAAGGTGATAAGCTATCACCAAAGAGGTGATAAGCTATCGTCTTTTGGGTGATAAATTATCATCAAATGGATGATAAGCTATCGGTATTCGAATGATAAGCTATCATCAAAGGGGTGATAAGCTATCGACTTTTGAATGATAAGCTATCACCAAAGGGATTATAGGCTATCAAGGAAAGGTGATAAGCTATCGTCAAATAAGCAATAAGCTATTGTGAAATTATCGATATGCTATCAAGGTTTGGTTGATAAGTTATTGATTAATGTGTCTTGTTCTTGTGATATGTGGTAGTTCTATGCATGCTTTTGTGTTGTTTGAAGGATAGATCGCCTTAGAAAGATGGTTGCCTCTTGGATTATGGTTTTCTAGTTGAAAAGAATGCATTTTTGGCATATAAATTATGATTCATGAGGTTTCGTGCTTGGATACCAAGTTTTAGGTGTTGGAATAATCTAGGAGGCTTGAAAAATGAAGCACATGAAGTTCGATGGGATAAGCATGTCTGTGTGATCATGTGTGATTTATTTATTATATTTTTACGTGTGAAAATGACAATAAGTTTGACGTATGAGCACGAATCATGGCATGAGCACATATCATGGTTGCATTGACTTAAAGAAAGAAGAAATGAGATTTACATGCATGATTGGTGTGGTCGTATGATCACAAAAAGAATATGGACCCCCAAGAGGTTTGGGGACGGTGCCCGATTTTATCGACGATATTATTGGATGCTCGGCAAGGGTTCGGATGACGGATCGCAGTAGAGGCCAAACCGATTCTCCTTATGGAATGTCGTCTGTTTGCAGGGGAGGTCGAGGTGGGGCTGCACATCAATCTTTTAAGAGGAGACATTGCCGTGCTCGATGAGACGGGACGATGCCCAGTCATGCCGGAAGATCGCCCACCTTCGAGTTGTGCTATGCCCAAGAGCAAGCATAATCACCAAACATAAAATTGGAACACGCTTGCATGCATTGCGCATGAGAAATGGTGATATGTGTTTTGATTACCTTGGTTGATGTATTGTTCATCGAATGTTATAACTGATAATATGCAGGGTATATACCAAGGCGAGGTAAGAATGCTTGTGATTTGTTGGTTGATCGGAATTGAGTTGAATCACTCAAACCTGTTATAAATAAAGTAGAGTGAGAATTGCTTGTTATTGATATGTCATCGATAATAAGCTGCATGTTTAGGGTATGCTCTAGGTGAATCGGCACTCTACACGAGGCTTAGGTTGTTAACTTACTGAGATTTTATCTCACTCATTATTGTTAACCGCTTTTCAGGACCATAAAATAGAAGGTCGACTTGTGCGGTTTAGATCAAGGTGCCATCACGTAGAGAAGTTTAAGTTAACCTCGACTCCGGTATCTTTTTGTCAGTCTTGGCAGGAAGCAGCCCATTGAAAAGGGCATGTATATGTGAACTTCTTAGGGTTAACAAGTATATAAACACAATGTGCTTTGGTAACAATTGTAATCATGTTGTTTTTCCTACTATCTCTGTGGTTGTGATTGTTCAGGTGATTGTTAATCATTTTCGCTTGCATTAATCAAAAGATAAAATAATCGGGTCGACGACACGTCATGGGACATTGCATTCAAAATGACCCTAGAGAAGTATCGAGATCGTCGCGCGCTCGAGGGCCAAGGTGTGACATCCCCGTTTTGGTATTACAGTATGGTCTTAACCTAGAGTGATAAGGTGCACTACGATTTTGGGATAGTTAAGAAAACACCTCATGTTTGTGATCGTTGATTACTTCTTGACACTAGTGCATGTGTTTGTAATTGATGTGTTGTTTTGACTATTCTATGATGTAAGTGAAGTTTATAGTATCTAGGCTTATTAGTCTCCTTATTGATTCGGATTTGGGCTGGTGTGGTAGAATATCCATGTATAAATGATGTAGTTCATGGCTGGAGAATTGATTGACGAATATGTGAGGATAGAATGTGGTTTAGGCTTGAATTGTGGTTGGAGGCTCTCAATTTTGATGAGTTTTGAAGCTTGTTGAGGTGAAATTCTTGACTGGTTTGTGGATGATGATATCGTAAGAGTATGTTGTAGTTTTAAGCTTGAATTGTTGACAGTTCATTAGGAATATGTTTGTGGGCATTGAAATGTTGTAGTTAGTTCATTGATTGAACGAATTATGAAATTTATGTTCTCAAGTTTGCCTTAAATTAGGGAGACCATGAAGATAGGATATAATTTTAAGTTTGAATTGGCGAGAAATCATTGGAATCACTACATGTGGTATGGAAGTGCTGATATGAACTTTTGATTTGTCTAATTTAGAGGTTGGTGATCTCGAATATTCTGAATTTGGAGGAATCGTGAACCTCATTTGGTTCTTTGAACTTAGTTTAGTTGAATTAACACTAAAGGCATGTTTTGTTGTTGGATTATATGCTGATTTGGTAAAGCTATGTTTTTGCCTTAGGTAGTTTGGTTGAGAGATGTGTTACATGATAAACTTTGATGGATGAATCACCTGTTGAGTTTTGTGGTTTAGTGGTAGGATGGATTTAAAAAACGCGAGGAATAATTGAGGAATACTGAAATTGCCTTGTTGAGATTCAGATTATCTAGTGATCATTGGATTTAGTTTTCGAATAGATTATTGGTGAGTTATGGTGTTAGGATGGTGTTGGATTGGAGTAGCTGGGAAGTGATATTGGTTTTATGTTGTAGTTTCACTTCTGTCCATTGTTGGATGGATAGATGTAAATCGAAAGACATGCTGAATTGATGTGGTTCGATAAGGAAGATGTGTGGAATGGGTATATGGCACGTGGCAGTGGATATATATGTGATTATATATATAAGATAAATGTCCGAAGTGTGCGAAAAGGAGTGAATTAAGTGTCATTCATGTCATGCTGTGTGAAAAACATCTTGATTGAGATTAGGTTTGTGGCTTATGATTGTCACTGTTACTAGTTGTATAGATTAGGGCGAATCGTGAGGCTCGATATAGGACTAGTCAAGCGAAACACCTATAAACCGTAAGGCTCGGTATAGGACGAGTTAAGCGGGACTCCCTTCGTAGGTGTGTGGTTTGGGAATGAACCAAGCGAAGGTTGGTGGACCTGTAACGACCCGGTCCAATGAGGGCGGGGAGTGATCACTGGAGTAAGAGAGCTCGGACAAGGTACGGCTCCTAACGGGCTTCTAGGATGGCGAAGGGGGTAGGAATGAACCAAACCACACATAAAAAAAGGCGGGTATATGTATTAATATGCATAGAATGAACGTTGAATTTGTTAATGATGTGTTGAATCTAATGAGTTGAATTGGATGTGTTAAGTTAGTGGGGTTAAGTCCGAAACCGTTGGAAGTGGTAATTAGTATCTCTACCCCGTTAAAAGATAAAGTATTGTTTGCGGTAGGATATTCAGGTTAAAAGATAATCATAGGCGGTCGAGAGGAAAGTATATATTTGATTGTGTTGGCAAGGTATGACTTTGATGTCATCATCGGAATGGATTGGCTCACCAAGCAACGAGCTACGATGAATTGCTATCGTAAAGCAATCAAGTTTAACCTGTTACGAATAGTTAGTTTCAAGTTCGTTGAAAACAAAGGGTCTCCCTTAATTCCCTTGATTTCGTTGCTTGATGCGACGACCTTACTGGATAGTGGTTGTCGGGGTTATTTGGCAACCATGGTCAATACATTAGTTGAAGAACCAAGGATGGAAGACATTACTATAGTGCAAGACTTTTCCGATGTCTTTCCAAAAGAATTGTTTGGATTACCACTAGAGAGGGAAATAGAATTTGTGATTGAGTTAGCCTTTGGAACGGAGCCGATTTCTAAAGCACCGTATTGCATGGCGTTGTCAGAGTTAAAAGAATTAAAAAGTGAAGAAGCAAGAATTGTTGGATAAGGGATTCATCTATCCTAGTGTATTGCCTTGGGGAGCCCCAATTCTATTTGTGAGAAAGAAGGATGGATCGTTGTGTCTTTACATCGATTATGTCACGCCCCGAGCCCTCGAGCGCGCGACTATCCATGTCACTTGTCCAATGGTCAATAAAATTTCAACGTCCCAAGACGCGTCGACGAACCATTCATTTTATCTTTCAATTAGCGCATGCAGAAACATAAACAACCCTTGACAGTGGGAATAACAGGAAAAACAGCGTCACCAATAACAAAACAAACAGCATTACCAAAACATACCTTTTTATTTATCAACATGTTAACCCTAGGAAGTTTATATTTACAAGCCCTCACTATCGGGCCACTTCCTACACCACCAACAAAAAGAGGTACCAGGGTCGGGGTTAACCTATCTCCTCTACACAATGGTACCTTAAACCGTACCCATCGGCCTTCCGTTCTACGGACTTGAAAAATGGTTAACAACAACTAATGAGATAAAATCTCAGTAAGTTAACCGCCTAAACCTCGTGTAGGATACCAATTCACCCCGAGCATCCCTAAGCATGTCATCTAATATAGGTTCGAGCAAATCACTCACCGAGTAATTAACAATTCACAGGCACTCTTACCTCGCCTTGGTACATGCACACGCCCTGCATGTTATCAGTTATAATCACATTCTAAAACAATGCATCAGCCAATGCATGTAATCAAATAATATCTCATTTCTTCTTTTTATTTAATCACTGCACTCATGAAACGTGCTCATGCCATAACTTGTCGTCACAACCCGCGTAAAGTTCATGCCTCAGGTGTGTGACGTCGCCACAACCCGCGTAAGGTTCATGCCTCAAGTGTGCAACAGTTGGCCTCGTCAGGCTCAACTATACCCTGCGTCAACACGCATCAGGGTAGCCCGCGTAAAACGCCTCAGGCTCGATTCTTAACCTCGCGTAAACACGCTTTAGGGTAGTAATTCTTAACCCCGCGTAAACACGCCTCAGGATAGGTTTCATCAAACTATCATGAAAATGCCACATTTTCCATACTCAGGCTATGATCATGCTCACACATCAAATATTGTCATTTTCACAATAAAATTCGCACGTGATCACACCGACGTGCTTTTTATGCCAAACTTTGCATGCCTCACTTTTTAGGCCTAACAGATTATTCGACAACATAAAATTCAGCATTCGAGCACATCGCCACATCAATTGCCAATGCCGCATTAAAAGTACATTATTTTCTACTAAAATATTTTTAGGCACATGGAAGATAAATTCTACGGCCAATCTCATCATAAACATGTCCAGCACAATCAGCACAAAATTCTAACCATTAACTCAACTCGGGTTAATTAACCCAACCATGGTTAATTAACATAACCAAGATTAGCTTAACCTAACCAAGGTTAACTATCCTAACCAAGATTAACTTAACCTAACCAAGGTTAACTATCCTAACCAAGATTAACTTAACACAACTATAGTTTAGCCAAACTAACCATAGTTAAAAGTCTAATTGCATTTTAAACTAACCCTAAGTGCAATTAGTAGCCTAATCAAGGATTAGGGGGTTAACTCACCGTTTAACGGCAAGACTACTACGGCGACGATGGCGGTGACGGCATGAAGACGGTGATGGTGGTGGCTCGGCTACGGCGCGTAGACGGAAAATGGGTCTTGACGGCGGCTCAGCTCTGTTCGGTACGACGCGGCTACATGGCGATGTACGGTGGCAACGACGCCCCGAACGGCCCCAAGAGCGCGGCTTGAGCTTAGCAAAGGTGTGGTATGGCTTGGGGGGTTCCGCGGCAAGATGTGGGAGCCAAAACAAGAAGGAAAAGTGGAGAAAATGGAGGGGAGAGAGAGAGCTCCGAATTTGAGAGGAAAAAGAGAGAAAGAGGCAAGTGAGTGAGGAAGTGAAAGAGAGAAAGAGTTGTCTTGCCCTTTTGTCTTCAAGTTGCATTATTGCCCCTCAATTAATGCAACTTCAATTCTTATCCAATTTGTCTTCTTGAAATTTCAAGACAACTTCCAAGCCAATTAAATGAGACAATGAAAGAAAGGGACAAGGAGAGGGGCAAGGGGGATGGTTTGGCCAAGGGGGGAGGATAAGAAAAAAAGAAAAACAAAAAGCTTTAATTAAGCTTGTCTTTAGCCCATTAGAGCAATCTTCAAAATATCTCACTTTCAAGAAGGGCAAAAGGGTAATTTCCACCCTTGGCACTATTCATTCGGCACTATTCACGGGCTGCACTATTCAAGTGGGCTTGACACTATTCACATGGGCTTGGTTTGAATTTGATGGGCCCAATGGGCTAAAAACCCAATGGGTTTTTCATTTTGAGCCAAAAATGGGCTTCGGGGGCAAAACGGTCATTTTCCATTATGGGCCCCCTAGAATTCCGAAAATAAAAGAAATTAGGCCTGTCGGTTCGGGCCCAGCCCAAAACGTCTCTTCGTTTCATAATTTTCGGCTTACTGTCTCTTCTGCGAAAAATTAGGGTTTGTCTGCAAAAATCGAAGTCGTCTCTGTTGACCTAAAACGACGACGTCCGAAGCGCGCCGATTCCTTTAAATATAAATTTTGGTGCCTTAATCTCACCACTCGCGCCTCAGCCAAGTGGTATCCGGGAATGAAACAAACGGTCCGATCCTGGGTTCGAAACTTGGAGGCGACGACTTCGGTTGCTCCGGTTGCCTCTCCTCCTTTACTCGCGCGCCGTTTCTATTAAATAAACCCTTTGGCGTTGTTATCCCAATAATCACGCTTTAGCCGAGTGGTAGACGCACGAGACGTGCACGAGACAAGGGAGGTCTACGGTTCGAAACCCGCGAACGACGGCCTCTGTTTTCATTCTCTTCTTTCTTTCCTTTTTTGCAATTTTGTCCAAAATTCCGATCACACGTTTTGTTCAAAAATTAATTTCGACAATCGTCCTTCGATTATTTCTTACTGTCGAAAATTCGGAATATTATATTATTCCACATCGTCGAAATTTGGGATATCACAATTCCTCCCTCCTTACAAAAATTTCGTCCTCGAAATTTAAACTATTACATAATATCCTAAAAAAGATAGGGATATTGGCGCCGCATTATCTCTTCGTTTTCCCACGTTGCTCCCTCCGTTCCGTGATGTTGCCAGAGCACTTTAACCAAGGGAATTGTCTTGTTCCGTAGCACTTGCTCTTTTCTGTCCTCTATTCTCACTGGTCGTTCCACGTATGGCACTCTATTGTCCACTTCTATTTCTTCAAAGTTAAGCACGTGAGTAGGGTCAGGCTCGTACTTCCTTAACATAGATACGTGAAAAACATTATGTACTTGAGCAAGTCTTGGCGGCAACGCGAGACGATAGGCCAAAATCCCAATTTGTTCCAAGATTTCAAAAGGTCCAACATACCTCGGACTCAGCTTTCCTTTCTTGCCAAATCTCGAAGTACCTCGCATTGGTGACACTTTGAGGAAAACATGGTCACCCACTTGGAATTCCAATGGTCTACGCTGCTTGTCTGCATAACTTTTCTAGCGGCTTTGGGCTGTCTTTAGTCTTTCCCTGATAACTTTGACAGCATCCAATGATTGTTGCACCAACTCAGGACCAGTGATCTTTCGTTCACCAACTTCGTCCCAACACACAGGAGTTCTCCAGGCTCTACCATACAGTGCTTCAAATGGTGCCATTTTGATGCTCTGTTGATAGCTGTTGTTGTAGGCGAACTCAACAAGATGAAGTTGTTCTTCCCAACTTCCCTTAAAATCCAAAACGCATGCACGCAACATGTCCTTGAGCGTTTGAATTGTTCTTTCTGACTGGCCATCCGTCTACGGATGATAAGCTACGCTGTATTGTAGCTTCGTCCCTAAAGCAGTCTGTAAGCTTTTCCAAAAAGTTGCAGTGAACTTAGGATCTCGATCGGAAGTGATCGTCACTGGAACTCCATGAAGACGAATAATTTGTCGCACGTACAAGTCAGCATATCTGTCTAATGCAAAGTCCTTTCGTATGGCGATAAAGTGTGAAGACTTTGTTAGTCTATCGACTACAACCCAAATGGAATCGTTTCCTCGTTGACTCCTCGGTAATCCTATCACAAAATCCATTGTGATATGTTCCCATTTCCATTATGGAATCTCAAGAGGTTCTAGCAGTCCACCAGGTTTGCAATGCCGCGCCTTCACTTGCTGGCATGTTAAACACTTAGCCACGTGTTTGGTAATATCAGCCTTCATGCCATTCCACCAGTAATACTGTCTCAAATTCTGATACATTTTTGTGATGTCTGGATGAACACTGTAGCTGCTACGATGGGCTTCTGATAAAAATTCTTCCTTAAGCCCCAAATCGTCGGGTACGCATAATCGTCCACGGAATTTTAATGTTCCGTCCTCAGCTACTTGAAAATTAGCTTTCCTTTTTGCTGAATCCTCTTGCAGAATCTTTTGGATCGCAGTGTCTGTCGATTGCAAGGCTTTAACCTTTGCCTGCACTTCGGGTTCAATCCTTAATGTAGCCATGAGACTCGACAGATGGCTTTCTTCAAACTTAAAGTCTGAATCTCGCACTTCTTCGAGAAGAAGCCATTCTCGAACCATCATTTGCGCAATTGTTGATTTTCGACTCAACGCATCAGCCACTTTGTTGGCTTTACCAGGATGGTACAGAATGTCGTAGTCGTAATCCTTAAGAAGTTCCATCCAACGTCTTTGTCTCATGTTCAACTCATTCTGCGAGAACAGGTACTTGAGACTCTGATGGTCGGTGTAAATTTGGAACTTTTCTCCGCAGAGATAATGTCTCCAAATCTTGAGAGCAAAGACGATTGCTGCTAATTCCAAATCGTGCGTCAGGTAGTTCAACTCATGGGGTCTTAACTGTCGGGACGTGTATGCAACCACTCTTCCATGTTGTATGAGAACGCAGCCCAATCCTTTGAATGACGCATCACTGTAGATCTCATAGCCTCCTGGACCAGACGGTAATGTCAAGACTAGAGCCGTAGTTAGCTTGTGCTTAAGCTCTTGAAAACTACGCTTGCACTTATCAGTCCATTCAAACTTCTCATCCTTCCTCAGCAATCGTGTTAACGGCATAGCTATCGTAGAAAACCTTTCTACAAATCGTCTATAAGAGCCTGCCAATCCCAAGAAACTTAAAATCTCTGTTACAGTCATTAGTCTTGGCCAATCCACAACCGCTTCAATCTTGGTAGGATCTACGGCAATTCCTTTGCCAGAGATTACGTGTCCAAGAAAAGCTACGCGGGCCAACCAAAACTCGCACTTACTGAACTTAGCATACAGCCTATGCTCTTGAAGGGTCTGCAGAATTGTCCTCAAGTGCTGTTCATGCTCTTCTGGACTTCTTGCATACACTAGAATATCGTCGATGAATACGATCACAAACCGGTCTAAGTACTCCTTGAATACATGGTTCATTAAATCCATGAAAGCAGCAGGGGCATTTGTCAAACCAAACGG
>BCNH02000004.1:13223481-13280338 GCA_001662345.2 Metrosideros polymorpha var. glaberrima | reverse complement strand
ACCGACGTGCTTTTTATGCCAAACTTTGCATACCTCACTTTTCAGGCCTAACAGATTATTCGACAACATAAAATTCAGTATTCGAGCACATCGCCACATCAATTGCCAATGCCGCATTAAAAGTACATTATTTTCTACTAAAATATTTTTAGGCACATGGAAGGTAAATTCTACGGCCAATCTCATCATAAACATGTCCAGCATAATCAGCACAAAATTCTAACCATTAACTCAACCAGGGTTAATTAACTCAACCATGGTTAATTAACCTAACCATGGTTAATTAACATAACCAAGATTAGCTTAACCTAACCAAGGTTAACTATCCTAACCAAGATTAACTTAACCTAACCAAGGTTAACTATCCTAACCAAGATTAACTTAACACAACTATAGTTTAGCCAAACTAACCATAGTTAAAAGTCTAATTGCATCTTAAACTAACCTTAAGTGCAATTAGTAGCCTAATCAAGGATTAGGGGGTTAACTCACCGTTTAACGGCAAGACTACTACGGCGACAACGGCGGTGACGGCGTGAAGATGGTGATGGTGGTGGCTCGGCTACGGCGCGTAGACGGAAAATGGGTCTTGACGGCGGCTCGACTCGGTTCGGCACGGCGCGGCTACATGGCGATGTACGGTGGCAACGGCGCCCCGAACGGCCCCAAGAGCGCGGCTTGAGCTTGGCAAAGGTGTGGTATGGCTTGGGGGGTTCGGCGGCAAGATGTGGGAGCCAAAACAAGAAGGAAAAGTGGAGAAAATGGAGGGGAGAGAGAGAGCTCCGAATTTGAGAGGAAAAAGAGAGAAAGAGGCAAGTGAGTGAGGAAGTGAAAGAGAGAAAGAGTTGTCTTGCCCTTTTGTCTTCAAGTTGCATTATTGCCCCTCAATTAATGCAACTTCAATTCTTATCCAATTTGTCTTCTTGAAATTTCAAGACAACTTCCAAGCCAATTAAATGAGACAATGAAAGAAAGGGACAAGGAGAGGGGCAAGGGGGATGGTTTCGCCAAGGGGGGAGGATAAGAAGAAAAGAAAGACAAAAAGCTTTAATTAAGCTTGTCTTTAGCCCATTAGAGCAATCTTCAAAATATCCCACTTTCAAGAAGGGCAGAAGGGTAATTTCCACCCTTGGCACTATTCATTCGGCACTATTCACGGGCTGCACTATTCAAGTGGGCTTGACACTATTCACATGGGCTCGGGTTTGAATTTGACGGGCCCAATGGGCTAAAAACCCAATGGGTTCTTCATTTTGAGCCAAAAATGGGCTTCAGGAGCAAAACGGTCATTTTCCATTATGGGCCCCCTAGAATTCCGAAAATAAAAGAAATTAGGTTTGTCGGTTCGGGCCCAATCCAAAATGTCTCTTCTTTTCATAATTTTCGGCTTACTGTCTCTTTTGTGAAAAATTAGGGTTTGTCTGCAAAAATCAAAGTCGTCTCTGTTGACCTAAAATGACGACGTCCGAAGCGCACCGATTCCTTTACATAAAAATTTTGGTGCCTTAATCTCACCACTCGCGCCTCGGCCGAGTGGTATCCGGGAATGAAACAAACGGTCCGATCCTGGGTTCGAAACTTGGAGGCGGCGACTTCGGTTGCTCCGGTTGCCCCTCCTCCCTTACTCGCGCGCCGTTTCCATTAAATAAACCCTTTGGCGTTGTTATCCCAATAATCACGCTTTAGCCGAGTAGTAGGCGCACGAGACGTGCACGAGACAGGGGAGGTCTACAGTTCGAAACCCGCGAACGACGGCCTCTGTCTTCATTCTCTTCTTTCTTTCCCTTTTTGCAATTTTGTCCAAAATTCCGATCACACGTTTTGTTCAAAAATTAATTTCGACGATCGTCCTTCGATTATTTCTTACTGTCGTAAATTCGAAATATTACATTATTCCACATCGTCGAAATTTGGGATATCATAGATTATCAGCAACTTAATCAAGTGACGATTAAGAACAAGTACCTGTTGCCAAGGATAGACGATTTGTTTGACCAACTTCAAGGAACTTCGGTATTTTTCAAGATAGACTTAAGGACAGGTTATTACCTGTTAAGGATCAAGATGGAGGATATTCCGAAGACGACAATTCGAACGCATTATGATCATTATGAATTTACCGTGATGCCATTTGGTTTAACAAATGCCTATGTTACTTTTAGTAAGGTCACCTACTATTTGGTAAGTAACCTTTTTAATAAAATAGGAAGTAAGTATGAAAACATAAGGATACTAGTTATTCAAGTTAAAGTGAGGATCTTTTAAGTAATGATATTTTATGTGGATTAAAGATGAGTTATGATTTTGATGGTACATGATCCTATAGAAAGCGATGAGGTATATTACTTTGGGAGATAGTGATATTGAAATTGGAGAAATAGTTCTTTTCCAAAGTACTATGATTGGAAGTATCTTGTCAATAATGTATAGGAGATTATTATTTGGTGGATTTAGGAAAGATCATTTCTGAAATTATGTCATTGATGAGTTTTATTTGAGGAATTAGTAAAGTTATGAAAAGTATTCGAAGATTTTGCATCCAAAATAGGAATTGATCAATATAAATTTTCAATTAGATAACAAAATGTTCTTAGGCTACATCTTAATTAAGATAATAGGAATCTTGATGAATTAGTTAATGGCTGATGAAAAGTTCAAATGATAATGGTCGTGAAAGGTGCAGTGTGATTTGATGGATATATGGTAAGTTTGAATTTACGTGTCGACAAATGATATTAGATTTTGGTACTAGTGAAATTTTTGTAAACATATGATATTTTAAAGATCTTAGAGATATTTAAGAATGAATGAACTGAACGCATGAAATGTAAGTTCAGAAGTAATATGGTGGAGTAGGAATTGTGGAAGTAATAAGTTATGATTTTTTTTATTAATGAAAGTATTGACCTTTTAGTGATAAGTTATGATCTATACTCGAAGCGTTGATAATGACTTGTTATGTATTTGAAGGTCTTAATACAAAGAGCCTTGGTGGATTGATTTGAGGATAGTAATGCGAGATTAAAAGTATGTAATCATTATTTAAATGAGATGATCTTATTTTGGAAAATTATGAGTTAATTATCTCGTGGTGCTAAATGGATAAATTTTGAAGGTCTTAATACAAATAAGGACATGAAAGGTATTTGAAAAGTTATAGTAAATAAGAGTTTATTTGCACAAGTTCGCAAGGGGATGAGAATAAAAGAGGATGCAAAAAGGGGAGGAGGGGATGGCAACCGGAGTTGCCGCCTCCAAGTTTCAAACCCAGGATATCGGACCGTTTGTTCACTCCTAGATACCACTCGGCCGAGGCGCGAGCGGTAAGATTCATGCGCCAAAATTTTTATTTAAAGGAACCGGCGCGCGGTTGATCTAACCTTTCACAATCCTCGAGGCATCTTTACTTTTGATGGCGTGTTCCAATTGAGGAAGTAAAGTATGCATTAGACATCGAGGGCATAGAAAGAGAATGCTCAATAATCAAAAAGGAATTCAAGCTTACAAGTTTTGCCTTAATCTTTAGGATATCATTAGTGGATGAGCGAGTTAAGTACGTAGAAATGCCAGTATGGATATTGGATAAAAAAGAACAAGTACTCAGGAACAAGGTTATTGGTTTAGTAAAAGTTTTATATCAAAACCATGATACAAAATAGGTCACTTGGAAAAGTGAGGAAGTCATGAAACAACAGTATCCTCAACTTTTCGAGAATCAAATAAAGATATAAATTTCAAGGACGAAATTTTCTAAGGGGGGAGAGTTGTGATATTCTGATTTTGGCTCACCTATTTGAAGGGCAGAGAATAACATTTGAAAATGTTATTTCATAATATTTGTTGAGAGATAGTTCTTGTATGATATCTCTAATTTTTGACTAATGTACTAAGATCGAATTCGATGGATTTTAACCACAAATTCTAATCCGATGAAAAGTATTGGACTTTAAAAGATTGAGAGACAACCATTCGATGTTATGTTATCAAAATCTCAAAGTTTATTAGTAAACCCTAAATTTTTGTATAAGTAATGGTAAGCCAGAAATTGATAACCAAAGAGAACTTACGGACTTAGCAAGAACCAACGAGCCTACTTCTTATGAAATTCGGCCATCAAGAGGCCATATAAGAAGAAATTACCGTTTTGCCCCCGAAAGCCAATTTTTGGCTCAAATAAAGAGCTCTTTGGATATCAAGCCCACTAAGCCCATTAAATTCGAGTCCTAGCCCCGTGAATAGTATAAGCCCATGTGAATAGTGTCAATGGTGGAAATTACTAAAATACCCCTTCTAGAATACCTTGACTTTGAGGGACAATATTTATGGGCAAGAGATAAGCTTGATTAATGCAAAGTGAAGACTTGATGAAGAAGCCAATCTTGAAGTAGAAGCTTTCCACTCACTCTCTCTCTCTCTCTCTCTCTCTCTCTCTCTCTCTTCAATTATGTGCCTAAGATTTGTCTTGGATTTTAAGAGCCATATTGGATAAAGTTTGGAGTTGTATTTATGATATTCAATAATGCAAACTTAGTGAAAAAGATAAGCAAGACAACTCTCTTTCTCACTTATACTCTCTCTTTCTCTTTTTCTCACATTCATTCTCTCCCTCTTTTCCCCTCTTGTTCGGCCACCACCCACCGCCACCCTCTCTCTCTCTTTTTCTCTATTTCTTTTCCTTACCATCATTGCCAAGTCGTGCCGCGCCCTTGCCACTGTCCAAGCCGCGCCGAGCCCGAGCCAACTGCTGCACCAAGTCGTGCTGCCGTGCCTTCGCCATTCATCGCCGTCATCGTTAAACTAGTGAGTTAACTCCCTAATCCTTGGTTAGATTGTTAATTGCGCTTATGATTAGATTAAGTGAGGTTTGAAGTTAACTATAGTTGGATTAGTTGATAGACTATCATGATAAGTGGAGTAGAAATGGTGATAAGTGATCGTGAAATAATAAGTGGAAGTGATAGGTTATCAAGGAAAAGTGATAAGCTATCATCAAAAGGATAATAAGCTATCGATAGGAAGGTGATAAGCTATAACCAAAGAGGTGATAAGCTATTGACTTTTAGGTGATAAACTATCATCAAAGGGATGATAAGCTATCAGTATTCGGATGATAAGCTATCATCAAAGGAGTTATAAGCTATCGACTTTTAAGTGATAAGCTATCAAGCAAAGGTGATAAGCTATCGTCAAATAGGCGATAAGCTATCGAGGAATTATCGATAGGCTATCAAGGTTTAGTTAATAAGTTATTGATTAATTTGTCTTGTGCTTGTGATATGTGGTAGTTTTATGCATGCTTTTGTGTTGTTTGAAGGATATATTGCCTTAGAAAGATGGTTGCCTCTTGGATTATAGTTTTCTAGTTGAAAAGAATGCATTTTTGGCATATAAATTATGATTCATGAGGTGTCGTGCTTGGATACCAAGTTTTAGGTGTTGGAATAATCTAGGAGGCTTGAAAAATGAAGCACGTGAAGTTCGACGGGATAAGCATGTATGTGTGATCACGTGTAATTTATTTATTGCATTTTTATGTGTGAAAATTGCAATGAGTTTGACGTATGAGCACGAATCATGGTTGCATTGACTAAAAGAAAGAAGAAATGAGATTTGCATGCATGATTGGTATGCTTGTGTGATCATAGAAATAGTACAGACCTCCAAGAGGTTTGAGGATGATGTCCAATTTTATCAACAATATTATTGAATGCTCGACAGGGGTTCGGATGACGGATCACGGTAGAGGTTGGATTGATTCACTTTATGGAATGCCGTTTGCTTGCGGGGGAGGTCGAGGTGGGGCCGCACCTCGATCTTCCAAGAGAAGACATTGCCATGCCCGATGGGGCGAGACAATGCCCGATTATGCCAAAAGACCGCCAACCTTCAGGTTTTGCCGTGGCCTAGAGAGGTCGAGAACCACCAACCTTTGGGTCGTGCCGTGCTTGAGAGTGGACGTAATTACTAAGCATAAAATTAGAACACGCTTACATGCATTGCGCATGAGAAATGGTGATATGCATTCTAATTGCCTTGGCTGATGTATTGTTCATCGAATGTTATAACTGATAATATGCAGGGTATGTGCTATAAGGCGAGGTAAGAATGCTTGTGATTTGTTGGTTGATCGGAATTGAGTTGAGTCACTTGAACCTATTATAAATAAAGTAGAGCAAAAATTGTTCGCTATTGATCTGTTATCGATAATAAGCTGCATATTTAGGGTATGCTTTGGGCGAATCGGCACCCTACATGAGGCTTATGTTGTTAACTTACTGAGATTTTATCTCACTCGCTATTGTTAATCGCTTTTCAGGACCACAAAATGGAAGGTCGACTTGTGCGGTTCAGATCAAGGTGCCATCACGTAGAGAAGTCTAAGTTAACCCCGATCCTAGTATCTTTTTGTTAGTCTTAGCAGGAAGCAGCCCATTGAAAATAGCATGTATATGTAAACTTCTTTGGGTTAACATATATATAAATGCAATGTGCTTTGGTAACAATTGTAATCTTGTTGTTTTTCCTGTTATCCCTATGGTTGTGATTGTTCGAGTGATTGTTAATCATTTCTACTTGCGTTAATCAAAAGATAAAACAATCAGGTCGACATCATGTCTTAGGACGTTGCATTCAAAATGACCGAAGAGGAATATTAGGATCGTCGTGCGCTCGAGGGCCGGGACGTGACATGCCAATTTAATCATAAACCTTTTGGAGATTTGGCAATTTTTTTCCAGCTAACGTGGATGTTGATCGGCCACTAGCTATCTTAAGTGGTTCAACCGGCGTTGACGTGAACAATTTTTGCCTTTTTATAATAAAAAAATAAAAATTTTCCTTTTTTTTCCCTTTCTTTTCCTTATCAACCATGGCAGATCACCGGTCACAGGCGAGGATCACCCTCCCCAGATTTGGTGAGGGATCAACCCTCATTGACCCTCACCTATGGTTGTTCGTCGGCCATGGCTAAGTATCGGCCACTGGCGAAAAGAAAAGAAAAAAGAAAATAAAGGAAAAAAAAGAAATTTAAAAAAATGCATAAGTTGTCAAAATTAGCATCGGCCACGCTACGTAGGATGGTTGGCAATTGATGGTGTCCACATTAGTAATTAAACTAACAAAAATGACTAAATTGGCAAATTTTCAAAATGTTTAGTACTAAATTAATATAATTAAAAGATTTAATATTAAATTGACAAATCATCAAAATGTTTAAGACTAAATTGGCACAATTAGAAGGTTTAGGACTGAATTGACTATCATATAATAGATTTAAGACTTTTTGGACAATTTTCCCTCAAAGAAGATACTAAGCTACATCAAATATTAGACTTGTGTTGGCGAATTCTAAGAAAGAATTATGCGGAAAATTACCAAAAAGTCATAAATATATTGCAATTATTTCAATTTGTCATAAACTTTTTTTGTGTCAGTTGAGTCCTAAATCTTTTGTATTTGTGCCAATTCAATCAATCCGACCAATTTTGGCCGGCCGGCGCTGACGTGGATGCCGGCTGGTTGATACTGACGTGTACAATTTTTAATAATATTTTTTTCCCTCCTTACTCCGGTGGCCAGTGAGGGTCGACCTAGTTAGGCCTCGCTTGGGCAAGGTCGCTCTCGCCAGATTTGGTGAGGTTGGGCCTCGCCGTTGCCCAAGTGACATCGCCCTAGCTTAGGTGAGCCTCACCACTTTCGCCTGGGCGACGCCCAGCCTTTCCAAATTTGGCGAGGCTGGGCCTCACCTTGGCGAGGGTTGGCCTCGTCAAGGCTTGCTTGGGCAACGCCTAACAAGGTCGACTCTCACTCAAGCAAGGCTAGCCCTCGCCGGCCACTGGAGAAAAAAAGGGAAAGAAAAGGAAAAAAATCGAAAAAAATTATTAAAAATTGTTTACGTCAATGTCGGCTGAACAGCCGACATCCACATCAGCATCGGCTGGTCAAAATTGGCCGAATGTACTGAATTGACACAAATGCAAAGAGGTTTAGGACTCAACTAGCAAAAATAAAAAAAGTTTAGGGCTGAATTGGCACAATTGTTATATGTTTATGACTTGTTTAGTAATTTTCCCGAGAATTCTGTCGCAAAAAAGTTTTGTTGTGGGCTTGCTTAAATAGCGATCCAAAAAAAAAAAGGTGGATCAACAGAAACTTCATCAAGCCTACAAGATGAGCAAGGACCATGAAGTACTTGTCCTAATCCCAATGCTAGCAAATAAGTTCCAACAAGTGAAGAGTTGACTGATCCAATGATGCTTCAAATTGGGGAACGAGGTCCGAGGTACAGCTTAACTTATTACTATTATTAAAGAGCGTGAAGTAGTCATAGGAGAGTTATTTATATTTAGTCTTTTCAGTAAGATCAGAACGTATGATGACTGATAATCATTGCTGTCGCCGTGAATGTAAGGACATTCACCGCGTATTCGCAGTATCGTTTTCCTTCAGACATCACAGAAACAACAAAAGATCACGACTTCTTTTGAGCTTGGAAACGACCCATGTCCATGAAAATGATACACTGAAAGCCTTACCTTTGGAATTGGGTACTCGACCAAGACCTTTGACTTCTTGAACCTGTCCAACTTCCATCGATAAGCCCGTTTCAATTTTAATTGAATCACCATTTACTTGACCTCCAAATTTATGATGAGGGGCCACCGGCGACTTCGCAATGATGATGTTGCAGAAATTAGGGTTCTCTGGGTTAATGGCGTCGTATACTTTTATGTCGTAAAAAAAATGAATATTGTATTGTAAGTCAATTTCTGAGAACTGAGTTCATGTATATATAAATATGATATTGGCCTGAACAATATAGTATGTTGCATGAGGAAGTTGATTTCTGGGTAATATATTTAGTCATCTTAGAGTTCTCGAGGGAATTACTAATGCAATTCGAACACAGTCCAAACTCCAGTTGAATTTTTTTCTTTTTAATGAAACTCAAAATGCATCCTGGTTTTGTAAATGAAACCCCAGATCTGTTTCGCAATCAGCAACTTGAAACTCCATTACTATCTTATAGGGTTTTAATAGATTGGGAATCCAATTTAACACAATTTGCCGCCAGTTACTATGAAAGAGATTATAATGAAATCTCTCTATCATCAATTCTATTTCTTAATTTATTTTTCATACAAAATTAGTTGGTATAGAAGAACAAACTTTTATCCACAACTTAGGAGGGTGTGCAATTTGAAAATTCAGGGGGCAAAATTTTTTTTGCTACTTTCAAAATTTCGGGAGATGTTCTATAATTTTTCCTATTCAAAAATAAAAAAGAAATACAATTTGATCTTTGAAATCACATGCATTGCACATGTTAACAGAAAATACGGTTGTGACAAAATAAAAGTTTCGAGGGGTTCGGTATTACGTGATTGGAGATCCTCTACCCCCATTTGTACTCCCGTTGGAAGCCTAATCTCAACTATAGGTTAATGCAATAGAGGTTAGCTTTGATTTGCCAATCATTACGCCAATAGGGGGAGAATATTTTATGTTATTTTTTACAAAAGAATTTACTTCCCGCTTTTTCGCCCTTCATTTTACCGCAAAACTTAAAATGACTACATTATCCCTTGGGAGTCCCAATTCTGACTTTATGATTATTTCTTACCTTGTTTTTCTTTTTTTATTTGATTCCGATTTTACCCAAAAGGCAAAACTACTCTTACCTTGTATGATAAGTGCTTGCTCAAATTATAACAAATGGTTAAACTCTCATGCCAGTGGACAATGAAGAATAAGTTTAGAAGAAGACAAACATGATGAGTATAGAAGAAGCGGCTACGGTGAAAAAAAAAGTTGTTTGAGAGGGCAAGGTAGTTTAATTTTTTAGTAAAATTAAAGCCAAACAAAAAGAAGAAGAGAAAGTAAGAATAATCATAAATCAATAGTGGAACCCACAGGGGATAATATGATCATTTCAATGTGGAAGGGTAGGGGTGTGCAACCGGACCGGGTTGGCCCGGAACCCGGACCGGCCCACCCGGAAAACTGGGCCGGGAATCAGTTTTTGAACTAACCGGTCCAGGAATAGGGTCTAGATTTCGAGGACCGGTTTGAACAGGTCTGGGTTCTGGGTCTAAGTGGAGGCCCGCTCGGACCGGTTTATGGAACCGATTTTAAGGCTTTAGAGAAAAAAATTTAAAATTCCTTCTCCATATCTGTTCTTTTTGCTAAGCACAGGATGCAGCAAAGTAACTTTGCAACTGCAAGTTGATTATTTTCAGCGACACTAGCCAAAAGACTCTAGAAACAAGATTCCATGGAGTATGTTAACTTGAGCTACAAAATCTGGATAGTAGGATAAAATTCTATAAACTAAAACTTCTTCCACTTTTTCTTGTCATCCATGTTCATTGTTTCAACCACACTACTATGATTGACTTAGCCTTCAGCAAAAGCTCTAGTGCTGATACAAAAGACAAGTTAAGAAAGTTGAAAAAAAAAAGTGAAGATTTTTGCAAGTTTCTGCAGAACGAAATGATGATTTTTGCTCGGATTTTATTTACAAGTTGCGAAAATTAAAAGAAGAAGAAGTGAAAACAGGGTTTACCTTGTTTACCCTGATCCCGGACCGAAAAAACAGGGTCGATTCCAAAACAGGTTCCAGAAAAACAGGATTAGTTTCTGGGCCCAAAAAATGAGGACCGGTTATAACAGGGCCGGTTTCAGGGTTTAGGCCTAGGACCGGCCCGCCCGATTTTTGCTCACCCCTATGGCAGGGGGCATCTACAGTGAAAAATGGGGAGGAAAAAGCACAAGCAAAAATTTACTCTAAATAGACTTCAACCCACACTCTGCGTTGATTGTTTGAAAAAATCAATGATGAGCTATCCGTTTAAGTATAAAGACAACATATTAGTGGATTATAAGAATTACAATATAAACTGAAACTGAGAAATAATGAAGATAGATTAAGGAGGTAGATTATTGATAAATAGTTAGTGTTATGGTGGGAGAGAAGGGAATAGTTGCCAACTAAGCAAAATGGCAAAAAAGAGCACCAAAACCCTAAGATTACTCTATTTGCAATACCTTTCATTGTACATTTATACATTTATAGATGTAGATACATATATGTTGACGGCAATCGTAGCAAGAATTTCAAGAATTGGATGGTACTAGTCATAAGGTGCCCTTCTTTAGGCTTATGCTAGATTCACAGAGTCAATTGAAGAAAATCTCAGATATGCAATTTTTTATTGCGCAAACTAATGAAGCTATTCAAATTGTAAAAAGGGATTTTCCATAGAAATACCATACATATATTATATTGTTAAACAAAACACACGACATCTATCCAAGCGACCATTCTTTATACATGCAAATACATATAATAATGGAAAAATCTCGTGATAATATCTCGAATCCTCCCTCGTTCCTAGTTGGAAAATCGCCGAGTGCTCCTTCCCTAGCTGGCAATTATCAAACACTAATCCAGCCAAGCGAGCAAGACCAAAAGTTCCAGCTCGATTATTATCATCAGGCTTCGACCAAAAAAAAAAGAAAGAAAGAAAGAAAAATTATTATCATTAGGCGGGAGCCCACAAGATTCAACTGTCAACGTCGTCCAGTCATTAATGTTTTGACATAGTTGTTGTCGCTAGAACAAAGCGAGAACTTTAGAGATCGTCGCCCCCGTTTGTCTTACCTTGCCTAGGCTATAACAACATTCCTAAGCTCGCCACCCCACCAATCTTCCATAGTTTTTCACCAAACACTTGTTCTCTTCTGTAAATGCAATGCCGCGTACATCGTTATCCACGTCCTCATCACCATTCCCACGTCCTACCTCATGGACCAAGAAGCTCATCCCCAGCTTTCCCTCCTTTGGCGGTGGCCGCCGGAAAGAGCTCTCGACGGGCTCTGACCTGACCGAGGAGAAGCTCCAGGAGCACAACTGGAGGCAGGCCATCATCAACACCCGGAACTCCAAATGCAGTCCTTACTACAAGGGCCTCACTGACCAATCCCTGGCGATAGGGCGCCGGAGGCTCTTGGTCTCGAGCCCCGGGCGGGAGAGCCACGCGACGACCGTGCGCACCTCCTCGACCTCGTTCTCGTCCTTCATAGGGAAGATGAAGGAGTGGCGCTCCCACTTCAATAAGAACAATAAGAGGATGAAGAAGGAAGAGCAGCCCGCCACTTATTGCGACCTGGTCGCAAGGAGGACCAAGAAGACGACACTGCTGAAGGAGATGAGCATGAAGAGCGTGAGCGGCCTCGGCAGCGAGGGAGGAGTTGTCGCAGTGGTGAACAACAACAACAACAACGAGAAGCCATTGAGGGAGAGAGTATCAGAACCGGAGTCCAAGCAGACATTGCCAAGGTTGTCAAATGTCAAGCCTGAGCCAAAAGCTCAAGTTGGCGATGATGTTTCGGCGACGGGAAAACCCTATCGAGGGATGGAGAGTGATCACAGGGTGTTGGAAGCAACTGATCAAAACCCTAACTTGCAAGACATCAATCGGGTTACGAGCGACAGGGACAAAGAGGCAAGTGTTGATAATATGTTGGTGGAGAAGGAGTTTGTGTGGGCGACCAAGTACAGGCCTACGGCCTTGAAAGACTTCATCTGCAATAGGGACAAGGCAGTCTCTCTTCAGGGCCTGGTAAGATGTCTTCTTCGTAATCACTAATGATAATTGCACTAAAAATCCTAAAATTTATCACGAAAATATGATTAAATCTTGAAAATATCAAAAATTGCAATCAAGTCCTAAAACTTATGATGAAAATGCAATTGAGTTCTAAAATTTTCAAAAAGTGCAATTAAATCCTAGAACTTGTCACAAAAATGCAATCGAGTCTTTATATTTTTTAAAAAGTGCAATCAACGGAAAGACTTGTTTAGACCAATTTGACAAGTTTTATGACTCAATTGTACTTTCGTGACAAATTTTAAGACTTTTAATGCACTTATCCATAATTAAAATAACGCGAGACGTATAAAAACTAATAGACAAAATTAATTTATAAATAAGCTTGATATACTCCTACCTGGTGTCGTGCAGGTTGGTAATTTAATTTTATTAATCAATCAGATATATCTGACATTAATTAAATTTTTTGGAAAGATAGCAGCTTCGGCAAAAATGAAGATAACCATAAGTGAATTTGGCTTTAGGAAATCAACCATCATCCATTTAACTTTTAGCAGTGTGAGCCGTAAGGGAATATCTTAGGTAAGATTCGTACGGTGGACGTGATATAATAAGTCAATCATATTCTAATAATGTGATTATAACAAAATATGCTTTGTATTTTATATTATTCTAATTCCAATTGATGATGTGTAGTGTAGTGATATTTTTCAAAGTCATGGAGAGACATTATAATGCTCCTAGTCCAAGGGTGTTAACTAACCAATGAAAAATACCATCAAATAAATATATTGTTTCTAACTCAAATATTTCTAACATTTTTTCGACATGATTTTCTCTTTGATAAGCACTTTAATTTTTCAAGCGAGAAAATATTAGGAGAAGAAAATAAGAATAAGAAATATGATTTGTCTTTTTGCAGACAAAATATGGAGATTGTGGTCATTTCATATTTGAAGGGCCACCCGGAGTGGGGAAGAGAACCATGATTTTGGCATTGCTCCGAGAAGTCTTTGGTGCTGAGAAAGTGCAGGTGCATAATTTAAGTTTAATTACAGTATACCAAACTTTACCAACCGATCTACATTAGATTTATCAATATTTGTAATCTCTTTTGTACTCCCTCTTTTTATTTACTCGGGTTCTCATTTAGCCTCGATCCATGTCGCGAAGTGGATGAGCGTGATAAGTTTAAATAAATTGAATTTTCTCTTTGAGATTAAGTGGAATCAATAAATTGATATATTTAGTTCATGAGTCATGACAATACACTTAGCAAAGTTTGCTTCTGTCTCTTCATTTGCAGGCTAGGGAGGTGCTCAAGGTTTTTGACTTGAAGGTGAGAGAGTTAGAATTATGTCAATTCTCTTTACTCTTGCTTGCTTTATCTATTCTTTCTCCTCGATTTTACTATATTAGAAAAAAGAGTACACTTCGTTACATTTGAAGAAAAATAGGAGAAAATAGAGTTTTAAAATGAGTAAAAGATAAAATAACCTATGAAAGTTTGATTCATCTTGGGAAATATGATTTTATATGATTGCAAAACCGGAAAAGATGAGGAACTCACTTGTAAACCGAAAAGTTATCTTACTCTTCTTCTTCTTTTTGGAATTTTGAAGTTGGGAGATTCATGGATTACTCGATAATTATTTTGATTAGGTTAAACCACGATATTTCATCAATAATTATATACACTACAGTTTATTTTAGACATAGACACGGCCTCTATTAATATACCTCTCCATTATTCAATGAAGAGGTGGGTTACTATTTTTTAGGTATATTTTTCTAATCTTCTCTTCCCTAAATACCCCTATCAAAGTTAATGTTGACTTATACTTTTAAGTACAAAACTAAATATTCTAGTCAAGAAGTTATATGTAACTCTCTTATTTTTAAGGAGATTTTTCTGATTGTTTCATCTAAAATTACTCTTTTTAAGTGGATTCTTCATTGCATGCGATCGAGAATAAATGCGTAACTTGAAGGTTTTTGGCAAGATCAGATATACCTGATTCATTTCTTATGTCTCACTGTCTTTTTCGAATATGTCATGTTATTATTTTTTTTCTCAAGAAATTTGGTATAGTTGCAATTATAACAAGACGTGAAATAACTTCTTTAGAAAAAAGGTAATTGTGATATTATGACACGTATAGATATAGATATAACCAATTTTAAAAGTACAAACATTACTTGAACTAAAATAGTATTAAAAGTTGGTCATGCCACATGCACAATTACACACGTGCGATAGACCTCACCAAAGGCTTGGCAGTCCATCCAAGCCTGCTAATCAAAGCATAATTTAATCGTGCTTGCGCAAACATATTTCATTTTTTAGGTCATTCTATAGAGAAGGATTAATAAAATTTAATTTTAAATCATGGATGGCCCTCGTGCATAGCTTCTTGGAATGGAGATAATAGGAAGCGGGGTTCCTACTTCTCGGGTATCCGGTTCAATTTTTCCTCCTTAAAATATTTTTAACTTGCTATTTTCGATATATTAAATTTGTAGACAAGATGAAAATTAAATATTTTCCAAAAGGACAACCAAATGTGCATAAAACTAACACCGGTTAAAGTACTTCTCTTTATTTTCTCCGCCATCCTTTCCTTTCAATGTTATGCAGTTTGGAAGATTGCAAACTTACCATAATCAAATAAAACTCAGACCATTAGCCAATTTGTTTGTGTAAATACGTGCATAAAACCAATAAGCAACTCGGGCTTAGCCATGATGAGAATTTTAAATTACAGAAAAATTGTGCTCTTATTTAATGTAATTTGACGTAAAATAAAGTAATTCCAAAAAAATGAAGTATTTAATTTTTATTTTATAAATGACGAAACTAAATTCAAATGAACCATAACTCGGATTTCAAAACTAACTCAGCTCCGTACATTGAGCAAAATAAAATTGAGTGTATACAATTTAAAATGCTACTTCTCCACTATGTATAAAACAAACTCAAAACTTCTTTTTTAAAACTCAAACTTTTCTTGAAAATATAATATGATTTACCATGCCTGTTTTAGGATTAAAGTTAATCGCCTTTTGTATTATAATGGGTACAAGAGTAATTTAGTTGTAATCTCATAGCGTTAAACTATTCATTGTTCTATATTTAAGTTAAAAATACTATATCTTACATCATAGTGTTATTTTTTACATATCTAAAATTCTTTTTTATTTTTACTATACATAAGCGTGTTTTCTTGCTAGTACAAGAAAAAGAGTGATACCGTTGTCCTTTAGATTTAATAAATCTACAGACAAGTTGAGGTAAAAAATTTTTATTAAGGAGCTTGTCTTAAATTATTTTGAAGACAAAGAAAGAATTATGAGGAAAGAAGAAATTTAAACGATGAAAAAGAGAGAAGCTTGTTAAAATAGTAATCGTAATAATCACACGTAATCTGATTTATATGAATAATAATTCTTACTACACGCTATATTCCCATAATTTTCGTCCAAATAAGAAATTCTCACAAAATGCACGAAAAAGAAGAAGGAATTTTCAAAATATGAAGATTTCAAAAGAAAAATGTAATAAAGTGTGAAGGGAAAAAAAAAGCTAACTTTTTTTAATGGAATAGAGAGAAATTGGAGTAAAATTTCCCTTTTTTCCAACTAAGGGCAATAGTCGTAAATAATGTGTTACCAAATGGGAATATTCTTTCATAATCTTTCAAGAACAAATGGCAACATGGTAAAAGTTTAAAACCCTCTTAAATTGTTCAGAGAATAGTTTTCATTACATGATATATCATAATTTTTCATGGCCATCCATTCATGAATCAATTATTTGAAAAGTTCTTCCTACCGATCATTATTTGCATCATTTAGAAAAATTAGTCGATAAAAAATATCTTCATTGTCAACACCGATTTATGCTCAAATATTTTAGTTGATGATGAAAATACTTTTCATTAAATCATTTTTATAAGCAATACAAATGATTATAAATATCTTTTAAATCATTGGTTTGTCGCGAATTAGATGCACCGCAGCAGCATACAAAACCTCGAAGCACCTAAGAAAGTGAATAACCTCTTTGTGAGCCCAGCTTATTTATGCATATTCCTGTGATTCAACAATTGTACAAGGCTCAGTGACATTCTGGCCCTGCGTTACAGGGAGAATCCCAAGGCTCTCTTGAAGAGATCTTTTGGGAATCACCTCAGCACGTAGAAGTAAGTGTCTCTAAACTCAAAGGGTATGAGAAACATGTCATTGTGGAAATCATTAAGGAAAACCATAACAGATTCTCCAAGAAAGCTCCCCATAATCATATCTGTCGAGGTATAGTACTTTGGTTTTTTCCTATCTTTCGACCCCTTTTCGCCTTCGAAAATCTCATAAGAAGCAAGAACGTTTCCCCATTGACATGTTCGATTGACCGTTGTTCCACAGCGATGATCTTGTACGAGGCAGACCGGCTATCGACAGATGCACTACTGTACTTAAGGTGGCTCCTGGAAAAATATAAGCACACCAAGATCTTATTTTGCTGCTCAGACGTCTCGAAGCTCCAACCAATAAGAATGCTTTGCACCGTCGTCCAGTTGTCTCCTCCCTCGAAGGAGGAGGTGAGAAGGAAGCCCTTAAGCATTGAGTTTTGCGGTCATCAGTACGTTAATCCTACTAAGGACTTGCGTTTTTCTGAATGTGTTTTAGGTTGTTGAAGTGTTGGAGTTCACAGCTAAACAGGAGGGCATAAACCTGCCGCACCGACTGGCGGAGAGATTCGCAGACAGCTCCAAGAACAATCTCCGTCAAGCGATCCGGTCATTCGAGGCAACCTATCAAAAGAGGTAAAGAAAAAAGTGCGAAAACATTTGCGAAACCTCTTAGGACATATTAGAGCGCCTTTTCTTGGCCCTTTATGTTAACTGAAGCGACTTGCAGGTATCCGTTGACGGACGATCAACCGATAATGACGGGATGGGAAGATGTAATTGCAATGATCGCAAAGAAAATAACGGAAGAGCAGAGCCCCAGACAGTAAGTTTCTTGTATGGATTTTGTCGGACTAAAATTCTACAACTGGTTAGAATTGGAACATCATCTAAAACTAATTTCTAACTATTTTTCTTCTGTCAATTTTTGTCACATATAGTTGTAATGACATTTTAGTGCTTTTACAGGAGTTAGAATTGGTTAATGTTATGCACCCTCTCAGTAGCCTCTATATAAGTCAAGATTGTCAAGGAACGGATTATTGCGTAAATTCTCAACTGCGCGCTTCATCCTCGAAAGAACTCCACAATAATGTTGGCAACCGTTTATTGACCAAATCGAACCTCGTATCAGAATTATGCTAATTAGACGCATCAGATTCGATAGTCACCTTTGAAACTATGTTCTCCTTTTGTAATTCAATTACAGGCTTTTCATGATCCGCGGGAAACTCCAAACTCTTATTGAACATGATGTATCGATCAACTTTATCTTCGAGGTAGTAAACTCTGGGCTTTATCTAATCAAACAATGAAGTTCAATGTACTGATTACGCATTGGTTATGACGTGCAGTCTCTGGTAAAAGAGCTGAAGAAGCTTTTGAGCGAGTCGCTGCAAAATCAAGTGACATGCTTGTACCAGAACTACAAGGTACGGAAAGAAACCTTCTTCCACATGCATAAAATTTCAACTTGTTGAAATATAGATCGCCTCATTAGGGTCACAATCTCTAATTTCTTTTTCTCGGGGAATGTTCAAGAGTGACAAACGGAGGCATTTCGCCGGCAATCTGAACGAGGAAAACGAAATGAGGTTCAACGACCCGATGAGAAGAAATAACCAGCACATTATGAGGATTGAAGGTAACTTAAACAGTTATTTCATGTTCTTTACACATGATTTAGTTAAGCTCATAGTCATCCACAAGTTGTACATTGAAAGACACCCTCACATTGACCCAAAAAAGTTCACACTTTCATATTTTTCGCCCTTGAATTATATTGATGATCCTCATACTACGTCATAGTACTTCTGATTCATGACAACTAACATGGTGTATGTATTTCCTTGCACTTTTCTTCTTCTAGAGTTCATCGCGCGAATTATGAGCTGTTACAAATTATCGATGATGGACGAGAACGGCAGTAACTTGAATCAAAGTTGAATTTCCTATAGCTAGTTTTGTTTGGAATTGCAGTCATTTGGAGAGGTTCATCTATGGATGAATTTTGTTGTTAAGTGTGTGATGTACTGTTTTGTTTTGAGATCCTGGACCCAATAATATGTTGAAGTTAAAGGTTAAAATGAGGTTGTTATATTGTGCAGCGCGTTATGTATTTATTTGCAGAATGTTGTCTTCTGTACTGTTTATCCAAGAACAACATTACATTAGAAGTAGAAAAGTATTATACTGGACTAGTCAACATTGGGTTGGGTTATGTTCTGACCTTGATCATTCGGGTTCGGATCATAAACTATGTTGTTTTACACGGGTTGTGAATCGCTTGGCCCGTATCACCCCAATATAATTACCCATTTTTTAGGTTGATTTTGCTAACGAGTGAAGTCCTTAGATACTGTTAAAAAAAAAGTCCTTAGAGAAGCAAAAAAATCCATCTAACACGTATGGCCAATAAATAGAAATCTACAAGTGATGGTTCATAAGAATTGAGAACTAATTTGCATTGCACACCCGATTATTATTTTTTTATTGTCAACAATTACAATGATGAGAGAAGTTAGCAATCTCAAGCTGTGGAAAGTATTAAAGATATGTCTCGAATGAGCCCGAAAAGGAAACTTTCCTAATTTAAGTAGGTTTCCTATTTTGAATAAGTTTTCTAAATTGAACAATTTCTTAGTTAGAGAAGGTTTCCTATTTTGGATCTAATCCTTGCCTACAAATAAGAACTGGATGTTCTTTGTGAATAGTGTCAAAGAGGAGCTTCTACTTATGAATTACACCCTGAAGCAAGAGAGTGTTGAAGCCGATTCAATCTTAGCATAAGATTTGTGTAATTTCTTCATGAGATTGAGACATTATTTCGTGAGGAATTATATGACTAAACATTTGTGGGTTATTGGATGTAATTGGGGTTTGGGAAACACTGAGAGTATTTGAGTGACTCGAGTATGGTTGTAATCTCTGTTGTATTGCTTGTTCTATAGTAGAATTTCATGCTGCTCTCTCCGTGGACTTAGGTTACTACGACCGAATCACGCATATCTAGTATCCGATTTATTTTCATATTCTGTCTATTTAATTGTTTGAAAATTTACGACCGAATCACGTATATCTGGTATCCGATTTATTTTCATATTCTATCTATTTAATTGTTCGATCATTTAATTTTCAAACAATTGGTGTCAAAGCTTGGTTCGACTAAGTTGAAGTGAATCGATGGCGACAGAAGAAGGAAAAGTAAAAATCGACAGATTTGATGGAAATGATTTTGGTTTCTAGAAGGTGCAGATTGAAGATTATATGTATCAGATGAAAGTACACTTAACTTTGACTGGGGGGAAGCCAGATAAGATGAAGCAATCTGATTGGGAATTGCTGGATAGACGAGCGTTGGGTGTTGTTCAGCTGACGTTAGCTCGTAACATCGCGTTTAACATCATGAAAGAGACTACCACTGTGGGTTTGATGAAAGCCCTGTCGGATATGTACGAGATGCCCTTTGAGATCAATAAGGTCTATTTGATGCGACGTTTGTTTAATTTGAAGATAAGCGAAGTGTGTCAGTTGTTGATCATATCAATGAACTCAATGTGGTCGTTAGTCAATTAAGTTCAATTGAGATTGACTTTGATGAAGATGTATGTGCTTTGATTCTATTATCCACATTGCCTGATAGTTGGAATATTGTTGTTACTGCTGTTAGTAATTTTTTTGGGTTAACTAGTTTGATGTTTAATGGGATTTGAAATTTGATTATGAGTGAGAATATCTATAGAAAAGAATATGGTGAATCTGTGTCTATTGCTTTAGTATGTGAAAATAAAGGAAGAACTGGTGCTTGTATTAGCAAAAGTAGTATGAACGTGAACAGACATAATCAGTTTAAGACTGGTGATGTTGTCTGTTGGAACTGTGGCAAGAGGGGGTATCTTAGAAGGAATTGCTTTAAGCTGAAGAATGAGAAGGGTAATGAAATTAGAATATAGTTTGCTGATGATGTTGCAGCTGTAGCTTACTGTAATTCGAATAATGGTGATTATATCTTGTTTGTCACTGATGATTCGTCTTTTGATGGATGGATTAAGGATTATTGTTGTTTTTTTTTTCATGCTACACCAAATAGGAACTAATTTACTACTTATTAATGCATGTATAGTGGTAAAAGTGCAGTTGGGGAACAACGTTAAATGCGATGTTATAAGTATTGGTGATGTTAGAAACAGAATGCATGATGGTATTATGTGGACATTAATTGGAGCGAGGCATGTTCCATAGTTGAAAAAGAACCTGATTTCCTTGAGTTCTCTAGATTCAGCTAGGTGTCGATATTTTTCAGAATGTGAAATTCTGAAGGTTATTCGAGGTGTCTTTGTGATAATGAAAGGAATCAAGTACAGTGGCATGTATGAGCTTCAAGGTGAGACAGTGACAAAATTCGCCGTGGAGACGTCGGATGCATCTGGTAAAGAGTTTGAATTGTGGCATATGCGTTTGGGGCACATTAGCGAGAAAAGCCTAAAGGTTCTAAGTGAAAGAAATTTATTGTGTTGTTATATTGTTGACAAATTGAATGTATGCAAGTGTTGTAATTTAGATCAATGGCAGAAAGTGCAGTTTATTATGACTGTCAAAGAAATCACGAAGATTGCAAAATTAATTCACTTGAATGTTTGTAGGCTATCGCGGTTTCCTTCGAGGAAAAGTGTTAGATTTATATTAATAGTTGTTGATGATTACTCGAGGAAGACTCGGGTGTTTATGCTAAGGCACAAGTTTGATGCTTTTGTTAAGATCAAGCAATTGAGAGCTTTGATCGAAAATGAGACTTGTAAGAGGATCAAGCATGTGCAAACTAACATTAATATGGAGTTTTGCTCGAAACTGTTAAATAAATTCTGCATAAAGGAAGGCATAGTGAGACACTACATTAATACTAGTGAACCACAACAAGTTGCAGAGTGGATGAGCATAATATTACTAGAGATGGCCCATAAAATACTCTATAATGTTGGTATGGCTAGAAGATTTCTAGCAGATGTGCTTAGTACAGTGAGTTACTTGATGAATAGATCCCCATCGACTACAATTGAATATTGGACTTCTGAAGAAGTGTGATCAGGTAACGTTGCCGATTATTCTATTATTAGAATATTTGGTTGCCTATGTTATATTTGAGTTAGTGATGGTAAGCTCGATGGAATGGTAAGAAAGTGCATATTCCCATGCTATAAACAAGGCGAGTAGGGTTATTAGTTGTGGTGTCCTGAATTAAATTCACCTATTGTCAGTAGAGAAGTTACATTTGACGAGTTTTCAGTACTTCTGGGTGGGAGTGTTATTAGTAGTGCTTATATGGATCTGAACGATGTTCAGCTTGAGGTGGAGTTGTAATAAAAAAACACTTGAGGTAGTAGGTACTAGCGAAGTAATCGACATAGACGGTACTTATAGAAAGGTGGAGCCTGTAGAGCTAATAGTTACTGTAACTGCTGATATTAACAAGGTACGTGATCGATCTTCTGACAAATATGAATGCAATGGTGGTTTTGCTTGATCTGTGATTGAGGAGGTTGTGTTAGAAAATCCTTGCGGAGTAGTTAAAGGTGCATGTAGAGTTAGTGTTCTGATAAGGTCCAGCGCAGCTTGAACTTGAAAGATGTTTGTGACGTTTGAGCCCATAAGGGGCTATGGGAGAGTAATAGAGAAGTTCGAAATTTTTCAGCGAAGTTCATATTCCAGTCTGAAGCGATTGTGACTTGGCTCCAACATTGAGCCAACGTGAAAATTGTTAAAGATATGTCTTGAATTTGAGCCCGAAAAGGAAAGTTTCCTAATTCAAGTTTCCTATTTTGAATAGATTTTCTAAATTGAATGATTTTCTAGTTGAAGAAGGTTTCCTATTTTGGATCAAATCCTTACATATAAATAAGAAGTTGATGTTTTTTATGAGAAGTATAAAAAATGAGCTTCTACTTGTGAAATACAATATGAAGCAAGAGAGTGTTGAAGCCGATTAAATTTTAACGTAAAATTTGTGTAATTCTTTCATGAGATTGAGAGATTATTTCGTGAAGAATTGTATGGCTAAATGTGGATTATTTGATGTAATTGGGGCTTAAAAAACACTGAGAGTATTTAAGTGACTCGAGTGTGGTTATAATCTCCATTATATCGCTTGTTTTGTAGTGGAATTTCGTGCTGCTCTTCCCGTGAACATATGTCGCTACAACTGAACCATGTAAATTTAGTATTCGATATATTTTCGTATTCTGTCTATTTTATTATTCGATCACTCAATTTCTAATAGAAAGTTTAAAAGGCATTTAATGGATAACTGAGGGTTGTGGACAAATGGAATCTTATTTATACTAATATGAAAATAATAGAGCATGGTAATGATTAGGGGTGCAATTCATCTCGGCTCTTCATGTCCGTGTCATGGCGACATAAATGTGTACTATAAAATAGGTCAACTTGAACACGATATGATTACTTAATTATATGTACCTACTTGACATGAACACGACATGAAAGTTAATTAATTGACATGGCATGATCCATGTAGCACAATTAAATAAAGGGTTCATGACTTGACATAGTCGCATGGCCCTTCATGACACAAAATCAACTCAACGACATGAAACCAACCTGCCAACACGAACATGACTCAAGATTCCCTAAATTTGTCATAAAATCTATCTATACAGTGCAATAATTCATTAACAAAATATCGTTAATTCAAATTAAGAAATATGTTCATAATCAATGAATTATTAGTTGAAGATCTTATTAGAGAATAACATGAAAATAATATTCTTTTTACTAATTGTGTCTAAACGGGTCACATATATCATGACACTACTAATTCATCAATTAAAATATGTTACATAAGTCAATGTTGTGTTTGGTGGGTTGAACACGAATACAATATGATTATTAATTGTGGCTTGTTGGTTGACATTATAGCGTATTGAATCTTGCTAATGGGTGCTCACCAATATAAATCACGCTTGATTCTGAGGTCCTAGGTTCGAGTTGGCTACCATCCCAAATACGTGAATTGAAAAGCAGAGAGGAATTGCCATCAATCGATTTGTTTAACTTAGGCCCATTGGACATCTAGAACGCCTAAGCAGTTTTAGGGAAAATTTACTAAGTGGCATGTGCAAGGTAGTCTAATTGCGCTAACTAGAGATTGAGGTCCATGGATTTGGACGAATTAGCATCCTGCAACGCCCTTTCTGTACCACAACTTCTCGATCAAGCCCTAATTCACATTTAGAGTTTATTTTCCTTAAAAGAGTTTGAAAATTGAATTTTGGCCGATATGCACTCAAGTGAAAAGATGGCATCGCTTTGCATATCAAGTACCCAGTCGGCCCTAGTTTCTCTCTACCTCTTCTCTTCACACAACTTTCTTCTTCAACCACCATGGAGGGGAGGGTTTGAGCTAGATCTCTCCCTCCCCTCCCCCCTTTTTTTTTTTTGGCTATCTTAGTTCTATGTTTCTTTTTATTGCTTTCCTCCCATTTGGGAGCTTTTCTCTTCTGATTTAGTTTAGATCTGGAAGTTTCTCTTTCTCGTTTCCGGGAGCTTCTATCTCGATCTACTCTAAATTTGGGGTTCTTTGCGTTTAGGATTTTAGGGTTTTGCTTCCTTTGAGTTTTGTTGGTGTATAAGTCCAAATTTTGAAGAGGATCAAAGAGCTTAGTGAAAGTTTCGCTCTTACAAGCATCAAATTTGTGGTCGTTCAATCTTTTTTACTCTAAACAGTGATGGTGTTGGGAACGCTGAACCTAGGCGCCCACTGCCAAAAGGCAAAGATGTAGTAACAATTGGAGATCTTGGTGAGTATTCATTACTGAAGATGGATTCGATAATTGGCGGCCGATTTTGATTTGAAAAAGTTATAGATTTGCTTTTTGAGTGTGTGATTCTTAACCTTATTTAATGATTTTTCTTGTTATTTAGAGCTTATTTCATTTTGAAGCTGTTTGGGATTGTCTTGGTTTGCAGTTGGATTGCATTGTATTTCCGTGGAAACGAATGAAATGTTATCTTGACCAACAAATAAAAAATAAAAAGTACCCAATTGTGTGTAAATGTGTATCTTGAAAACATGCTATGCATAATGCACAACATGGAAAGAGACATTGAATGCGCCATGACTAAATGAATTAGAAGTCGAAATCGAATTTGCAAATTCATTTTTTTAAAAAATTTGTGTGGAGTTACGTTTTTAAGTTGAAATTTTTTTAAAGATGCCTTTTATGCAATTTCAGTCAATTTCAAGGAACATGCATAATTACTAGAAGTACTTCGACAGCATAATGACGTATTTTAAGACTAGAAATTATGAGAGCATAAGAACATGTAATTTATTACTATTGAACCCAAAAACAAACAGGCAGCATAATGACTTGCCTTTTATTCTACGGTTCTAAATGAATATTACGACGTTCCAATACGCATTTCAAAATTGAAATCGAGAGGCTCAGCACATGAAGCGTCTACTCATTCCACCGATGTTTGCACGCTTAGGTTTTCTTTGATAAAATTGGAAAGTTTTGAAAACAAAAATTTTAAAAATTGTTTAATAATAGCTGAGATTGGTCACTGAAAATTGTTAAATTCTCGACTGAGAGCATTATTGGACAGTCCTATAAATATAATAGCTGGATTTAGATTATATTACTCCTTTGATCTGTTAAACTAATTAAGTATGTGAATATTTGATTTAATCGAATCATTTAACTTGAATTTATGGTTACAAAAATGCTCAATCTCATTTACTGCTGAGTTTGACACTTAATCATATATAGTCGATAAAGTTGATTAAAGCTTAATCTCATGGTGATAGGATCGCGTCTCCACCAATGGAGAAGACAAGATATGCTCTTCTTCTCCAACAGGGAGGAGACCATACTTAAAGGGTTTTTTCTGACAATGAAAGTAGCGAAGTATCAAGCTGCTAGCAAGTAACTGGGAAATTGCTCTATAATCCTCAAATTAACTTGTCTGATTTCAAATCAAGTTTGAACTTGAGAGTATCTTGTCTAGACGAGCTCGAGCTTGTAAATTGTCAAGTTGAGAGAATCGCGAGCCTAATCAAAATTTAAAGACAACTACATTATCAGAGATTTTTCAAAATCGAGCTTTAGCTCGTTGCTTTATAAACTGATGTAGTAGAGTCAAGCTTGAGTATTTTGATTTTCTAGTCAAGTCGAGATTGAGCAGAAATTTTAATATTTGATCGAACTTGAGTCAAGTTTTGAGTATTGAATATGCGAGTTGAGTTGAGTTTGAACTTATTGTAGAAAAATGACAATAATTCATTGAGAACTTAAATCTATCCGGAATCAACATCTTCCAAAAAACACAATCAATTAATATAAATTAACATCAACAGCAACAACCCACAATATTCTAGCAATATCAGCTGCCAATCCAATAAATGTAGTGCTGAAAATTAAAAACAAAGTAGACAAAACAACCCCACAAATTTTACGTGGAAAATCCAATGCAAGACAAAAACAGAGCTGCTCAAAACTTTCACTAATCATCAAGAATAGCAAGATACATAATAGTTCATCTCTAGTCATATAGCTAATGGCTCAAAACCAACAATATAACAATATATCATCAACATGCGGATTAACAAAACTGTAAGAAAACTTTAATCACTGCTAGAGAAATTGAGCCAAAAACAAGAGAAGGATTTCAATGATAAGAACCATTCACCTTATAAATCTTGATCTTTTTGTGCGAATGCTCATTTTTCTCACTTCACTATCAAAAACATTCCGTCCTCTTTCTCTCTTTTTTTAAGCTTCTCTTCTTCTTCTTCTTTTTTATGGTGAATGGGCCCCCATGAGGTGGACCCTACCCATCAAATGTCCCCCCTCTATCTCACGAGGGAAGTTCCATGATGCTCGCTTTATCTCATAAGAATCAGGTTTCACCATAGGTAAAGTTTTGGTCATTATATGGGATTCATTGTCATTAGTATGGACTTTCTCAAGCAGGAAAAAAATTATTTTTAAATTTCTCTCGAATCCAATGATATTTTACATTAATGTGCTTCGATATAAATTCACTACCGGATTTTTACTAAGGTAGATAGCACTCATGCTATAACAATACAGAACAAATTTTTCTTGCTTCAAACCTAACTTTTGTAGGAATTTCTTCATCCACAAGAGTTCCTTACTGTAATGGCTAGATCCATCACCTAGAGGAAGGATGAATAGGTGTGCTTAAATAAACTTGACTAAAATTACGGAATTGAAACAGTCAATATATGAAATAAAAAGAACAACACAAAATCGGAGCTTTGCGTCTTAAAAAGGAGTGATTGTATGAGATCGTGTGATCTATCATCTGAGAAGTATTACTTGGTGTAACCTCTTATCGATTGATTAGTGAAATCCAGTCAATAAGCTGTTAGTATGGAGAGTGGACGTAGGCTTAATCAAAGCTGAACCACTATAAACTTTATTTGTAAATTTCTCTATCTCTTAACTCTTACTTACAACATTTGAAACTATATTGCGCACGATTTTAGACTTTGTCTTGTCATTCATAAGTTTTATCTTGACTATTTTTATCCGCAATTTTAGTCAAATTTATTAAAATACACCTATTCACCCCCTCTAGGTGATAGTGCTAGCCTCCTCAAAAAACACTATCATCAATCCATTGTCCAATAAAACCAACTGTTTTCTTATTCATCCACTCCCATTAAATATCTTACTTGTTTCCTTAGACTCATCTTCATCAATGGGATCATACATATCTTTACAATACAATATGTGTTCCATATGAGGCTTTCAAATAGAATAATTTGAGGCACTTAACTTAAACACGATGCCACTGGTTTCCTCCTTCAACTTGGCTCTGACCACTTTATTGGGGAGAAAGGGCAACAATTCACTAAGAAGTTAAATCTATCCAATATCCATATCTTTCCCAAAATTGAACCAACTAATATAAAAACCAACCTCAACAACAACCACCCATAATGTTCCAGCAATATTAACCACCAAACCAATAAATACAGTGCTGAAAACTAAAGATGAAGTAGAAAAACAACACCTACAAATTTTATGTGTAAAACCCAATGTGGAAAAAACTATAGAGCCGCTCAAAATTTCCATTAATCATCAAGAATAGTAGGATACCCAATAATTCATCTCTAGTCACACAGCTAGAGGCTCAATGTTAATAATATAGCAATATTTCATCACTACAAATGTGGTCTAACAAAGGAGCAAGAAAACTCTAATCACTGCCGAAGATATTGAGAGACAAATCGGAGAAGGATTTCAACAATTAGAACCGTTCACTTTGTAGATCTTGATCTCAAGAATGACATACTAAAATTTCAGCTGATTTCAATAAGATTTCACCGTCGAATTTGAACTGCCTCTTCTCCTCTAAACTGCTCTCTCTCCCTCTTTTCTTTTTCTACCTGTGCGAACACTCCTTTTTCTCTCCTCACTATTAAGAGTGTTCAATCCTCTTTTTCTTTCATTTCTTGACTTTTATTCTGTCTTAAAATATGGTGCTGTGGGCCCCATGAGCGGACCCAGCCCATCATAACTTGGCACTGTATCGGCTCAGTTCGATGCGAACATGGAAACGGGATACTTGCGAGGTGGCAGCAAGGATGAGGCCGTAGCCATTCCGGAGTTTGATACGGACAAGAAGACGACGAGGCCGTGGCGCGGCGGCGATGGGGACGCAGCCGAGATGGCAGTGCCAAGGTCGTGGCGGCGTCGGCGATGCTGATCGGGCAGCAGCCGCCGTGGAGAGAGAGAGAGAGAGAGAGAGAGAGAGAGAGGTGTTTTTCAAGGGTTTTAATGGAAGACAACTGGAAGCAAATTCTAGAACAGAGAGATTTCTTGGTTTTCTCCCCATGAAAAGGGATCCAATGGTCAACAAATTGGCGCCATTCGTGGATAAAAGTGACTCACTGTCTTGTCTTTCTCTTTCCTTGGTTTCCATCCTCAGTCACTCTCTCTCTCTCCATCTCCAAATGCAGTCTTCAGTGCTTCCCCGTGTTCCCACCACCACCGTCTTCAACCTCCTAACCCTAACACTAACCCTCGCGCTCCTCCCCCTCCCTTCCCTCCCCCTCTCTCTCTGCCGCACCTCCTGCGGCCCCATCCCCGTCGCCTACCCTTTCGCCGTCGAGGACGGCTGCGGCTCCCCGAGCTTCCGCCGCATGCTCTCCTGCAACGCCTCCGACCTCTTCTTCGTCACCCCCTCCGGCGACTACAAGGTCCAGTCCGTCGACTACGCCAAGCGCAAGGTCGTCGTATTCGACCCCGCCATGTCCACCTGCTCCATCCTCCAGCCCCACCACGACTTCGCCCTCACGGATGTGCAGGCCGCACTCATCCCCCCCTCCGACGACACCATCTTCGCCGTCCTCAACTGCTCCGTCGACTCCCCCGTCGCCAACCACTTCAAGTACCTCTGCTCCCCCAACGTCGGCGGCCACTCCTGCGACGAAATGTACGGCGCGTGCGCCTCGTTCCGGATCTTCCGGGCGGCGGCTCCGCAGGGGGGCAACCTGTCGTCGCCGTCGACGCCGACGTCGCCGCCGTGCTGCTTCACGAGGTACGCGACGGTGAGGTTCATGAGCATGAACATGCTGGACTGCACGCACTACACGACGGTGATCGACTCGGGGGGGCTGGAGAAGCCTGGGCCGTTGGACTGGACGTACGGGATCGAGCTGACGTACGCCGTGCCGGAGAGCACAGCGTGCGATCGGTGCAAGCGGTCGGGCGGCACGTGCGGGTTCGACACCGAGTCGGAGGCGATGCTCTGCCTCTGCTCCCCCACCCTCAACGCTACTGTGGAGTGTGGTAAGTGGCAAAACGAAAGATACTGGCTTTTTCATGGTTTTCTCTTTTTTTTATTATAAAAATATATATTTATATTATAATCGCGCTTTAATAAATTTATTTTATTTTCGTGTTTATTGGGGGTTTAAAAAGAAGTTTGCACAAGGACCTGTGTTAATCAATTAAGCAAACGAGAGAACATACAAGATTTTTTGGAGGGTCGTTTCCTACTCATTAGGGATACTAAATTGGAAATATTCAATTTTAAGGTAGTGGTCATGTATAACATAAGACTAATCGGCTTATAAAAAACTGTAAAGATTCTTTACTTATTAATTGAATAGAGATTTAAAGCACCGTGAGCTTGATATTAACATACAAATGCCAATTTTTTTCCTTATAGGCCGTAAAAAAATAGTTAGCTAATGTAATTAGGGTTAATACCATACAAATCTGAAACTAGTTACCACATTTACTCCAAACTATTTTTTGTGTCACAAAAATCTCTCGAACTGGTACGTTCGTGACACATTTACTCCAAATTAATTTTTGTGTCATAAAAAATCTCAAACTGATACGTTTGTGCCACATTTATTTCAAATTAATGCATCTATGTCACATTTACCCATAAATCCAAATTTACCACAATTTGAGATAAATGCGGCACGAGTATACTGGTTTGGGGTAAATGGATAATAAATATACTAATTTGAGATTTTTATGGTACAAAAATTAATTTGAAGTAAATGTGACAACTATGACACTTGCATACCAGTGCTTTTTTTTTTTTGTGGTCATAGCATACCAGTTCAGGAGGTAATTAGTTTGGAGTAAAGTGGCGTGGGCATATTGATTTGGGATTTTTTGTGGTATTAGCCCTATAATTAATTGTCTGACCATCTGTCTCAGTCGATCCTTATATATTCTTGTGACTCATCATAATTATATGGGACGAAGACTGATCAATATGAATTAAATGGATTGATTCGATCCAAATCCATGCCGGGTCATCCAATTCCCACCAATCATGGTTGGACATAGGATGACATAACATTATTCTAACCATCACGATTATAATACAAAATTTAAAGTTGCAACACCACCATGATTGAACTATTCAAAATTTGAATTCGGCTTCTAAGTTGATTGCTTGACCAATTGACATGCATTTGGCTTGCATTTTTTAATTTGGTGTTTCCACTAGTCTCGATGATGCTAAAAAAAAAGAAGCTATTTATTGGGTTCAGCTGCAGGCACTGGGATTGGCTCCGGAGAAAAGCTTGCTCCGACAATATCATTCCATGCAGCCCTATTTATCATTTTAACCTCCATTATTTACACAAATTTGGCGTGACGATTTCTTCTTTTTATTTTTATTTTTTATCTTAAATTTTTTATTTTTTATTTTACTTTTTTTTCTTTGTTTTCTACTGTTTCTAGAGTTCACGTGTGTTTCCCAATGTCTCCACATTCAAATCGCTCCACAACTTCTTTACCAGAAAAAGAGCAACAGCTCGTGAAATCCCTCGAGTCGTTACATGTACTTATGCGTCTGTTGCTCTTACCATTCTGCTTGTTTTCGGGATGGCAAACCTAACCGGATTCGATTCGATTCGATGGTGATGCCGATGTAGTTGGTGAGGCGCCGCCTCGGAGCATCTCGTGCTTTCGACCACCCTTTTCGATCTAACACCGACTCTGCCTCATCTGGGGGTTCGTGGTATCGAGACGCACCTCTTTGCCCGTTTCCGTCAGTCGGCGCCTGCTATTAACGAACAAAATTCAACTTGTGCACCACGTATAACCAAACAAAAGAACCACTTTGGCTATCCTTTCAGTATGCTTGGTAGAAAGGATTTAAGAGAAGGCAAGTGATTTGACCCTATGATCCAACGGCCACCTACCCTTACTGGATTCATTTTGGATCTCTCTATAGCTTCCATTCTTCTCCCTTTTTTAAATCACTAAAACAAGTACAATTTACAAATAGATCCCTTCTTTTGTTTTTTCTTTTCGTTTCTGTCTACTAAACGATAGGAGTCGTCATTTCGTTTCTCTCCGATTACAAATGGATCAAGAGTCGTCATTTCGTTTCACTCTCCTCCCCCATTGGATGAACAATGAATGCGATGGAGAAAATTAGGCCTAATTCCTTAAACAACACTAATTTTAGCTCGAATCTCAATTTTGCTCTAATCTTCTTCTTCTTTTTCTCTCATGCAAAGTCAATTACTTTCAGTTTTTTTGTCTCGTACAAAACCAACTACTAATAGTTGTTACCCAAATTTGACTGCTATCAAGTTTCAGTCCAATGATGCCGTTAAAGATGCGACATGTTATTCCATGTGTACGAAACAACTGAAGGCTGTTGACGGGGAAGGATCGGACACAATTCGAGAACATTCCTTTTCTTCAGATATGGCCAATGGCAAGTTCAAGATTCATTTTCTTTTCTCAGTTTTCGTACACGATTGGATATGACCAATCGCTCGTTCGTGCCTTCATTTGTCCTGGGTAATTCATTTTTTTAGTCCATTTTGATTTTTGTCGCCAAAATACAAATTTGAATGCTCAAGTTTCCTCCTTTTACTTGATTGGAAACTACTCAGATTCCCGCAGCAACGTCGGCAACAATAGCCATGGGTCATTGAGTACATGTGGAACAACACGTTGAATTTTAATGACATCATCGGATAGAAACTTGACAAGAGCTAGATATGGGTACTAACTAAATATTGGTGATTTTTTACGAGACCAAAAAAGCTTAGGTCAAAATTGAGACCCAACGTAAGGTATGTGTTTTTTTACAAGACCAAAAAAAAAAAAAATTTGAGCAAGAATTAAGAACCAAGTTAAAGTTTGTGCTTATTTAGGAAATTAGGTCAAGAAAACTGGGAGTAGGATAAAACCTGAGATATCCATATCCAGAAGGTACAATGAAGATGACAGGCTGAGCTGGGTCTGTTCTCAGTTTCCCCTGTCCACTTGTTGCTTCCCTGATCCCTCCAGAGTCCTCGACCGTTGCATGAATAGTGCCCATCGCAATATCCAAATGTATGATGGAACAGGGACTGACTGTAATTTCGAATACTCAGAGCACTCCAATCACCCTTAAGTTGAATGCGCCCACACGAGATTCATGTAGTTGCATTTACAAAACAAGCGATAGGGCCGAAAAATCAAGGGTCGACATGAGTATCGATGCTATACTATACCTGGGAATTTCATTCAATTGATTCTACATGGTTCCAAGTTTTAAGGAAGTGCTTCAGACCTCTTTAACAAGGACAGGCATGCCGTTTCATGTCGTTTCCTAGGGGACCCATCCTGTTCGAGGCCTAGCTGCACAATATTTGCAATAAAAAAAATTTCCAACCCGACAAAACTTGCATATTTTATGTACATCATTGAACTGCTAGTCTCTGTAGATGATCCAAGAAGACTTCAAAGCTAACATCGTCCGTAAATATAATATCTCCTCCCGGCGCAGGAGCTTCAGAATTGTAAGTTGCAGAAGGATTCAATTTGGCCAGAAGAAAACGAGCCTGCATGGAAATAAAATGGAGATAAAGTTAGCATAATATATTCCACTTAAAACAATCAACAGCCATGGCCAGATAATGATCCATACGAGCTCAAACAGACAGGTGAAGAGAAAATGGCCCTTAAGGTGGAAAAAGTACTACATGCTTTGTGAACACTGTCATATTAAAGGGCTTCATAAACCTGCTTGGTCACGTTATGCAGTGTATTTTCCTATGTTTAGAGCAGTAAAGGGATCTATCTGTAAATCACAACTCCTTCCAATAATAGAGAATATAATTCAATGTAGAAGGACGATTTCCTGTTCATCGATCTTAAAATCAATTCAGGAAACCGAACCATGCATGTCAGTCCCTCGCTAATTGCAAACATTTGAGGATCCACACTATCTGCAGGATCAGCAATCGTCAGTTTATCACTATCTACAGACTACATGCATTAGCAGGCATCATCATCAACCTAGACCAACCGCTCCCTACCCCATGACAAATTGAACACCGGTCCACTGTCCACATACACCACAGATGCCACATTCCATTCCCCATTGATCAGGTAGCTATTCCTATTTTCCTACCACAACGAGTCACGACCCTGGTGAACAGTGAACAATGGCATAATAGTGTACATGAACATAATGGAGCATCTAGGGCTAAAAATACCCTCCAACCATGATCTTCTATGGGGAAACAAGGCAGAAGAATCAGGTGTAAAGAGGTTTAGCTAAATCAAATAATAGCAGACCCTTTATTTAAATGTGGTATAGAAATCTACAGACCTGAGAGCCATGCTGATCACAGACAACCAGACGAGGTACTGGAAACCTTTCCTTAATTATTGTGTCTGCATCATCACAAGGAGCTTGTAGCAATTGAGCAAATGCCTACAATGGTAACGAGCAATTCCAGTGATCAAATACCGACAAATTAGTTAGATTCTTTCATTTTAAGACACAATCGAGTTACTCACTTCTTGCAATTACATCAAATCAAAATCTTTCACATAGACTTGACTGGCCAAACCAGAACATCATTGAAAGAAGAAAACAGAATATGCACTCCGAAAACAGCTGTTTAAGTTCAACACATGAAGAAGCTGGACCACAACATGAACTTGCCAGCCAAGACTAAGAGGCATGGAGAATCACAAGGTTGTTGAACGCTCTGGGAGATGTAATTACTTAAAACCCTTATGATAATACACAATGTGAAAAAATGCTAGTTTTCTAATAGCGCATTCAATTGCTTCCTTACTTAAATCTCAGTTTTTCCACATTTCCACCCAACTACAAGGCTTTAACAAAAATTTTCTTAGACTCCTTCTACCACTGTGATTCATTTTAATGTGGACCATTCAAAACCATGAACTTTCCAACACTTCATGGTCATGTGAAGTCCAAGCATTGAAGATATCTTTCAGAACATACAAAAACATCTCCAAATTGTTGGATCAGCAAGTTCATATGAAGTCTGCAATATCATCAAATTAACCAAAAAATAAAAAACCCTACAAAAGGGTTGGTGGAATCTTAATATGTAAAAAAGATCAGACTTTGAATAGGTGAAGAGCTAAGTCAATGTCCAACTTGATCAAAGAAAAGAAAGAAGCACATCAGTCTACTTCAAAATCAAAATCACATCCTGAATGCACTTACTTGATGCTCAGGCTGGTTATGGTAACCAGCTTTTCGCCATTGAGCGATTGTGGCACCATGAAAAATAACAACAGTGAAATATGAGTCCAGAAGAAGTATCCTATCAGCTGCTATGGCAGCCACATCAAGAAGAGCTGGTTCCGGGCCAGAGTGGAATGAGTATGAAATAAGGGAAGGTTGTATCATTACGACTGAGTTGACAACATTTTCCCGGTTCAAGATCATTCTAAAGTACGCGGTTTCATCAGGACTATTATTGAAGACCTGAAAGCATTATGACCACTTCAATCAAGTATATTTCGCCAGCAAATAATGGAAACCCAGTTAAATGTAGAAAAAAAGACAAATGCTACATTGTACCTGTACAAATTGGGAACGACGCAAATGAAATATAAATTGAGGGAAGATAGAGAGTCGTGGAGAGAGGCTGAAGGTAGAAGGGCTATCCTTCTGGTAGTCTCCAAACCGTGAACACAGTTGTATCAGTGCTCTATCCAACCACCTTACAGGATCAAAGTCAGCCTTGACAACAATGACATAAATTTGGGAAGTGTTAGGTTTTTGTCATATTAAAACTCGTTAAGTTCGAGATAGAATAAACTGTATCAAGAAAGCAATAAACTTCTCAGCAGATTATACAAAACAGGAGACCTATGACAAATTAAGCGAAAATCATATCACACAACCCCTCTCTCAACAAGGCAAATGCACTATAAAAGTAGTGAAAGTAATGATCTTCTTAGATAAGGATGTTTCTTTGTACCACACAGACAAAGGTAGGTAGCCGTAGATGCTTTTACAAAATGCTTCTCTGATAATCTTGCTTCTTTGTGCCAAACATAACATTAAGACTGCTTTGACTTCTGGGAGATAAGAGTAGGAACATCTATTTGTGTAGACTTTCTGGTCAGAGCTTTACCATTAAATGCGATTGGAAATTTACAGAATAAGAGACCAAATATTGAAGGACCAAAAATGTAGCTTTCAAAGCTGGAGTACTTTTCAGACCAAAAAAAAAAGCTGGAGTACTTTATAAAATAATCCATACCAGAACAGAGCTTAATTTATGAATGTGTCCATTTCTGCTTTTAGTTGCCTTTCTTTAGTTTGGTTGTTGGGTGCAGTGTGTACATTTGTTACTTGCCAAAGCTAATTGCTAGATTATTATTATCATTCTTTTTGTGGCTAGCAAATGTTTTTTTTTTTTTTTGGTCCGAAAGTGTTGGTCTGTGGATGCTTTTACAAAATGCTTTTCGGATAATCTTGCCTCTTTGTGCCAAACATTACATTAAGACTGCTTTGACTTCTGGGAGATAAGAGTAGGAACATCTATTTGAGTAGACTTTCTGGTCAGAGCTTTATCATTAAATGCAATTGGAAATTTACAGACTCAGAGACCAAATATACTAAGGGACAAAAAATGTGAGTACTTTATAAAATATTCCATACTGGAACAGAGCTTAATTTATGAACGTGTCCATTTCTGCTTTTAGTTGCCTTTCTTTAGTTCCGTTGTTGGGTGCAGTGTGTACATTCGTTAATTGTCGAAGCTAACTGCTAGATTATTATTATTCTTATTTTGGCCAGCAAATGTTGGTGGATGGGTGGCTAATTAAAAAAACAGATGAATATGCATGTAAAATGGGAGGCTATGGTTGCACATATCTAATAAATAGGAAGCCTACATATAAATTTGGCAGATTGATTGGCTGCCTCCTAGTCCCAAGCTGCTGCTTAGCTAGCATAAGAGATCTTCTATTAAGTAACTCAATGCCCACTGTAACTTACTTCTTAACAGCCAGTATTAGTCAAACTAAAAAACGAATTTCAAATTGAACGCATCTACTTGAAGTTGCAAATTACATTCTAACATCTGTTTTCCTTGCCTCGAGGCTAACTTTTGTACACATGCTGACAATAGGAACGTGCTCTTTCATCACTTAATTAATTTCTTACTCTAGGGCCAAGATCTCGAACTCAGAATAGCACTCACCTCTTATTGTTGATAAAATTGCACTCTTTTATTTTACAATAAGTGCTTCTCATTAGTTAAGACTTGAGTGGTACCCAACTAACAAAGAAAACTAGGAAAAAGCACAAATAACCAATCCTAACAGCTATCATTTCACCATATCGAAAGTCAAAGGTAAGAGAGACAGCAAATGTGGAAAGCGACTAATGCTAGTGCAGATGAGCCCAATAACATAAGAGTATAGCAAACTATAGATATACAAATTGTGAAAATTTCATGTTTGATTACCTCACTTTCCATTTTGAATGAAACTTGGCGTGCCATAACTACAGCTGCTGCTTCTTGGTCAAACCCGGCAATCAAATCCTACAACATTTCATATGAAATTGCCATACTCAATGAGGGAAAGAAACAAAAACCAAATGAAAACTCAGATAGCAAACATATGAATAATTCTCCCAACTACAAACCATTTCGGCTGAAGACTAGTTTATTTTACTGAAGTATCTAGTTTTTGAAGCTCGCGTGATGCAGGAGAATAGTATGAAAAAAAAGCGGACTTTGGAATTGTTAAGAAACGAGAAAGTGTACACTTACTTCTTGACACTTCACTATTTCTTAACAAAAGCATATATCTCACGCAACTAAATTAAATAATCAAATCATCAACATTACAGAATTTAGCTTCAGGAAATAAATGTACAAATGAAGCTACAATGGACAAACTAAACACATGAAAAAGCACCAGTGTGAAACTATAATTTAGTTTATTTGGTTTTTTTATCTATAAAAATATAAATGAATACGAACATTCATTATTCAATGAAACCGCTGACATAGAAGATGACCAAATAAGAGGATAAACACATTTTCTACATAATAGGGGAGAAAACCAATAGATGAATAAAACAGAGCTTGCCTGAATGCTGCCTGGTCCAGCAACCCATCTTCTAGACAGTGTCGTGACTCGAAGTCTCATTTGACCATTATTATGTTGATAGCTACAGTAAAGTATTTACACTAAGTGAAATAACAATAAGTAATTAGTTCTTGCAGAGCGAGAGATTAGAGTTCATACTAAGTTAAAAACTGGAAGTAAAATTGATTGCTTGTTGATTGCATGGTAGCATCTGGGCTTTCTTTCTTAACAATATCAAATATCAAGCACAATGATGTAGCTTTATCGAGGCCACACAACTTCCACGCGGTAGTAGTTCCCTGCCCAATAACAGTGTCCGAGCACAAAGGACCTTTCTGCACAAAAGTTAGAAACAATAAGAGTTCCACTATTACAACAGAAATTCGACAGCTGGAATATCTGCCATACCTTCTCAAGAGAAGCACAAGGACCAATAATGCCTTGAACTTTAATATCCTTAGAGCAATTTATTTCGAAAATACCACTGCAGATAATCAGCCACAGGCAAACAGACTCAGCATCAATTTCTTAACTAGCTGAATGCATAGTAGTGAAATTCAGGATAACCATCTTCAAAGGGAGAAAATAGCAAAGAGCAAATCAAATCACAAGCGCACTGAAAGATAGTCCCTTCCTTTAGTCTCACAACTAAAGAAGGAGAAAAGCAACCAACCCCAAAGTAACCCTTGCATTAGTCTAGGGATCTATCCTTGCTAAAAAAGAAAAGAAAAGAAAAAACACAGATACCGAGCAAAGAGGATGACAGAACTAGAAAGATCAATGGTCCTTCAAGTAACAACTAAGTCTTTCAAGATTATATTTTCTTTTACCTCAAAAAGATTCTTAAACAAGCTATAGTAATCCAACAAAGAAAAAACGTAAGCCAGTTCACCCTATGTTATTAAGCTCTGCCATGCAGTGGAAAGAAACACCAAGAGAGTGCAAATGATATCTCAATATTTGCTTTGTTAAAAAACAAGAGTAACATACTCATAGTAAAAGATAACAAAAGGCAAGATTGAATTACTCAAAAGGAGATGGAATCCTGATATCAAAAGAAATTAACAAAACCATTGAGAAGATGAAGATCACACATTAGGTAGCTACACCTACAGTCCAGGCATCACTGTTAACTTTATCCAGGAATTGTCAACTTTCTCCCCTAAGTAAGGAATTAGCACATTCCCGGCAGCACACCAATTCGTTGTTTATAATTTTCCCCCTTGGTAATTGAGAGAAAAGGCACAACATAGCATTACATTGACCAATGATGTAGGTTGGTAAAATCCACACTGTCAATAATTTCTTATACTTCCGCTGATACACTACAATTCCTCCATACCATGCATCTTAGGTGCATAATCCCCAATCATAGTTAAGCGTCCTATTGAATGCTTAGATTTTTGCACGCATCCCAGATTCGTGTAGATGCTTCATTAACAATTCTTCCTAAGTTATAATTCATACCACATAGTCTTTTAGACCTTTTACAACCTACTTATACGAATATCTCCCTAGTTTGACATTCACTTTTACATTGGTCTCATCAAGCAAAAGAATACAGTTAAAGAAAAGTATGCAACAATAAAGAATGTTCCCATGTTCATCCACCATAGAAAGGAAACAAGACAATTATAATCTTCTTAAAGAAATTACCACACCATCCTAGCCAAAGAAAACTCATACGATAGTTCAATAGCAGCATGATAGAAACTCATATCATACTTCAATGAGAGACAAAATGCTAAGTGTGAAGATGTTAGCACAAATTTTACATTGCAAGAGAACAACCAACAGCAGATTATCATCAAAGATAAGCCAAAAAGTGACCCAAATGAGATCAATGAGCAATACTTTGATGATAGGCCAAGATCATATTCACCCGACTGGAAAACACGTTTAAGGGAGTCCTTAAATACTAAATGACCAAAGCTTTCTGCAAGAACAACAAGTCCCCCAGTTCTTTCTACTGCTACTTTAAGCTCTGCAACTCCTACCTGGAGAAAAGATACCAGAACAAAAATAACATTTCAAATGATGACTCACTGGAAAGAAACTAAAAGAAAAAGCCAGCAGCTAGATCAACAAATTCAAGTTATGACTGGAAGCGGGAAAGACAGACTGCATAGTAGAACTCTGGTTTGGATAAAGACATGTTGCCAATCACCATTGTAATATCATTGTCTGCATAACAAACAGATCAAAGACACGTTTCTCAACTATAAATTCATGGGACCTAGAAAAACTTCAGAAGGAGATATCAAAACCTGTGATAGTCCTGTTGCATTTAGACTATTAAGGGTGCGTTTGAAATCAATTCTTGCCCAGAATTCAACTTCTGGCAAGAATTGATTCTTGCCAGAATCAATTCTGGAAGAGAATGAGAAATTATATTTACCAAACACGCCCTCATTCTACTTTTGCTTTTGGCAAATTTACTAAACGGCGGCTAAAGATTGGCGATCGACAGGGACCGGCGACCGGCGGCAGCTGGTGACCACCCACTGCCTAGTGACCAGCAATTGGCCGGCGACCCGTGACTGGCGATACAAACCCACCGACGGGGACCGGCGGTGGCTGGCAACCGCCCGGCAACCGGCGGCGGCCTATGAACGTGAGAAAGAAAGGAAAAGGAAAATGAGAAGTGAAAATAGAAAAGAATTGATTCCGGCCAGAAGTGATTCTGGCCCTAGAGAATCACTTCTTTACCAAACACAATTCTCATTTAGAAGTAGAAAATTGCTCCAGAAGTAATTCTTTACCAAACGTATTTCTGCTCCAGAAGTAATTCTAGAGCAGAATTAAAAATTCTGGATGGTTATCAAACGCACCATAACTTGAAAGTGAACAGCTCAAAAATCTTGTAGTTTAAGCCCGTTGAATATAAATGTAAGATGAAAAAGGTGAAAGGTAATGCAGAATGAGGACAACAGACAACAAAATCAATTAGCACCTGATCAAGAGCACAAGCAAACAGATCAAGAACATGCCCCTGGTTTACAAGCTGCTTCGAAAGTCCTTCATAGAATTTCACAGCTTTATGATAATGGGGAACAGAATCCTTATCCAGATCTTTGTGCGATCGAATTGGCTCTGATAAACTTTTCGATACAATCTGTAGAGTAAAAAAAAGAATAAGTAAGGAAAGCAACTATTGCAAATACCTCATACACCAAATCAACTGCATGTTTACACTATCTTCTTCACCATATCTTCCATAACAGAGGCAAGAGTATTTACAGAGCTAACTTTTACAAAGAAGAAGAAGAAGAAGGGCTCAACAAAGAAAAAAACAGACTATGTTGCGTCACTTCCATTTTCCACCAGTAAATAACAAAGATCTCTTTCTTACCTGCAGTAAGAGAATTTCACTGGAATGGCAACGAGGGGTTGCACCACAAAAATTGAGTTAACAGACAGAATTTACAACTTTACTATTTTCAAAACACATCAAACTCATGTGATTTTTAAACCAAGAGCCTTAATAATAGAAACCAAGAGTAGTTGATGACTCCTCTGTCACTTCCAATCTTCCAGAGAGTCTGTTCTCTCTATCCAAATTAACCAAACGAAGCAACAGCAATTACATGAACAAGCTTCTTCCAACCTTGTAAATATGCGTGCCTTTCTATCCGAATTACTCTATCTTTATAGTCTTCACTACTGTCCAGCTTAGCTCCATAATTAAATATCAGATTCCAGAGCTTGCTTGTCCATCAACATGAAGGAACAAATTGATCACCACTGTCTTATTTCTCACCCAATTTGGATGGAGTGATTAGGAGCGAATAGAAAGGATTCAGTTAATGACCTCAGGAGAGAAAAGAAAGGAAAGGAAAGGAAAGGAAAGGAAAAGATCTGATTTTATTGTTGTTTGGATGTTTATGAAAAGATAACGGAAACAAAGAGAATTTTAGTCATTTCATGTTTGGTTGAAGAAGAGAAAAGAGTGGAAAGGGATCAAATTACATCCTTATAACTATTTGTCCTCGAACTTCTTCATAGGTAAAATAAATTAAAACAACTTACCAAAGTTACTAATATTATAGTTACTCGTCAAAAAAGATATAGTAGCATAAAAATTTCACTTTATTCAACTGAAAAAAAGACAACAATTAGTACACGCTATCATATTAACGACACAAAACAAATTGAACATAGACGACTATGACCATATCCATATCCAATATTTTCAAATTTTCTCACCTTAACTATTGAGAAAATTGTAACAAGAATTCTCCCCTGGTATTTAATATAATGATCAATATATATTATTATCTAAAACTTGTATTATAGAAGAGTTTTAATTTGTTGGCGACTAAGTGCAGAGTTAATGTTGGTAATGTTAAAGTAGTGAACCAATAAAAATCATGCACTTTGAATGATCAAAGTACCAATTACTTCCACGTGATCTTCTCTAAAAGAAGCACATAATGAAAACAAGTTTTAAATAGCATGTCGTGTTAATGACCCCAAAAAAAATTACTTAAAAAATCAAACAAATGCAGGAGAGTATCGTGACTTATCTGGAAATTGCTTAAAAAATTTGGATGAAGTTTGTGGGAGATGCATTGTTCGTGACAAATAATATAGGATTACGACATGGCAAGTTAAAAGAAGAAATTTATGGAAAAAAAGAAGAAGAAAATAAACAAAAGTGTTTTTAACTTGTTAAAAGGGAATAGATGTTCACAAGTTCTTTTATTTTGCAGACACGATAGAGGGATTATGTGGAAGAGAGAGAACAAGTATTTATACATCTCCCACAATCCATCCAAATCCCTCCAGACTTGGAGTTATTTTCGGGTGTTAGAAAAAATAAAAAAATTTGGGACTATTACCCCTCCGAATTCCTTCTCTCCAAGTACATTGAACTCAATCTCCCCTACCAAACAAGAGATACCTTTTTTAATCTTTTCTCTTTTTCTCTAATCCCTCCAATCACTCCACCCAAATCAGGTGTTGATGAAATAGAGCATTAGAAGTGACTGGAATAGTTTGTATCGTTCTTCAATATGCTCCCCACAAAGTGAAGATTAAGTTTCAAAGGCCTCATACCTTGTTCCAAAATATCTAGAGTCAATCTCTATCACTCATGAAGCAAATTGAGAGATATCTCTTCATAGAGTAATGTTCGCATTGAAGGCTCTGTTTGAAATTACTCTTGTTTAGAACTACTTTTCATTTTAACATTTGAAGTTTGCCTTAATCTTCAATTCTCTACCACCTGCATTTAAAAACCTACACAAATGCATATTTTAAGGTGGTCATTATTTTTTGGACTTTGGCTAGGAAACTAATAAGTATTTTGCTAAAAAAGAGTCTGTTACAAATAGGAACAAAACTTATAGAGCATAGATCAAAAAGAAATTTAAATTTCATAGCTTTCCGTGGAAAGCAACTACTGGAAGATGACCACTTCAGAATACCATCAGAAAATTCTGAGAGCCATTTCTAAAAAATTACAAATTCTTCACTTTCTACTTTGGAGTTTTGGTACACACATAGCATTAGCATTGATGTAAACACTATTCTTCAGCTAGTAGACTCCTTATCTTGTGAATGAATTCTTAAATCAATCAGCATCCCTTTGGTACCTCTTTATACATTAACTTAACTGTAGAAAAATAAAATAAATTCCATTAATCACTGGCTTCGCACTTGAATAGATTCCTTTCTTCTCTGCTCCCCCTGAATTCACAACTTACTCTTCACTGATACTAAAACACTAATTCAGTCTTTGATCATTCCATATCAAAATATTGTGTCAAGAAAATATTGATAAATGCGATGTCTTGAAAGGAATCTTTGGAAGTGCTTTTACATTCATCTACCATAAAAAGCTTTATCGATCAGTACCTCTTAAGAACATCTAGACACCCACTTAAGCATTGTCATCACCCATTTACCATTGTCCATGGCTTAAGCATTTTGTTCTTTGTGTACACTGCTCCAAAAAGCTACGTCTAACCTTGTGTGTACTTTTATAATCCTTGCCCTTCAGTTCTTTTCTCCCTAATCTGTCTTGTATCCTTCTTCCAAAATATGCATATTTCTCCCTCATTCTTTAACAGTAGGATACATCAGGAAGACTGAGATAAAGTATCTCATCAGAATCCTTCCACTGGGATGAGGGAGCAAATCAAGCAACCACAATGTGATGTAAATTACACAAGATACTCTCAACTTGGTAACTTGATATCTTGAAAGTTAGTGGCCATTTTCACCCAAGGTCCAAGGTCATGCTTACATATAGAAGTTCTTTGAAATTACAGTATCAAACTAACCATCTGAACCTACTATAATCAACAGAAGCTAACCTCTTTTCTCTCATTTCCTTTTACAGCTAAACATCTTTATTGATGCATTGAAGCACCTATTCTTATTGGATGAATAGAGGTTTAAAAAAATGCAAAGCCTAGGCCGTTTTTCTTCATTGGATTTGATAACATACGATTTTCATCAGCCAACAATAATGTTCTATGTGGAGCTTCCCTGACATCACAATTATGGAAAGAAGGTAGTTCTCCTTTTTGGCAGGGATATTCTTAACTCACCAAACTAACTATAACACGCTTTCACAATGGTAATCAAGAGTCACGCAATGCTGACACAAAAAGCCAATCCTGATTATCAAAGAGCTACCAGCCAAAGCACTTACAGCACCCTGTCCTTCAGTTGATGGTCCACCAATAAATGCCATAATTCTGGCCCCAGAACCAGGCACACAAGCTCCCAACAGGCCTGCAGCCACACTCAAAGCTGTGCTAGTGCACCTCGTGGCCCGTTGATCAGAAGCCACTGGCCAAGGATCTTTCTGTAACTCGTCTAATACCTATCATCAAGCCAATAAAGCGAAAAATAGCAATTCAACGCCATGATCATCAACTAAACACCAAAACCATACCAATGTCAAGTATGCCAATTCGCAGCTTTTATTACCGAATTGAGTGCAAACTCGCACTCAGACGCAGGCACCAAAAATCTGGCAATGCTCTCAGCATCCAGGCCGTCCCTAACACCTGCAATCACACCTGTGATCGGCTTCGGCTTCTTCAAGAAGAAGCTCATCTGTTCGAGCAACTGCTCCTTATTCACCTCCTTCGACCCCTTAAACACGTATGTCTTTGGGATCTGGCCGAACCCCAATTCGTGGACGTGCACGAGAGTCCCAAAGGTGATCAGTCCGATAAGCGAATTCTCTGGCAGGAGCTCGATAGCCCGCAGCAGCGCGGACTTCAAGAACCCCAACTCCTCCTCAATCAGGCAAGTGTCGACGACGAACATGAACACGGGGGGCACCGAGGAGGGCCGGTCGTCGGGCGAGGCGTACTCGATCGTGGTGTACTGGGGGAAGAGCTCGGCGGGGAGGTTGTCCTCGGAGATGGAGGCGTAGTGGGGAGGGAAGTGGTTGCGCTGGAAGCAGAAGGGGCAGATCCAGATCTTGGCGGCGAAGTCGACGATCGAGAAGGGGTTGAGGACCGACCGGCAGTTGCGGCAGCGGAGGGGGGAGTAGGGGAGGACGGGTATGGAGGGGAAGGGCTTGAGGGGGGTGTATATGGCGGAGACGGGGACGACGCAGCCGGTGGCCTCCTGCCTCGTGCCGGGCACGACGTTCCACGGCATGCGGACGCCGTCTTGGGCCTCCAAATCCAGGAACTCCGTCATCTGGGACGGTGGTCGCCGGCGGTGGCTTTGGGTTGGGGAGTGAGGCGAGAGTGAAGGTAGGAGAAGAGGAGTGTCAGGAGAGAGTGTGGAGATGCCGATCTTGTTTTCTGGTTTGTCGTGGGAACCGGTCTCTGACCTTTCTCTGTAATAACTGATTTGATCCAAAAACTGCATTCTGGTCATCTTTTCTTTTTCTCATGAGCACCCTAGATTTCTAATCATTTATTGGCAAAGTTGCAATAAAAATTTGTAATTGAAATTCTAAAATTTTGTCCAATGAATATACTTCAGTGCTTCCATTAACTCAATCAAATTTGAACTGTTAGGGATATTAGGATATTTACTTAATTCTGTATGTCTCTCAGGATTATGCATACATTTCATTTGATAGTGCATATCATTAATTGATTATATTTGGTGTTATGTTTATCATATTAGTATATTCCTTAAATGATCATCTAATAAAACCTAAAATCGACTCCATGTAATCTTTTCTATGGACATTGAAATATACACAAATTCCATATTAGATGGAAAATATTGACTTAATATTTTTCTGATAATTTTGACACACCATGGCGCTTTAAAAAAATTAAACAAAATTAAATAAACTTGTAAAAGGAAAATTGTATTATATTATTTAATAAAAGTCAATATATATATAAACACACACATTAAGTAATCAACAACCCTAAAGCCCTAAAGACCAATTTACCCTTTTATACCTCTAATGCTCCCCTTCAAGCCGGAGCATAGATATTAATCAAGCCCAATTTGTTACAAATATATTCTATCCTCCCATTACCCAAAGGTTTATTAAAGATGTTTGCAAGTTGTTTACCGGTCCTAATATGACTAGGAAGAATCACTTTACTCTACAGCTTCTCTCAAATAAAATGACAGCCAATCTCAATGTGTTTTGTTTTCTCATAAAACACAGGGTTGAAAGTTATATGTATTGCTGCCTTATTATCACATCATATAAACATAGAAACTGAAATTTTAAAGCCCAACTCAATCAATAGCTATTGAATCTACACTGATTCACATGTCACTTATGCCATCACTCTATATTTTGATTCAGCACTCAAGCAGACAATAACACTCTGTTTCTTACTCTTCCATAACACCATATTTTCTCCAACCAATGTACGATAGCCAGTGGTTGATCTCCTATCATTTGGAGACCTTGTCCAATCAACATAAGAGAATCCTTCAACTCTACTATGACCATGATTTTGGTAAACAATTCCTTTCCCTAGAGTCTTCTTCAAGTACCTCAAAATCCAAATAATTGCATCCCAATGAGATGTACGAGGGGGAAGATAGAAACTGGCTTACCACACTAATTGAAAAGGCAATGTCTAGTTGAGTAACTGTGAGATAATTCAACTTGCCTACAAGACTTCTATATCTCTCAAGATTATCAAGAATCTCTCCTCCCTCAGCAATCAATTTAACTCTTTGTTTCATAGGTGAATCAAGAGGCTTCAATCCCAACATGTTTGTTATAGCAAATCTAGGACATACTTTTGTTGTGCCACAACAATACCTTTTTGTAGTTGTGCCACATCAATTCCTAGGAATACTTCAACTTTCCCAAGTTCTTAGTTTGAAACTGTTACTAAAGATAGAGATTTAGTTCAGTTATACCAACCAAGTCATCTCATGTGATGATAATATCATCAAGATACACAATGGCTATGTTTGGTTGGACTTTTGGGAACAACCTTTGGAAAAATGCAAAGGACTTTAAGTTAAAGGAGTTTTTCGAAATGCAAATTGTGTTTGTTAAATTGTAACTTAAAAGTCCATTGTAAAGCAACCTCACTTGTCAGTAATAACTAAAAGTTGGTCATTTTTTGTGTGTAAACATATATCCTTAAAGGGAGGTGATAGGGTAAGTACACCAAACCAAAGTTTCGAAGCTCTGTTCGGGTGAAGGAAAGAAAAGAGACTAGCAAAACTCAAAGCACATATAAAATATTAAGGCCCAAAAAGCTCAAGCCCAGCCAATTGGCCTTAGCCCATCTTCATTTTCCATTCTCTAGATGGGTGCTCGTGAAGTGAAGAGGTGGAATAAACAAGAAAAAGAAGAGGAGAGGAAGCTCGACCAAGAGAGAGAAGAGAAAAAAGGGAAAAGAGCGAATCCTTCGTGCGTCTTCAATTTGAAGCTAAATCAACACCGTTTCGCAATGCTGAGTAAGTAATTGAAGCCTCGAATCGTCTTATCGAAGTAATATCCAAAAATTATAGCTTAATTCGAAGTTTAGTTAAGTTTGAGCTGTGAGGTTCAATTAATGAGTCGTTTGACTGCGTATACGTATAGAAATGGAAGATTATGGTGTTTTGGAGCCATGCAAGTTGACGAAACTCGAATTGGACTTATGGTTTGCCCAAAGCAAAATTTCAAAGTTGGCCGCACGTGATGAACAGTGAGCGATCAGAAGCTTTTATACCAATTTTTGTCATTTTCAGACCAATTTTGGATAAGCTAAGTTAGGGGTTTTGTAGTATATTGAAAGACCTTTCTATGGATCGTAAGTTTGGTTGGAATGAAGCTCAGTGGAAGAAGTTATGGCGCGAATAAGTTCATTACGCAAGTTGTGCATTGCAGACTGGACGATAGCATTTTACTTAGTTTTGACATCAATTCTCGTTTAATTGATAGGGTTACAAGGTTGTCGATATGTTTAGCTATATTGTTTGATTGTAAGCATTTTTCAGGTGAGTGGTACTATTTCTTCCATGAACTTACAAATTCATATCTTGGAAATGGCAAAGTTTTAATATAGTATGAGTTATTAATGAGCATGTTTCTTGTATAAATGTGGATCGAACTTTTACCACCTCTTTAGTAATGTGAAAAGGCATTTGAAATCTTATAAATTAGTTTGAAATAGCATTTGTGAATGTTTTGAGTAAATGATTTGTGAAGAGTATTGCCAAAAGCTATTCATAATGATTGTGAAAGGTTTTATGAATTTCATTCTATAGTTATGTGATTTAGTTTGTAAATCAATTTATGAAATGGCTATCTGATGTTGATTGTGGGTTGTTGGAGGTAGATGTTGGTTGTTATTGCTCATATCGTTATGATGAGAACCCATTGAGAGGGAAGTATGCATATTGTTAGGACGTTACGTCCTTCTAGGTCGAACTGCCGGCTGATATAGGTGGTAAACCTAGCCAAGGGAAGTAAACTTAGTCATCTTTGTCATGGCGTTAAATGTGACCATAGTTTAACGATGAACATTAGATTGGTCGATGGAATGAACCATTGACAAATGTTTTGATTAAGATTAATCAATTGAATAGACCATTGATTGTTGATATCGTTGAATGAACTTATACATAAAAGATTTTGTTGGAAATTTATCTTTCACTTTTGATATGTTACATATATTGTACTTATGGATTTGAAAATTTAGGAGATTTGATGATGTCATGTTATATAGTTGCATAGTGATTGTTTGATCCGCTTAGAAAAAATGTATCACTCACTAAGCCGTGGTAGCTTGCTCCTCTCATCGTACTTGCTTTTTAGGTTCTTCAACGAACTGCAAGTAAGACGTGAGCGTTTCGTTAACAGGAGAATTTTTTGATAGCGGGGATTTTTGGGTATGGATTGTATATAGCTATAGTGAATTTTTTAGTTCATGGTTGTTGGATACATGTATATACTTTTTTATGGTTCATTATAGAAAAATTATGATATTGTAATCATGCGACCTTTTGATCAAATATATACATATATATGTATGTATTTATTATGATATCAGGTTGGGTTTTGATTACAGTTAAGGTTGCGTCATTTGGTTAAAAGGACAGCCATGTTATTACTCTTGTTCTTGTTGAATTGGGATATGACATTTGTTAGTATCAGAGCATATGTTTTGATCTTTCTAAGTATAGAAATGAGACGTTGTGAGATTGTATGATAGATTCTAATGCATTAGTTGTTAAGACATTAAGGTTATGTTTCATTTTTGGAACCAGGTAATCATGAGTTCTGACTCAAAGTCGCTTGCCTCCCTTCTCAGAAATAATAAGGGCAAGTGAGCCATTACCCACGATGCCTAGAACAAGTCTCAAAGTTCTCAAGGCACAGCTTCAACAAGGAGATAAGATCATTGCAATGATACAACTTCAAACTCACAGGAGCCAAGAGATGTGCACCAATAGCCAATTACCCAAAATGATATATCTGGAGCTTGCCAAAAATGATAAATCTAGAGCTTGCCAAGTGGTGCTCGATTTCCATTGTCAATTGAAAGAAATGGGCACATCTGGAGCTTTTGGAACAAGAGATAATATAGACTGCACCATTGCTCATCTCATAAAAGCAAAAATACCTACCTATGATAGGAAAGCTAATCCTCTCACGACCAAGCGGTGTATTAAAAAAATGGAGGGGATCTTCGGAGTTGAAAGAGTTCCCGAGGATTGGAAGGTTGACTTTGCCACTCAATATCCGAAGGGTGAAGCTAAGTATTGGTGGGAGGGAATGAGTCCCGCTGTTAGGGTAGGGATGTTATTATATCTTGCAAGGACTTTACGGAGGCTTTTGAAGCCCAATTCTTTCCACAATCATTTCAAGCGAAGATGAAGGGCGATTTTATACATATATCCCAAGGTGACTTTACCATTTTGGAGTATATAGACCACTTTAACTATTTGAGTAGATTTGCGGAGCATTTTATGGCTGATGAGAAGGAGAAAGCTAAACACTTCCAAATGGGACTTTGGCTTGAGATTTGTACCACACTCGCACCTCTTCTACTAACAACTTATAAAAACGTGCTGGAATGAGCGATCAAGGTTGAACAAGGGATCTTAGAGTGCGAGACACAGGTTGCCTTTCAGCATAAGAGGCCGAAGTTCGCTAATTTCCAAGAAAGTCATGCAAGTGGTAGCAATAAGCGAAGAGACATTAGCCGGCCTAGAAAGGTGAAGAGTCGAATTGTGACGCACCAGTTATGTCCGTCGCTACATGGTTCTAACTTTTTCGATCGTTATATCGCAAACGGAAGCAGTACAAAGTAATATAAAACACACCATGCTTCATTATATTATGCTTTGTATTTATACAAGATACTTCTAGTGGTCTCCCAAGACTGTACAACCAAAAGTTGGGATGGGTTAGAGCTACGGCTACTTCAAAAGACTACTACACCAAGCCATACTATAGTTGTATGGCGAACCCTCGTTTTGGAAACTGAGAGGTTCGTCAAAGTTCCTAAGGGGCCCTGTAAGTACTCTATCCACATTCAGGTGCCAAGCGGTGTAGACATGAGGTACTCGCTCCCCATACCCAACATCAACCCATATGATAGCCTTAGTTCTAGTAAATGTAACATCAGACTCGACATCAACCACATCCTTGGCGAAGAAATCAACATTAGTGGGTACTCTAAAACGTGGTGGCAAAGGAGTCTCCATTCTATCGACTTGAAAATGAAGGAATGAGCTATAATTGCCCAATAAATGAAATCTCCAGTTCTAAATTAGGAAATTTGCTCCTTCGCTCAACTTGGTACAAAATAGACCTCCACAGATATGTCGATGGCAAATCAATAGTAATCGTATGAGAGACTAGTTGCTATATGCATGTGAACAACAATTTATCATAATGCATCGGTACCATTCAATAATATATTTGTAAAGCCAATGATGCATAAATGAAAGCATGCAAAGAGGTTTGTTATCTCGAACTCTCCTGAGGCATCTCGACACATGGGGCATTTTGACACACGAGGCATCTCACTCCGAGGTGTCCCGACATATAGGGCATTTCGACTCCTGAGGCATCTCGAAACTCTTCCCAAGGCATCCCAAAACTCTTCCCACCATTGTCTGAACGACAGAAATTGTTCATTATACTTATCACATAAATGGTAGCATCACAATACACACCAATGTCCGATTTATTAATTTCCTTTAGTGTTGGTCATGACTCATGACCCGTGGCATAATGGATAGCCCAGGGTGCGACGTATGGACGATCGATGAATGGTATAAGGACGATGCAAGAACGATGCATGACATGTGCATAAACGGTGCATGGACAATCAATAGATGATGCATGGACAATACATGGTTGATACATGAATGGGTCAAACTTGGGCAATGCACGACAAGCGTGCACAGTGCAGGACCAAGGGTGCTTGAGTCGTGCCTGGCATAGGGCCGGGGGTGCTCGGGCTGTGCTTGGTGTAGCGCTTGGTGCATGCTCGGGGTTCGCTTGGGCAGACTTGCTCACATGAAAAAAAAAAACATCACACGCAAAGCAACCAAGTCCAAAGTAAAGCAATGATTCTCCTAGCTCAGTGCCTAGAGTTTTCACTTATCTTGGGAACACGGAGCGGCTTGGGTGGCTTTAAGTGGAGAAGGAAGAGGAGCCTTTGCTTGCTTTTAAAACAAGAGTGGTGGGAAGTGGTGGTGTTAGTCATGACAGGTGAGGCCTATTTATACTACTCCCCCTTGACCTATCATAAATGGCTCTCATCATGAAGAGGATAAGTGGTCCAATCATATTCTCCCATATTACCTAGGCTAGTAGAAGGAGGTGGCACTCTAGCCTTGATTATGTGTCATATAATAGCACACTTACTTGGTCATCAAAGCGCCAAGTGGCCTACTAACGATGATATTTCAAGATTTGCTAATCATTAGCCTTGGATTGCCATAATTAAGTCTAAGAAACAAGTGGCCCAATAGACTTCTTTGGGGGTGTCCCTAGTATAATGATTATATGACAAATGGTTTACTTACTTATTAAGCAAGAGGGGTGTGTCATGACCCAAAACATTCTCGTGTAAACCGAGCCGTGAACTATCTAGTGACCAGGCCACGATCCAGGGTGACTAGGCACACAACCGAGCCGTGATCCAGGATGACCAGGCATACAACTAGGCAACAACTCCTCATGAACGGGAAACGGTGCAGTATGATGTACAAGCACGATCCTTCATGTATCGACCCTCGGTCATGACCCAAGGACATGATCACGATCCATCATGGGATTAGGCCACGATCCATCTTGGACGGTGTACTGACCGGGCCACAGATCAGGCCACTGACCAGGCCACAGGCCAAGCAGGATAAGTCGTTGGCCAAGCCACACCTAGTGTTGACCAGGCCACTGATCGACCGCAGCCAGGTGCGAGGCATAACGCACGGCACGAGATAAAATCTTCGGATGTCATATGCATAGTCATGATTATGCCTCAAGATTTGGTCATGATTATTCCTCAAGATTTGATCATGGTGAAGCATAGGATTAACCTAAGCTTGAAGTGGTCCAATGAAGATGTTTAAAATGGCCCTTCATTAATTAGCTAGAATCAAATTAGATGATGCAAATAATGATGTATATGAACAAGCTTCTAAAGTAAGCTACGAAAAGCTTCTTCCTTAAGCTAAAGAGAGAAACTTCTACACCAAGCTAGAGAGTGACTTATTCCATAAGCTAGACACGAAAATATCTGGATGTCACACAAACTATTTATGGCCCTTGCACTACTTGTGGGAAACATCATAGCGGTAAGTGTTATTGAAAGACGGGAGTTTGCTTTCTATGTGGAAAGATGGGATACATGTGTCAGAATTGTCCTATGTAGAGGGATACTCTAATGGGTAATGGATTATGTTTTGTATGTGGATAGCCTGGACATTTAGCTCGTACTTGTTCCATGAGGAAGGATCTGCCTTTAGTTGGTAGACCATAGGAAAATCAGTAAAGGTAGAGGGCGACTGGAAATGTTTTTGCAATGACGGAAGCAGATGTAGTGGCATCTAACATAGTTGTTGTCAGTAATATTTTTATTGCCTCGCAATATGCTTATGTGTTGTTCGACCCCGGTGCTACGCATTCCTTCATTTCATCTGAATTCGCAAAGAAACTTGATGTGTTGCTTGAACCTCTTGAGTGTGAATTGCATGTTGATACTCCTACTGGTGATTTCCTAATTGCTGATTGTGTGTTTAAGAGATGTGTACTTCAAATTGCTAATGTTGAAATGCCTAGAGATTTGATGGTGTTAGATATACTGGATTTTGATGTTATTTTAAGGATGAATTGGTTATCAACATATCATGCTACTATTGATTACTATTCCAAGAAAATTGTATTTCGACTTCCAAATTAGCTCGAATTCTCTTTTTTGGGAAGTTGTAAAGACACTTTTCCAAATTTGATTTTAGCTTTGCAAGCAATAAGGCTTTTGAGTAAGGGTTGTTGTAGTTACCTGACTTGTGTAAAAGACACTAGTAAGGAAGTTGTAAAGGTAGAAAATGTTCATGTTGTTAGAGAATTCCCCAATGTATTTCCTGATGATTTACCTGGTTTGCTTCCTAATAGAGAGATTGAATTTTGTATTGACTTGATGCCTAGTACAACACCTATCTCGAAAGCACCATATCAGACGGCACCATCTAAATTGAAAGAATTGAAAACACAGTTACAGGAGTTGTTGGATAAAGGTTTTATTAGACCCAGTGTTTCACCCTAGGGAGCTCCAGTTCTATTTGTAAAAAAAAAAATACGGTAGCATGAGGCTTTGCATAGATTACTGAGAAGTTAAAAAGGTGACAATAAAAAACAAATATCCTTTGCCTCGAATTGATAATCTAATTGATCAACTTCAAGGAGCTCAAATATTCTCTAAGATCGACCTTCGTTCTAATATCATCAGTTGAAGATAAAAGCAGATGATGTACCTAAAATTGCTTTCTGAACAAGGTATAGGCATTATGAATTTTTTGTTATGCCTTTTGGGTTAATGAATGCACTTGCTGCTTTCATGAATTTGATTAACAAGGTGTTTAGGCAATATCTTGACAAATTTGTTGTGGTTTTCATTGATGATATTTGGTGTATTTAAAGTGTTTAGAGGAACACGACCAACACCTGAGATTTTGTCACGACCTAAATTTCGCTAAATCTAGGCTAATGGATTACTAAGTCAATTAAATGAATTAACTAACCTAGGTCGAGCTCTTCCAAGCTCTATCAAATCACAACTTAGGTTCATTCTAATTATCACTCAAAATATGTTTAAATTGGAGTCGCCACTAGTCATTTTTGGTAGGTTGACTAGATACCTAAGTAAAACATTGGGAGAACAATGTTTTATTTCTACGAACCAAAGAAACTAAGTTCGCACACTTGATTATGGTAGATATTATCTAGCGCCCTTTCGGTACCTTTCATTTTTTATGAAAAATGTTTGATAGGCAATTTGATTAAGTTTTAACCTAAAGCACTAAGCATACTCGGGTACGCATCCAATGAAATAAACACCCAAGAATCAAGTGATAAAATGGCAAGGAGCATGCACCAAACAATTTATTCTCTCGTTTTGGTTTTCACTTTTTTAAGAGAACTAACCTATATGAAATGCATGAAATTAATCTAAAGGCAATAATATGGCTAATTATGCAACTATTTTCATAAATGAAATGGCATCAAGTTCAACTAACTACATGACTACCCCTAAATAGCATGCAATTAATATAACTAAGCTAACATGCAAACTACATGATTAATTGATTTAATCTAGACTAATGTATGCACCTACATGGTATATTAATTAAATGACATGCAAACTATATGACATGTTAATTAAACAACCTAACTCTAGTAATGGGTAAATGCAATTAACCTAGCATGCAATTCTAATTAAATCACCACAACTATATGGCATGCATTAATGACATGGCAAAACATAAGCTAGATTACATGTATATGACGTGGCAATAATGATATATATTTTTTATGATTTTAGAAATTATATTTCTATGAAATTAAACTATCTAGAAAAATGCATTATCTAATCTAAATTAGGAATTAAAACTATCTTAATCCTAATTTAAAATAAAAATCTATTCTAGGCTTCTAGAAACTAACCTACGAGATAACATCCTATCTAGAAATCCTATCTTAAAATTCTAACCGAGATAATCTAAATATTCTATCCTATTTAACTATGAAAGTTATCTAAAAATCCTATTCTATCCTAGGAACTTAGACAAAAAATATCTAAAATTTTTCTGAAAATTCTGAATTATGAATGCAATTTTTCCCTAACAATGCAACCTAATCTATATGATTTTTTTTTAGAATTTTTAATCATGCAAGTACAAGAGATAATATCCACCCATCAAATAAGTTCGAATAAGGAAGGTAAATAAAATCAACTTGATATTTTGCTATTTTAAATTCAATAATTAATCTAAAGGCTCATAGATTAATTTATCAAATTTAAACTTGCAGTGGTAAATAATTCATCTAAGGGTAAATAATTACACTTGGAGATAATGTTAGATGATGCTTCAACCAAAATACGCAAATTTAAAATACCAAGTCCATTAGGATGTGGGATGTTACCTTTTTCGAATAGACTTTCCTAATTCGAACTCGGAAAATCAGATCGGAATCGAACCTTCGAGCTTCTTGGATCACGGATGGCAAGGGGGCTACTGCAGCCACTGTTGGCTGGGCTCATCAGTGGGGCTCGGGTACGGTTGGATTCACCAGTTGGCTGCTCAGCTTCTCTCAAGGCTTGCTGGTTCGTGGAACATGGCTTGACAAAACGCCGAACACCTGGCGAGCTTCAATCTTCATGGCTTTGATTAATGACTAGGGGGTTGCTATGGTGCCAGATCAGGGACTGGAGGGGCACGTCTGGGACATCATCAAACCACTGTGGTTGAGAGCAACCAAGAAAATAGAGCCACTTGCTTGGTTTCTGGGCTTGTCTTAGGCAGGGAGGCTGGTCGCCGAGCCTCCTTCTTCAGCTCAGATTTCTGTGATGAAGGGCTCCTAGTCTTCAACAACTAGGATATGCCTAGTACCACCTAATGGGTCGCTAAAGGGGGTGCATGGTAACCATTATGGAGTAGAATTTCTACTCTAAAATGACTTCTGGAGTAGAAATGCGTTTGTTAACGCATTTTCACTATTCTACTTCTGGAGTACTTTTTTCACTTTTAAAGTAGAAACGCATTTGTTAAAACTACTTTTTTTTGCTCCAGAATAAGTTTTCTACTCTAGAATGAGTTTTGCACCTTAAAAGAGAAGTAATTTTTTTTTACTTCTTTGGAAAAAGAATGACTTTTGGCTTCTCTTTTGGACCACCTAAACTTTTTGCATTTGTATCAATTCAGTCTATTTGGTTGACCGGCGCTGACATGACATGGCATGCCTATCGGCCAAAATATTATTTTAATATTTTCGAAAATTTTATTTTTTATTTTTTCCTACTTGCTAAGAAGTGTGGCCAGCAAGGGCAAAGTGAAATGCTAGAAATCTTCGAAAATGTGCAAATGCGTCGGCCAAAGAAGTAATTTTTTTTTACTTCTCTCTTCCAAAAAGAGTTCTGGACCACCTAAGTATTTTGTATTTGTACCAATTCAGTCCATTTGGCCGGCCGACGCTGATGTGACATGGCTCGTCGGCTGGCCAAAATAATAATATTTT
>BCNH02000004.1:13200191-13223389 GCA_001662345.2 Metrosideros polymorpha var. glaberrima | reverse complement strand
GAAATAAAAATTAATTACAAAACTCTAAAAAAAATTAAAATATTATTATTTCTCTTCCAGAAGTAAAAATTTTCTCTTGTTTACTAAACACATTTCTACTCCAGAAATCTATTTCTAGAGTAGAAGTAGAAAAATGAACTTCTGGCCAGAAGTTAATTTCTGGAAGAGAATGGTTACCATTCACCTAGGGAAAAGGCCAAGCTGACAGGTGGCGCGGTGGCCAAGAAGAGTGCTCAGTCGAGTACACACACACACACACACACACACACACACACACACACTCTCTCTCTCTCTCTCTCTCTCTCTAGATGCGTGAGTTATTATTTTCGGACCCCTAATTCTTAAGCATAAGGGGGTTTAACTAGACAAGCTCAAGGTTTTTCAATTTTTGGTATTTACGGATTAGTCCCTAAACTTTTGAATATATGCAAATTGACCTCAAGGGACAAAATTCTGTTCAATTTAGCCCTTCTAGCATTCGGCCAGCCTATTAGATGGGCTGAGCCGAATGTTAGTCCCCCTATGGGCTTAATTTAGGCCTTTTCTAATTAAATATTGGACTTTTATAATTAAAAGGCCTATTTCCCTAATTATAATTTAAGTGGGCTGATTTAAGCTTGAATTCACCCCTAAGGCCCTCTAAATTTCGGCCGCTACTCCCCTTAACCTTGGCCGAATTTCTGAATGGGTTCTAGCCCAGTCCGCAAGTCCTTTTTTCAGTCCAATTTCATCACCCAGTCTAATTTAAATGCAAATGCATGAATATGTGAATGTAGAAAATTAAACCAAAACTAAATAATACCTAGATAAAAATGATTTAAATATTTTTTGTAGGGGCCAAGGTTGGTCCCTATTTTTTATGCAAATAAATTATAAATTAATATTAAATTGGGGGTCAAAATTTAGTTGTCAACAGGTTTGTCTTGCAAACTTTGTGTGAAAAGAAGTTGTATGCGAAATTCAGTAAATGTGACTTTTGGTTTGACCATATAGAGGTTTTTAGGCCATGTAATCTCGAAGGATGGCATCTTAGTTGATCCGAAGAAAGTTGAAATAGTGACTCAATGGAATCGCCCTACCAATGTCGCAAAAGTGAGAAGTTTTCTTGGGCTAGCTGGCTATTACAGGCGATTTGTGGAGGGATTCTCCAAGATTGCTGGTCCACTCACTCGTCTAACTCAGAAGGAAGTTAAGTTCGTATGGTCAGAGTAATGTGAGCATAGTTTCCAAGAATTGAATAGGCGATTAGTGTCAAGACCTATATTAACCTTACCTTCAGCAACTGGTGGCTTCACCATCTATTGTGATGCATCTAAGAAGGTTTATGTTGTATTTTTATGCAAGATGGTAAAGTCGTAGCCTATGCCTCTAGGCAATTGAAGACACATGAGAAGAATTATCCTACTCATGATCTGGAGTTAGCAATGGTTGTTTTTGCTTTGAAAATATGGCGACATTACTTGTATGGTGAAAAATGCAAAGTTTTAATGATCATAAGAGTTTGAAGTATATCTTTACTCAGAAAGAATTGAACATGAGGTAGAGGAGATGGCTAGAACTCTTGAAAGATTATAACATGTTTATCAATTACCATCTAAGTAAGGAAAATGTAGTAGCGGATGTCTTAAGTCGTAAATTATCTGGAATCATGGTAGCATTGATCACTTCTCAGAAGCCTATTCTCGAGGATATGAGGAAACTGGACCTGGAGGTATTGGTACATCAGCTCGGTGCTCGATTAGGTAATCTTCAAGTACAACCAATGTTGATTGATAGAATTAAGGCTAAACAGAGTGAGGATCCTCAGTTGGGAAAGATTAGAAAAAGTGTAGAAGCTGGAAGACAAGAGGACTTCAATATCCATGTATATGGGTTGTTGAGGTATCATGGTCGACTATATGTTCCCAATGATTTGCAATTGAAAAGGGAGATATTGCAGAAAGCTCATAGCACCAGATTCTCAATTCATCTGAGAAGTACTAAGATATATAAGGATTTAAGAGGAAACATCTGGTGGATCAACATGAAGAAAGATATTGTGAAGTTCGCCAATCAATGTCTAGTTTGCCAACAAGTGAAAGTTGAACATCAGAAACTAGGTGGACAGCTACACCCACTCGAGATAATTAAATGGAAGTGGGAGCATATTACTATGGACTTCATCGTCGGTTTACTAAGGACGTCAAGTGGTAAGAATGCTATATTGGTGATTGTCAATTGATTGACAAAATCTGCACACTTTTTGTCATATCGATTTCGCCTTTCCTTAGAAGACATGGCAAAGTGGTACGTTAATGAGATAGTGAAGCTTCATGAGGTTCCAGTGAGCTTTGTTTCTGACATGGATCCTAGATTTGTGTCTAACTTTTGGAGGAGTTTACAGGCAACGTTGGGTACTAAACTCAACTTCAGTACGGCTTTTCATCCGCAGACAAATGGACAGTCAAAGAGAACAATTCAGACATTAGAGGATATGTTGAGGTCCTGTATTATTGACTTTGGTAATTCGTGGAACGAACACCTACACTTGGTGGAGTTTTCTTATAATAACAGCTATCATTTCAGCATTAAGATGGCTTCTTTTGAAGCTTTGTATGGTCGAAAATGTAGAACACCTGTTTGTTGGGACGATGTTGGTGAGAAAAGACTAACCGGCCCCGAGTTCATACAACAGTTTGAAGAGAAAGTCAAGTTAATTCAAGAACATTTGAAAATAGTACAAAGTTGTTAGAAAAGCTACGCAGACCTTAAAAAGCACAAGGTAAAGTTCAATGTAGGAGATCATGTATTTATGAAGGTTTCATCTATGAAGGGCGTTATGAGATTTGGCACTTGCGACAAGTTGGGTCCAAGATACGTAGGACCATTCTTGATATTAGAGAAGATTGGTAAAGTTGCTTATAAACTGGCTTTGCCACTAGTGTTATGAGGGGTGCATAATATGTTCCATGTGTCTTATTGCGAAGATACATGCTAACCACGTACTGGATTTTGCACCTTTGAGGTTAAGTGATAACCTAACGTATGAGGAGTAGCCCATTTGCATCGTCAATAGGAAAAATCAAGTGTTACGACAATGTACCATCCCTTACGTGAAGATTCAATGGCAAAACCACACCGAGATGGAGGCTACTTAGGAGCTTGAGGAAAAGGCACGATGCAAATATCCTCGCTTGTTTGATGAATGAGGTATATCTAAATTTTGAGGACGAAAATTTTATAAAGAGGGTATATTGTAATATTAAGGCCCAAAAAGCCCAAGCCCAAGCCCAGCCAATTAGGAGGTGAATAGTAACCATTTTATTCCAGAAATTAACTTTTGGCCAGAAGTTGATTTTTTAACTTCTACTCCAGAAGTTGATTTTTGAAGTAGAAATGCGTTTGGTAAAACATGATAACTTTTCTCATTCTGGAGTAGAAATGAGTTTGGTAAAATAGGATACCAATTCTCATTCTGGAGTAGTTTTTCTCATTCCGGAGTAGAAATGTGTTTGCTAATGGCGCATCAACTCCTGATCCGCACCAAATGTTTTCCGAACACTTTTGCCAAAAATTATTCATATTAACATACCATCATTAAAAAAAACTCATTCATATATAATGCATTAAATTCAAGGCAAATGTAATGCCGAAAGGTAACAGAAAATCGGAATTAAAACGCGAAATTACGAAAACACCACCGAAATAGAAAAAATGACTACAAAACCCAACAAAACGACTCCGAACACTAAAAAAATGACGTTGGTCACAACATTGCGGTGAGTTTTGACCAGTGGCCCGCTTCCATGCAGCCAACCAAATTTCAGCTCATTCCAAGTTCGCTAACCCAAAGTACATATTCGTGGGTCACATGACATTATATTATAGCAAATCCTGAATTACACATAATACAAACGTAGCATACAACATCACATTACAGAAGGCATTATAATGACTCCACAAATTCAATTAATGAGTTGACAAAATACAACACGGACGTTACAAGGGCTAACAATTCTCGAAAAATAATGATGAAAGTACAATACCAATCTTGAAAAAGCAAAAGTCATGGAATCAACGGCAAATTATTATCCCTTACCATTTTATTGGCAATTTTTTTCCTAAGTCTTGCTATCTCATTGCCCTCCTCAGTCGTCACTACTGCGTCTGAATCCTCATCTTGTGTTCCAGCATCTGCTGATGCACTCACATGATGCGGATCTCTATATATCAAGAAGTTTCTATCCATCATGTCTTGCTCACGGATGTAATTATGTATAGTGCAACATCCAATAACAATATGTGTGTACTTTCGAATGCTAAATGGAGGCATGCATTTCAAAATGAAGAAGCGATTCTTCAAAGTGCAAATGATCTCTCGATGATATTCCTTAATGAAGAATGCTTGTAGTTAAACATTTCTCTTGCTGTTGTGGGTCTTCCACCTCATCTGAATTCAGGTAGATGATACCGTTCACCTTTAAATGGTGGTAAAAATCTTGGTGTTGCCCCATAACCAGAATCTATAACGTAGTATTTGCCTACAACAAAGTCTTCAGAGATTGATCATAAAATTCCATCTTAGGAAGCAATAAAGACAAATACTCGTAATACATCAAAGTACTACCTGTGGGTGGTCGAGGAAATTTTAGGTTAGGATCCTCGAGTGCAGCAGACAACACTTGACAATTATTGGCCGATCCTTCCCAACCAGCATACACGAAAGTAAATCACAAATCAAAGGAACAGACACACAGCACGTTCTGAGTGGTAGTGCCCTTCCTACCTCTAAATCATGTCTGATACTGTAAAGGTACGGTAGCATCAACATAGGTGCCATCAATAGCACCTACGCACCCCTATCATAGTACACACATTAGACCAAATTAAGGTTCTACGTAATGAAATGGTGAAAGGAAACGTACGAGGTACATACCTGGAAGTAACGATTATGCTTTGGGTCCATAGAGATTTCGTTGGAGACATCATCAAATGAAGGTGGTACAATAATCTCTTGCCCTAATTTCAGAACAGCTTTCAACACTTTTGCAAAGTACTTGATGATAGTTTCTCTTGAATGTTGGAATCTCTCACATAAAGATCTATTGGAACTTTTGTGACAAATCATACATAAGAATATGGCAACTTGCTCATCTACCCTAATATACCTGCTGTTTTCCAACCAACCTCTTGACCTCAGCAAACCATAAAGGTTATTAAACACATGTCTCTCCATTCGAAAAGCTTCATACACTCTATCGGAATGACTAGAAAGAACCTCGCTTACCCATTCGGCTCCTATTAAAATGCTATCCGTAATTGGTTCTCTCATGCAAATGGACATATCGAGCATAACAGTAGTCAACCATGCCAGTAGTATACGCATATCATGATCACTAAGGACTTGTTCACCTGGTACAATTGATTCAATTGACACTATGTGGTCATCATTAGATATGCTACTTTGACCACCCTCCATATGACCTAAGTCATCACACAAAAGAAAAACACACTGTTAAACATGTAAATTAGCAAGCCACTACATATGACACACTGAACAAAAAAGAAACGAAATCCCAACACATTAAAGCAAGGTCACAACAGCATCACAATTGTTCACATAAAAAAAAATCAGTGTCTGAAATACATAAGTGAACTCCTTAAATGAACACAAACATGAAAGAAAAGCATAAGCCAACAACTATTGAAGAGCCTCAAGAAATCCAACTCTCATATTAGGAAGGCATGTAACGAAGGCCTCTCTCAAAGCCGAATCATAGTATGCAAAGTGGTGCATAGCTTTGATGTACAGGAGCCCATCCAAGTCCCCATCCAAGCGCATGGCATTCAGGATAGCAGTCAGGCTGATATGGAAAAAGTGTCTACAGGTGCTGTAGCCTGTGATGTGACGGAGGCACTTGATGTTGGAGTCGGATAACTTTTGATCATATCTTGAATGGCTTTGTAGGTCCTGGCGATGTCATATGAATTGCTCTTCCTCCTCCTCTTGGAATTTGGAGTCCTTTCCAACCTATGGCTTGTACTAGGTGGGGCAGGGCTCAGCGGCATGGGAAACTGGCCCTCATCAGCTTGGGCTTCGAAATTTGTTCTGGTTCATGTTGATCAAGACCAACATCATTGACACCACCACCATCACTGTCACTTGTACCCTCCGATTGTACCATGTTAGGAGCATTTCCTGCTGCAAACTCTCCTATAGCATATGTATCCCCAAACACCACACAAAGTTGGGGATACAAAGGAAATCCTTCCTTTTTTAACTTCGCCCATTCGCTATTAGCCTGCGTCATTTCCAACATGAAGACATACAGTACATCATATATAACAAAACTAAAATTGAAAGTACAATAAAAGATGATCTAAGTAAGGTTCTACCTTGATGTGAGCTTCCCAGACAGTTTCATCTTCCACTCTTACCAAATTTTTTTCATGGTCCCATCCAAATCTCGATTGGGAAAGCAACTTCTTGAAACTACCGTACTGTTGCTTCAGTTTTTTATGCTTGTTCTTGAACTGAACCATACTAAAGTGAAGTCCTGTTCGTTTGTTGAACTCACCCAGAATGCTATTCCACCCTACTTTGTTATAGGTAGATGACGTACGATTTCCTTTTTTCACCTCATCTACCATTAGACTTACAAACAATTTGGTCAAACACTCGGACTACTTTGCCATGTATGTTTCTTTGGAGGATGCCATCTTTTTGTAAACTGACTCAAAATAAAGAATGGGACATTTAACACTATAAAAGAGGATAGACTACTCATACTTCTTATTACTTTGCAAATTCACAATGCCAAAATGAAAACAGCGCAAATCAATACGAAACACAACACAACACAGCTCAGCACATGTTCATCCTCACTTCACTATCGTAACATCTTCTCTGAAAACCTACCTACTGATTATATGGTCTCTCACATTTACCACGCAACACAACATATGTGGAGGACACGAACAGGTATGCGAATTGCAAGCAAGAGTATCGAAAGGAAAGCATATGTTTCAAACGGCTATTGCAACATAGCATTAAAACAAGACATAGCATTTTCTTCAGCCAACTTGATTCGAACATGAATGGCAAACCATACAGAGATCCGTTTCAAATGGTCCTACAATAAAACACTGAAAAAAAAAACAAAAACAGACTGAAACTCTTAGCTGCGGGGAACACACATTGTGCCTGGGCGGAGGCTCAACCGAGCCTCGCCTCGCCAGGGCAAGGCCAGAGCCTCCACTGTGGCTGGGCTGGCGAAGCCCAGGCAACGCTAGGTGCCAATGTTAGCGAAGCGAGGGGAAGTGAGACGAAGCTCCAACCAACAACAAGCAAGAATTTCACCAACAAATCAAAGAAATTGACAGTAAAACTTACGGATCTGAGGCGAGGCGAGCGGGTACAGCAGGCGGTAGAGAGTGAGGCAGGTTGAGAAAAGAGAGGGAGCTACAGCTGTAGAAAATCGAAGCTGCGGCTGTAGCAGAGGCAGTCAGGGAGCTGCGCCTGCGGCGGTGAGCGAGCTGCAGCTTCGGTGAGAGTGATGTGCGATGACCAACGAAAGAGAGGACCAAAGAGTGAATGAAAAGAAAATGAGATCAAGAAGTGCTGTGATGAGAACCAAGTTTTGAGAGCTCATTCTTTCTTTGGAGAAGTAAAAAAAATTTACTTCTCTTTTAGAGTGCAAAACTCATTCTAGAATAGAAATCTCATTCTAGAGTAAAAAAAAAAGAAGTGGTTTTAACAAACGTGTTTCTACTCCAGAAGTGAAAAAAGTGCCCTAGAAATAGAATAGTGAAAATGCGTTAACAAACGCATTTCTACTCCAGAATGATTACCATGCACCCCCTTAGCCTAAGCCCATCTTTCTCTAGATGGGTGCTCATGAAGTGAAGCGATGGAATAAACAAGAAAAAGAAGAGGAGAGGAAGCTTGACTGAGAGAGAGGAGAAAAGGGGGAAAAGAGAGAATCTTTCGTGCGTCTTCAATCCAAAGATAAAGCAATGGTGTTTTGCAATGTCGGGTAAGTAATCAAAGCCTCAAATCATCTTATCGAAGTAATATCCCAAAATTGGGGCTGAATTCAAAGTTTAGTTAAGTTCAAGCTGTGAGGTTTGATTGATGAGTCGTTTGGCTATGTGTATATATAAAAATGGAAGATAAGGGTGTTGTGGAGCTATGTGAGTTGACAGAACTCAATTTAGACTTACGGTTTGCCTAAAACAAAATTTCAAAGTTGGCCGTGCGTGATGAACAGTGCATGACCAGAAGCTTTTGTGCCAATTTTCGTCCATTTTGGACCGATTCTAGATAAGCCAAATTAAGGGTTTTGTAGCACATCAAAAGACCTTTCTATGGACTATAAGTTCGCTTGGAACGAAGCTCGGTGGAGGAAGTTATGGCGCGAATAAGTTCATTGCGCAAGCTGTGCATAGAAGACAGCATGCATGTCCGCTATGGACGAGCTTTTCTTTGGCACGTAGGTTTGTTTTGTCAATGAATAGGCATAGTATAGTTGAGCTATTAGTTTAAGTAGCATTTCACTTGGTTTTGACATTAATTCTTGGTTAATTGATAGGGGGAGTATGCATACTATCAGGACGTCCTTTTGGGCCGAACTACCGGCTGATATAGGTGGTAGACCTAGCTAAAGGGGTAAACTTGGTCGCCTTTATCACAGCATTAAATGTGACCATAGTTTGACGATGAGCATTAGAATAATCGATGGAATAAACCATCGACGAATGTTTTGATTGAGATTAATCAATGGAATAGACCATTGGTTATTGATGTTATTGATTGAACTTATACGTAAAAAGTTTTGTTAGAAAGTTATCTTTCACTTTTGATATATTACATATATTGTATTTTGGATTTGGAAATTAAGGAGTTTTAATGATATCGTGTTATATAGTTGCATAGTGATTGTTCAATTCACTTAGAAGAAATGTATTACTCATTGAGACGTGGTAGCTCACTCTTTTTATCGTACTTACTTTTCATGTTCTTCAGTGAGCCACGAGTAGGACGTGAGTGTTTCGTTAGCAGGAGATTTTTTGGATAGTGAGGATTTTTTTGTATGGATTGTATATAGCTATGGTGAACATTTTGAGTTCATGGTTGTTAGATACATGTCTATACTTTTTTATGGTTCGTTATAGAAAAACTATGATATTGTAATCACGTGACCTTTTGATCAAATATATATATAGATGTTTATATTATGATATCAAGTTGAGTTTTAATTATAGTTAAGGTTGCGTTCTTTGATTAAAAGAACGGCCGTGTCATTACCTTTGTTATTATTGAATTGGGGTATGACAACGAAGAGGGAAAAATGTCAATGGAATGCTCATAAAAGAATTGAAAGAAGTCTTTAAAAGGTGAAACTAACTTTGGAATGGATTTAAGTTGATGATTTAACAACAAACATCCAAGAGTATTAGGAAAATGAGGTAAGTACTTATCTTATCAAATAAAGGCAACAAGCTCGTCTTGTCAGAAAATAGAGACAGTAATAGAGTAACGCCCAAGCTTGGAGAATCCAAAAATGACCTAAGAAAACTCCTGAAGTTTTTTAATGCATTGACATGGACGCACGTGTGAGGCCTCTATACAATACGGCCAGAATGAGTCAACCCAAGGTGAGTGGCGTCCCATCAGCTAAGCGATGAGCAAGGTTGTCCAAATCCTTGGAAACCTTGAGGATTGGATGACAAAAAACTTTTTCAAAGAGCCAATATAGTAAAATAGTAGTATGTTTGACGTGATCGACAGTATTGCTAAATTTGTTGAAGTATTTGACCAGGAAAGGACCATAGGAGACATTATTGATGCACTCAAATTAAGGGCAGCTAATGGATTCTACATACAAAACATCTCCCCCATATGGGTGGAAATGGGTAATAGCATGCAAATTGAGAAGAGTGATCGACATGGGTCCAAAAGGAAAGAAAAAGTAATTAATTGATGGAGACCAAAAACTGGTGAAGGCATCCACAAGACTTAAATCACAATGGAATTGGTAAAGCTAAATTGAAGAGCTACATCAATTTTGGATGCCACCCAAATGAGCTAAACCTGAAATTGATAGAATTTAGAATTGCTAGTCGGGAAAACCCTAAACGTCCATATTTAGGGGTCCAAACATACTCTATGATGAAAGACTCATGAATAGGAATTTCTCCAATATACAAGGGAAAACAACTAATAAGATATGCAAAATGTGGTAATGATGTATAAAGCAGGGACCCTGATCACTTGCTCAAAGTCCATCCCTTTGTTGAGGAGCATAAGCAAACAATTGCTATGGTGTTTGTCTTCTTTGAGCTTGTCAAAACGAGACATATACTTAGAAAATGTACATTCGAGAGCTTAATTCTTGGCTGCTTTTGAAGTTTCGAAGTAAACCAGAAGTTGAATAAAAAATAGAGCAACTTGTAGAGAGAGATGGAAAGGTTCAAATGTGAAGATGAGATAAAGAGAAGAGCGCAAATAAAAATATGATCTTCACACACACACACACACTAGAAAGGGTAATTGTTTAAAATATATGTTGAAAATATATCTCGAGTTTGAGCTTGGAAAGGAAAGTTTCATAATTCGAATAAGTTTCCTAGTTGAAGTTGGTTTCCTAATATGAATAAATTTTCTATTTTGTGTCCAATTCATGCCTATAGAAGAAGTGGATGTTCTTATTGAATGATATAAAGAGGCAAGATGTTTCTTCATGAATTACATTATGAGAGTTTTTAATGTTGAAGCCGATTAAATCTTGTGATAAGATTTTTTAATTTCTTAGTGAGATTGAGAGATTATTTTATGAGGAATTGTGAGACCAAAAACTGTGTGAGTTACTAGGTGTTAGTGAGGCTTGGGAAACACTAAGAGTATTTGAGTGACTCAAATATGGTTGTAATCTCCGTTGTATCTTTTGATCTATAATGAAATTCTTTGCTTGTCTCTCCATGGATGTAGGTCATTCTGACCGAACCACATAAATCAGGTATTCAATTTATTTTCTTATTCTTTCTATTTTATTATTTGATCGCTTTTCCACAATAATTGGTATCAGAGCTAAGCTTGGTTGAGTTGAAATAAATTGATGGTGACAGAAGAAGGAAAAAGCGAGAATCAATAGATTTGATGGAAATAATATTAGTTTCTAGAAGATGCAAATTAAAGATTATCTATATCAGAGGAATCTGCACTTACCATTGTCTAGAAAAAAGCAGAGTCGATGAAGCAAGTTGAATGAGAATTGATTGATAGACAATTGTTGGATGTTATACGGCTGACGTTGGCTTGTAACGTTGCATTTAATATCGTGAAAAAGAAGATGTGACGTCTCAAAACGTCATGCGTGACACATGTCCCTTCCTAAATAATCTTTTAGTTATAGTTACGCATGTGGAAGCATAATAAAACTTTCACAACATCTCTTATAAGAAAAATGCACGAGTCTGACTAATATACATATGCCTCTTTACAACTTTACTTCATTGTTTAAACAAAATACAAATACAAAAAATTTGGGAAAAGGGCCGGGTCTACTAGCATCACTACTTTCGTCCTATCTCAAAAGTGTGATTGAACATTAATCGACCACCATCCAACTTAGGGGTTGGTGGCCTCCTGCTTCATCTTATCCCTTCATTTACCATGTCCAAGGGTCCATCCTACACGTTTGAAAAATAAAGAAGTGAGCCGAAACCCAGTAAATGAAATTTCTAGGTTTAAGTTAGTAAATCAGCTTACCACTCAACTGGTGCCAACAAACAATATTAGTTCAAGTCAATATCAAATAACCATGAATACATAATGAAGCGTTCTATCTTTACTATCATAAGATGTCAATGGAAACCACTAACAACATTGCATATTCATTCAAATGTAGATAGATGACAAGTTACTTCATGATGTATGGATACAATACAATCAATCATCAATACATATAAGTTCATACTTGTCACTGGCCTAGACCATCTCGATTCACGAGACATCGTCACCACCAACTCATGGGGGACGAAATCATCCATACCCTTTACCACACCTCATCCCATTCATCACGGGTGTCCACTACATTAGCTAGAATACACCAATACACCATTGTACATTCACATGATAATGGTCATACCAAGACTACAAGAGTCATGTCATACCTTGACTATGAGAGCCAAGTCATATCATACATTGACCACAAGAGCTAAGTCATACCATGACCATAAGAACCCTGTCATGATAGGATTTCATATCATCTTAACCTTGTAGAGAACTGTCATCCACGTACTCATATAAGAGAATAGGCCGTGACAAAGGTCTTAATCACTCATTCACATCAGACTTAACACATTAGATGCAGCATATCAAATTCAGTACATCAAATTCAATACATTAGATTTAGCATATCAAACTCTACGTTAGATTTTGAAAGCTAGTTCAAAATAAAAAATAAAAAAAACACATCAGCTTAAGTAAGCTCTGAAGACTGTTCAGACGTAGAAAACAACTCAGATTTTGGAAACTCATCAAATTCAGTAAGCTCTGAAGACTATTTAGACGTAGTAAGCCGATTAGACTTCTGAAAACAGTTTAGACATAGTAAGCGTATCAAATTTTTGAATACAATTCAGACGTAGTAAGTGTTCAGAGGCAGAACACGTTCGGAGGCATTATTTGTGCATGCAACATATTACCACCTTATGTAAAATAGCTCAAACATTTGACAAGTATGTAACTACCCATTATCACAAATCCAAACATCATACTTATCGTCAATTGGCCACAATCAAAATTGCACACAATAATCAACCAAGTCCAAAGTGCTAAGTAGATTAAGCCAACTTAATGCCTAGAGATTTCACTTACCCAAAGCCTAAACCACCTTGTAATTCTTGTAAACTAGAATCTAAAAGTGAGGAAAGCAGAGGATAACTTCTTTGGACGCTTGAATCTGACAATGGTTATGGCCAAGGTGATGAACTTTTATATTACCAAGGTTAAAACTCAATTGACTTGGAGGAGAATCGCTAGATGTAAGATGGTGGCAATGTCTTACTTCATCTATGGCCATGTGGGTATTGATGTGGCATAATATGGAGAGTTCAAAGGTGAAAGAGACCGAACCTTGCATGCAATTACATGTGGTAATGTTTCACTTACCTTATAGCCAAATGGAAGAAGAGCTTGGTGACTAAGGCATGAAGTGTCAAGATTAGCATGAGTGTCTCAAGTTGAACAAGACACTTGGTTTTGCATGCATTCTTAAGAGGACAAGTAAGCATTAGGGGGCTTAATATTGGTAAATAAGAGAGTGACCATACACATGGTTTATTGCATGCATTCTTAAGAGGACAAGTAAGCATTAGGTGGCTTGACATGGGTAGATATATAAGACAAATGTGAGAGAGAGATCCTTCACACTTTGTGTCAAGAGACATGTAAGTGTTTCATCTTATGAGAAACAAGTGGCCTCGTATGCTATTTTAAACAAAACAAGTGGCTTATCATGTGGCTTAGTAGGAATGGTTTAAAGATATCATTGAGAAAGAAGTTTTCCTCTGTTGACCAAGTTGATGTGTCTTCCTTAGTTAAGTAAGTCATATCATTAATATTACTTAACTAAAGTTAAAAAATAATAAAACCCATAATATTGTAAAAATTATTGGTAAATCATAATGTATACTAAGAAAATCTTGATCTAGTATAATTTAAAACTTGACAATCATTAAATATAAAATTCAAAGAACGTTCATTTCCATCGACAACTAAACGACGGTAAATTACTTAACATTACTCTAAACCATCTACATACACATCAACATTTATTAATTTAATTTCAAAACTTCGGACTTGGGAAGATTACGTTCACGGAAAAATCATCCTCCACATTTTTCGCACCTCATAAAAATTAATGATACAACTAAGATTTTCTACGTGTCAACACGATTTCTAAGCTAAATAATACTTAGTTTATAGCCTAAATATTATTATTAGATACCGAAAATTCCGGATGTCACGGAAGACCACTATGGGACAGATGAAGGCCTTATTAGACATGTACGAGAAGCCTTCTACAATCAACAAGGTCTACTTGACGCAACGTTTGTTTAACTTGAAGATGAGTGAAGGCATTGGTTGGTGATTATATCAATAAATTCAATGTGGTTGTTAGTCAACTAAGTTCAATTGAGATTGACTTTGAAGATGAGGTACGTGCTTTGATTCTATTATCATCATTGCCTAACAGTTGGAATATTACTTTTACGGCTATTAGTAATTCCTCTAGGTCAACAAGCTTGGCGTTTAATGGGGTTCGTGATTTGATTATGAGTGATGACATCTGTAAAAGAGAATCTGGTGAACTTGTATTTACTTTTCTAATAGGTGAAAGTAAATGAAGAACTAATACTCGTATTAGCAGAAGTACTATAAACATGAACAAACGTAATCAGTCTAGGACTGGTGGTGCTGTCTGTTAGAGCTATGACAAGAGGGGGCATTTTCAAATGGATTGCATACTTCAGAAGGTGGAATTCTAAAAGTTGTTCGAAAAGAGAGAAATTAAGCATAATGTAGAGCTTCAAGGTGAGACGGTGATGAATTTTGCCACGGAGACGTCAGATGCATCTATTTCAAAGTATGAATTGTGGCATATGCATTTGGGGCACATTGACAAGAAAAGTTTAAAAATTTATAAGTGAAAGGAATCTGCTATGTGGTTATGTTGCTAAGGAAATAAATATATGCATGTGATGTGATTTAGGCAAATAGCAGAAAGTGCAATTCAATTTGTCTATTAAAGAAGCCATGGAGATTGGAGAGTTAATTTACTTGGATGTTCGTAGGCTATCATGATTTTCTTTGAGGAAGAGTGTTAAATTTATGCTAAACGGTTGTGGACAACTACTTGAGGAAGACCTGGGTATATGTGCTGAGGCATAAGTTTAATGTCGTTGTCAGGATCAGACAATTGAGATGTGACGTCCCAAGCATGCCACCCTGCGATCGTTCCTTACTTTTTCTTTTATTTTCTCTTATCCTGCGGAAGCAAAATGGAAAAGCAATCCAACTAAGCATAGCAGCTTCCTAGATAGTCGTATCATACATACTGTTAAAATATATAAGCCTCGTATTGTGATATCCCAAATTTTGACCAATGTACTAAAATTGAATTTGATGGGTTGTAACCATGAATTCTAGTTCAATGAAAAGTGTTGGACGTTTCGTTACTGATATTTCAAAGTTTATCGGTAAATCTTAAATTTTCGGATAAGTGACAGTAAGCTGAAAATTAAGAACCAAAGAAACGTTACGAACTTGGCACGAACCGACGGACCTATTTTTTATTAAATTCGGCCACCAAGAGACCCGATAATAGGAAATGACCATTTTGCCCCTGAAAGCCCATTTTATGCCCAAATAAAGAACCCATTGGATATCAAGCCCATTAGGTCCACAAAAATTCAAGCCCAAGCCACGTGAATAGTACCAAGCCCATGTGAATAATGCAAGCCTGTATGAATAGTGTCGGGGGTGAAAATTACCCATTTGCCCATTGTAGAAAGTTGGACTTTAAGGGATGAATTAATGGATGCAAGACAAAGCTTATTAAGGTTGCAAGTAGTCTTCTTCCTCTTTTCTTCCCCAAAGTGGCCGAATGCCCCCCCCCCCTTGGCCTCTCTCTCTTGCTTTTCTTTCTTGTTCCAATTATTAGCTTAAGGTTGTCTTGAAGTTCAAGAAGCAAAGTTGGATATTTTAGAAAGTTGCATTTATGAGAAGATGCAAACTTGCTGAGAAAGATAAATGTCAAGACAACTCTCTCTCTTTCTCTCTCTTTCACTCTTCACTCACTCACTTTCCTCTTGCACTCTTTTCCTCTCTTTCCTTTCCCTCTCATTCGGCCACCACCTCACTACTGCCCACCACCGTACCAAGCCACGCCGCACCACCATTCGCCGCCCCCTCACCGCGCCTGTGCTGTGCTGTCGTTCACCAAGCCATGCCACCGTTGTCACCGCCCAAGCCAAGCCACCGTTGTGCCGAGTCAAGCCACCGCTAATACCCATTTTCCATCTACGCACCATCGCCGAGCCACCACCATCACGGTCTCCGCGTCGTCGCCACCATAGTCGTAGCCGCCGTTAAACGGTGAGTTAACTCCCTAATCCTTGATTAGGTTGTTAATTGCACTTAGGATTAGATTAGCTAACTATGGTTAGATTAGTTAACTAGGATTGGTTTAGTTAACCATGATTAGGTTAGTTAACTATGGTTGAGTTAATTAACCATGGTTGGGTTAGTTAATCATAGTTGGGTTAGTTAACCATGGTTAGGTTAGTTAACTATGGTTGAGTTAATTAACCGTGGTTGGGTTATTTATTAAATTGTACGCATTAGCATGTCCTAAGGTGAAGATTGCCTTGGAAAAGTAATGGTTTCATGATTGATAGTTTTGTAATAGATATTAATGTATTTTTGGGCATATAAATGGTGATTAGTTTGGTGCCATGATTAAATGCTAAATTTTATGCATTGGAATAATCTAGTAGGCTTGGAAAATGAAGCACGTGAAGTTTGGTATGAAAAGTCTGTTGGTGTGATCACATGTGAATATTTTATTGCATTTTTATGTGTGAAAATGGCAATAAGTTTGATGTATGAACACGAATCATGGCATGAATACGTATCACGAGTGCATTAATTAAAAGGAAGAAGAAATGAGATTGGTATGCCTGTGTGCTTGTGTGATCACAAAAGTGTATGGACACTCAATAGTGATTGGGGACGATACCCGATTTTATCGATAATATTATCGGACGCCCGGCGAGGGTTCAGATGACGAATTGCGATAGAGGCCGAACCGATTCTCCTTTATGGAATGTCGTCTGCCTGCGGGGGAGGTCGGGGTGGGGCCGCACCTCGATCGACTAGGAGGAGACGTTGCCGTACCCGATGGGGCGGGATGATGCCTGGTTATGTCGGAAGACCGCCAACCTTCGGGTTGTGCCGTACCCGAGAACAGGCATAATCACTAAGCATAAATTTGGATCACGCTTGGATGCATTGCGTGTGAGAAATGGTGTTACATATGCTGATGTTGTGCCTAGTCTAATATATATTGCGTATATAATGTTATAACGAATCACATGTAGGATATGTGCCAAGATAAGGTAAGAATGCCTATGATTTGTCTGTTGATTGAGTTGAGTCGTTCGAACCTGTCATAGGTTGTGTAGAGCGAGAATAGCTCGCTATTGATCTGCTATCGATGTTAGGTTGCATGTTTATGATATGTTCTAGGTGAATCAGCACCCCACGTGAGGCTTAGGTTATTAACTTACTGAGATTTTATCTCACTAGTTGTTGTTAATTGCTTTTTAGACCTGTAGTATAAATTCGAGGATTGTACGGTTCGGGGTTCCTACAGATCAGAGCCTCGAGGTAAAATCGTACTTGATCCTTGGTAAGGACTACAGCTATGAGCTTCATATAACTACGATCTGGGTTGACGAGAGATTGATGCACTTGATCCCTCACCGGTTTCATGCATGGTTTTTACACCATGGTGACGCCCTCTTCGATCCATTGAGGGATTTTGACGGGCCAAGCAGAGGTGGAGCTCCGGGTGGAATAGCTTGGGATCTCATAGACCTCAAAGTCCCGAAAAGCGCCATCAAGGATCCGGAGTCGGATCCGGATGAGGATCCGGATGAGTATTACCTTTAGGTCGAGCTTGGAGGGTCGACACCTTTTTGGCATAAACCTATAGTGTAACGGAGATAAGTTAACCCTGACCACCGGTATCTTTTTGTTAGTTTCGATAAGAAGTGGCCCAGAAGTGATGGCTTGTAGATATAACTTCCTAGGGTTAACACATATATAAATAAAATGTGAGTTTTGCTATTGATATTTGTTCTGCTGTTTTTCCTGCTATCCTTGCTGTTGTTTTTGTCGGGTGTTGTTATTCGCTTCTGCATGCGTTAATTGAAAGATAAAACAAGTAAGTCGTCGACGCGTGCTGGGACGTCGCATTTTTAATGACCCTAGAGAAGAGATGTATCAGGATGGTCACGTGCTCGAGGGTTGGGGCGTGACATCCCCGTTTTGGTATCAGAGCATGATCATAACCTGGAGTGATAAGGTGTGTGGAGTTTTGGGATAGTTAGTTAGGAAAAACACCTCATGCTTGTGATTGCTGATTGATTTTCAAGAACGTTGTTCTTGAGTTCTAACTTCGTGTCGATGTTTGAAACGTAGGATTTAGTGGAAATCCTGTGAGACGAGTAATCCAAACCCAAGGATCCCTAGAAGAAGGGTAATCCAAAGCCAAGCAGGTGCTCAAGGAAGGGCACAAGAAGATCCCAGATTGGATAGGATCTTGCAAGCTTCGGAAGCCATGAGGAATCTCATGGGGCAACAAGCTCAGAATCAAACTGATGCTGTTGTTGCTGCCGCCGTACCCAATGAAGTCCCGTTGGTTGGGAACGGGAATGGCGACCAGCCAATGCATAAGGTGATTGAGCAATTTCTGAAGCTTAAATCGCCAAAGTTTACTAGAGCGGGTGATCCTGAGGCTGCAACCCTCTGGATCAAGGAGTTAGAAAAGGCCTTCGCATTGCTGAGATGCGCGGAGAAAGACAAAGTAACACTGGATATTTACCAACTGCAAGGTAACGCTAATTCTTGGTGGGAAGCCACTCGAGGAAGAGTTTTCCCGGAAGATACGATCCTGATGTGGGATGCCTTCGTTGGAGCTTTCAACGGAAAATATTTCTTAGACTGTGCGAGAGAACAAAAGATGGCTGAGTTCCAGCGACTTCGTCAGAACCATCTGTCAATAAACCAATATGAGACGAAGTTCGCTGAGCTGTCTAGGTATGCGTCGAGGTTGATTGAGGACCCGGTAGATAAAGCGAGGAAGTTCCGAGATGGCTTGAAATTGGAAATTAAGGACCAGTTGGTGCCCCTGAACCTCAAAGACTACGATGAGCTGTATGAAAAGATCCAACTCATCGAAAGGAACATGGCAGAACGTATAGCTGCATCTGGATCGTGGTTTGTACCTAATAGGGATAACCATTGGTTTGGAAAGAGACCAATGACTGGAGGAAAGTATTCGATCCCTCCCAACTAAAAAAATGGCGTTAGAAAGCCGGCAAGCAACTCATTTGGTGTGTGCCGATTTTGTAATCGAAGACATGGAATAACCCCATGTCCTTCCAGGATTGGAGCTTGTTATGGATGTGGTTAGTACGGCCACCAAGTGCGAGACTGTCCGCGTAGACCTCTTGGAGCACCAGCACCAGCACCACAAAGAGGACAACCATTAAGGAACGCCCCGCAGAACAATTTGAATCGACTCCCGATGCAAGGAAGGGTTTATACTGTTACCAAATAGGAGGCGAACGATTCACCGACCGTTACAAGTACAGTCTCCTTGCATGACCATATTGCTTATGCCTTGTTTGATCCAGGAGCTACACATTCATTTGTTTCTAAGCAATTTGTGGAATTAGTGAGGTTAAGTCCGAAGCCGTCAGAAACGATCCTTAGTATTTCTACCTCGTTAAAGGATAAAGTATTGTCTGCGGTAAGATGTTCAGGTTGTAAGATAATTGTAAGCAGTCATGAAGAAAGTATAGATTTGATTGTGCTGGCAATGTATGACTTTGATGTCATAATTAGAATGGATTGGCTCACCAAGCAACGAGCTATGATGGATTACTATTGTAAAGTAATCAAGTTTAACCCTTTAGGAAGGGTTAGTTTCGAGTTCATTGGAAATAAAGGATCCTTTTCGATTCCTTTGATTTCGTCTCTTGAGGCGACCACCTTGCTGGATAAGGGTTGCTAGGGTTATTTGGCAACCATGGTTAATACGTTGGTTAAGGAACCAAGGATGTAGGACATTGCTGTAGTACGAGACTTTTCTAATGTCTTTCCAAAGGAATTGCCTAGATTACCCTCAGAAAGGGAGATAAAGTTTGTGATTGAGTTAGCCCTTAGAACAGAGCCGATTTCTAAAGCATTGTACCACATGGCGCTGTCGGAACTAAAGGAATTAAAAGTGCAGATGCAAGAATTATTGGATAAGGGATTCATCCGCTCTAGTGCATCACCTTGGGGAGTGCTTAGTTCTGTTTGTAAGAAAGAAAGATGGATCGTTGCGTCTCTGCATCGATTATCGGCAACTCAATCAAGTAACGGTCAAAAATAAGTACCCGTTGCCAAGAATAGACGATTTGTTTGACCAACTTCAAGGAGCTTATATATTTTCCAAGATAGACCTAAGGACGGGCTATCACCAGTTAAGGATAAAAAAGGAGGATATACCGAAGATGGCATTTCGTACACACTATGGTCATTATGAATTTATGGTAATGCCATTTGGTCTAACGAATGCCCCTACTGCTTTTATGGATTTAATGAATCGTGTGTTCAAGGAGTATTTGGATCGGTTCGTGATCGTGTTCATCGACGACATTCTGGTGTACTCAAGAAGCCTAAAAGAACATGAACAACACTTGAGGACAATTCTGCAGACCCTTCGAGAGCATAAACTGTATGCTAAGTTTAGTAAGTACGAGTTTTGATTAGCTTGCGTAGCTTTTCTTGGACATGTAATCTCTGGTAAAGGAATTTCTATAGATCCAACCAAGATTGAATCAGTTATGGATTGGCCAAGGCTAACGACTGTAACGGAGATTTGGAGTTTCTTGGGATTAGTAGGCTATTATAGATGATTCGTAGAAAGGTTTTCTGTGATAGCTATGCTTCTAACACGATTGCTAAAGAATGACGAGAAGTTTGAATGGATAGATAAGTGCGAGCGTAGTTTTCAAGAGCTTAAGCACAAGCTAACTACGGCTCTAGTCTTGACAATACCGTCTGGTCCAGGAGGTTATGAGATCTACAGTGATGCGTTGTTTAAGGGATTGGGTTGCGTTCTGATGCAACATGGAAGAGTGGTTGCATACGCGTCCCGACAGTTAAGGCCTCATGAGTTGAACTACCCGACGCATGATTTAGAATTAGCAACAATCGTTTTTGCCTTCAAGATTTGGAGACATTATTTATGTGGAGAATAGTTTCAAGTTTATACCGACCATCAGAGTCTTAAGTACCTGTTCTCGCAGAAGGAGTCGAACATGAGACAACTACGTTGGATGGAGCTTCTCAAGGACTATGATGCTGGTGTCAACCACCAGTGACGGCTTTCCTCACCATTTTCAAGCCATTGGAGCCACTGCCAATCGTCACCATTTATCATTTAGGAACAACACAGGAGCGGCTCTATTTTGCCCTATTTCTCAAGCAGGAAGCTTTAAGTGCTTCTAGCTTGTTTGATCCTCCTTCACCGGCTCCGAATCGTTAGCGACGATGTCGTTAGGAACCCCTTATTGTTGTTAGAGCTTGACTTGAGAGAGGGTGTTAAAAGTTGCAAACGGCCATGGATAGAGACAAAAAAATGGCCTGTAACAAGAAAGAAGGAGACAAAAGATAGAAAAAAGAAGCGAAGAATGGCGTGTAACAAAAAGAAAAAAGAAATATCTATTACAACTCCACAGCAGCATCATCGGGATGAGCAATTTCGACAACCATGGACAGCCAGATTTGGAGAGCCAGCAGCGTCACCGACCAATGCAACGTCGTTTAGGGGTTGTATGCCGATTGGGCACGTCGGCGAGCCACATAGGAATAAGAAATTAATAAAATATGGCCATGTCGAATTTCCGGCGACTCAGATCAGAGTTGGCATTTAAGTGATCGTTTTTTTTAAGTGGCACTTAAGTGATCTAGAAAAAACTTTTTGCACTAAAGTAGGCACCATACACAACTTTTGACCCTTCTAGTGTCCTTCTCCAGGTGTGTGTGTTTGTGTGTTAGCAAGTTCTGGTTCTTATCATATTAGGCTATCAAGAGAATGAGGGCCTCCTCCAGTCATTCTACTTTGTTCTGGTATATGTCTTTGTGATGTACTAACGCTAGATTTCGAAATACTACATTAATAGGAACAACAGAATTGTGCAAGGTCTTGTCGTTGCATCTCAAGGGCACTTGCAAAGAAAAGTCGTAACAATCAAAATGTGTACGAAAAATAAGTTAGAATCTTAAAATCTCGTAAAGATATAATTGACTTGCATTACCCGTCATGACAACACTAATAACTGTTCTTTCCAATAATCAACATATAAAAATAAATATTGATGAAACATAGAGTAAGGTTGTGCTTATTATAACATATTACGAAATGTTGATGAAGATAAAATTCTATAAAGAAAATAAAATCTGTGCAAAGCACAGGCTTTTCACCAACACTTTATAGGAAGAGTTACAAGAAAGTTGGAATTTTCAATAATTACGAATTTGGAATATCAAAGCTCACTAAATTACTGTTTCTTATTGTTAAACAAACTCATGGTACTGAACGAGGCAGGCACAAATCATCATCGGAAGCAAAATGAAAGGAGATTGCAAGAACAATACTCTTCCAATAAGAATGATCAATCATTTGCAATTTAGAATCTAATGTGCCACTTTTAGAGCCAATACTTAAGAAAGAACTATATATATGATAGTAATTATTGGAATGTGATCATATCCAATGATCTTGTCATCATGAAAAGCCGAAGTTTTGAATGTAGGATGGCAAATCAATCTAATGTCGTTCAAATTTTTTCTTGATCAAAAGAAAGTGAACACAAGTAACCCAAACAAAGTTTTGTACTTGTGATCAACTTGATAATCTTGGGGTTGTTTGTTTAGATTTAAATTTTACTAAATTTTACTTATTTGCTTTCCGATCAAAACTTAAAACATTATCAAAATTATCACGAATATGGAAAAAATATATGTGGATCTACAAGTCAACTATTGTATATTACGAAAGTTTCAGGATTTATTATTACAAAAAGTCAAAGTATGTTGGCTGTAAAATCTAAAGGGAAAATTTCAAATAAGGGCCTGAAGTGTCCTTATTTTTTCAATTAAGGGCCCGAAGTGGACGTTGTTTCAAATAAGGCCATGAAGTGCCCTTCTTGTTTCAAATAAGAGCTTGAAGTGCCATTTTTGTCTCAAACAAGGACATGATATTAAGGGCATTTTTGTCCTTTCACTTTATATATATTTTTTTCATATTTTTTCCTTTTTTGTTTTGTCAAAAAATAATGAAAAAAAAAGATGAAGAAGAAGATGAAGCAGGCGC